>RCIC01000021.1:0-565000 GCA_018883505.1 Ceratosolen fusciceps | reverse complement strand
TGTTACGTTATGATTTTATTCTATAATGAAAGTGGAAACTATTGGAGAATAGAAAATTTAAACAGAAAATATTTCGTGAAAATTATAAAAATCAAGTTGATAATACAGTTGAGGATTATGATGGCGGATGAAGCAGTTGAGTTCTTTACTCATTAATTATTTTATTTCTATTTCAGTTTTATCCAAGGTGCATTGAATGTACAAATTAACTTTGAATTCTCAACTCTTCTATACTCACCTTCTAATCCTCTAATCTGACCCATTCCACAACGTAGGCTTTAAATGACTTCGTAAAAGTCTCATCTCAAATTTTTCATCTACAGAAATGCAGAGGCAAGTTCATTTAGCATCCGTACATGAAAAGCGCTCCGAAGCGTTTGATTAGGAAATGACGGAATCTGCTGTAGTAAAAAGGCAGCATTAGCAGACATCGATGAATTAAAGGTGGATGATCACAACCGTCCAACCACAGGTAATTACAGAAAATAATTCGTTTATACAAGGACATTGTAAATTCCAGTTAAAATACCCGACAATGAGTTGTCGTCCAAAGTCTCAGTGAAGATACGTAGATGCATAAGTAGACGCAGGGAGTCGCGAATTAAACGGGCAATCACAGTCGGCTGGTAGCTGGTTCGGCGGGTGCATCCTTCAACTGAAAGACCACCGAGCAGCAAATAAAGATAGCGAGAGAGAAAGAGAATAAAAATGAGCATCTCGTGACCGCATACGTACATTGATGCAGAGTATTACGCTCCCCGCTAGTAATATTACCATCCTTCCTCCGCTATCTCCACTACCGACTCGTATTATTATTATTTTTTTATTTTTTTTTTATTTCATGCAAAAGGCTTGTTAAGTGAGAGAAAAAGATGTGTTAGATATAAGAAATAGAGCCTGATGGACAAGTAAACGAGCAAGAGGGAAAATGAGCACTACATAGAGCACAGGCAGATGAAACGTAAAATAAAGAGAATGGATGAACAAATGATCGAATATGTGTGCAAGCTATAGTATTCCTTGAACAATTGTTGTATATATTAAGGTTACACAAGCTAAGAACTGCTTCCTCTCTTTTAGCCCCTCGCTCTGTCTCACTCGCTCTGTCACTATTCCAGTCCTTTATTTTAATAATTTCCATTTTTACTAAATATTACACGATACATAGAAACTCGTGTAACTTGAACATTGGGACGAGATGATAAATAAGATCAACTTACGTAAGACTTTTTAAAATCATTATTAAAAATGAAAGGCTATCAGGGGCAAAGAGAGTGTTATAAGTACATACGTTGATCGAAATCTGAAGGTACAATGAGAAAGGTTGAAAGAAATGCAGGCAGGTGTCGAGCATAAGTACAAGGCAATCCTCGCATGCACGCACACGTGCAAATTCCATTATTAAATTTCAATCCTAACAGCCATGTTTTGGGTTCCGTTCTTCTTTCTACTCCCACCCATCTTACCATCCCTTGCTTCTATAAATGTATCAGTGAAACTGTGCGATTTGGTGGGTACTTGCCTTTTACCAGATTGTCTTTATAATTACCAATAATTTTTTTTTTAAGTTAAGGTACAGGCCAATCTGGGTCTTTCTTCGTATACTGTTCTTACTGTTTGCAGTTAACGTGACCAACTTATTTTTCAAATTACACCAGGACCGAATAAATTGGGGAGAAAGCGTTTTTCTCATTTAATACGAATTTGCATGATTAGAGGATTAATTATTTCCCCAAATATATTAATTAAATTTTAGATTTATTTCAATGTTGCTGAATGAAAATTTGAATACCTGTATACAATATTTTCTTATTTCATATAAAATGAAATTCATATATATATATATATATAACTAATATTTTAATTGAAAGATTATTTTAATAGCATAAATAAATGTCCAAGTATATATCAAAGTGTGTGTCGGCTTGTGCACATATCTCATTAAGCATTACGTAATAAAATATAGATGTTCCTCAAACAAACAAAAAAAATAGTATTATACATACTAAAAATGAATAAATCTGATTAAAAATAGATTATTAAGATATTCAATGCTATCTTGTAATTTCAAATGAATTTATATTCATTTTATGTAGATTTAATGAGCATTATTCATATAACTATTTACTACATTTTATGTCAATAGATTTCTTTCCTAAAAAGAATCTATAGCACTAAATTATAATTAAATATTTAATCTATAATCATATTAAATATCAAAACTATTGAGATTTATTACAGAGAAAGAAGAAGAGAAAAAAATATGTGAGAGACAGAAGTAGAGAGACTGACTGAGTGAGAGACAGATAGAGATAGAGAGAGAGAGAGAGAGAGAGAGAGAGAGAGAGAGAGAGAGAATGAAAAATAAAGTTTTGTTTATTAAATGAGTTATATTATTAAATTGTAAATAATATCTTAACTATTATTCTAGATAAAGCATTTACAAAGAAGTTTTAAAAAGCAGATAATTACTTTAATATTGTATAAAGAGTGAAAAATTTACACATGATGTGCTTTTAACGTCCAAACCTAAAAAACATTAATGGTAATGGTTAGATCAAAAAAAAAAATTTTTTTAGTGATGCATGAATAGGAAAAGATATTTAATGCTCTCGGTTTGGTGTTTTTTAATCTTTTGCTGTATGGTAATTAACGATTGAAGGTTTTAGTAATGAATGCTAAAATAATTTTTCATCTCTTAATTTTCCGAGAAATTAGTAATTTTTTACTTTTAGGATATTCTTATATTTGTTATAATAGTAAAAGTAAATAAAAAAAGAAAGGAACGAATAGAGAAAGGAAATATATGTAGATGTAAATTAAGTGAAATATAATTAAAAATAAAAAGAGTGATTGAATAAAATGTAGAGTAAATAGGATATTTGGTGTTAATGAGAAAGGCTAAACGGAATGAGAAATTCAAAGAAAAAGACGCTCGGCGAAAATGTGTTGGAAAAGAGAGAAAAAAAACGAAAGCAGTCGAGTAAATGATCGAGAAGTATACGGAAAAATGGAGCCGTCGGCGCCGTCTTTACTGACTGACTGACTGACCTTCATCACGTTAAAGCGAGTAATTGTTCTTAAAAGTCAAAAATTGTCTAGTACATGGGGAGGTACGGAGCACTCGGAGGAGGTGAACCATATCTTCTGAGTTTCCTTGCATGTTTTACCTGGATAATCGGTTCACGCAATAAATAGCTTCGAGGCTTTCGAAACACTGACCCTCGCAAAAAATATTAATGAATTTGCTAAATAACAGCAGTATAAAGAAATGAATGTGAGGCCCAAGTAAGAGGCATAGGCCGAAATTGAAGGAATTACGCTCTATGGAGCCACCTGATACTCCATCTTGAAGGCTTGGCGCGTCCGGCCATGACCTTTCCTAACCAGATTCCATCGGTCCAAAAACCCCACCTCTGTTGGCTCTCGGTCCCCGACCTGCGCAATGCTTCTCCACCGTTTCCCCCACTTTTTAGCTTCTGGTTCTCCCGGGCATGCGTACTGGCAGAACTGCCCGTCCAAAAGACGAACCTAAACAGCAAATGGCGGAGGAAGAGGCGGAGAAATTCAAGCAGTACAGGATGAAGACGAAGTCAGAAAAGATGAAGATGAAGGGAAGGGTCATCTCAATAGAATTTCTTCTTCATCGGGAAAATTCTGAGCACATGGTCAATTATTCACTAGAATATTAATTTTCTAAAGGTTTACTGAATCGATCATCTACTGGAAACTTATAAATCTAAATAATCGGTCAAAGAATGCCTGTGCCACTAATTTTGATAATAAAGCCAAATTATTTGTAAATAATATATTTGTTGCGCAATTGGATGAAAGGCTGATCAAATGGCAAGGTAATTTTGAGAGAGAAAGAAATTACGAAAATAACATTTATAGCGCTCGATTATCCACTGGAGATGTATCTTTCTTGGAGCATTAAAATTTTACTATTGCAGCTACCTTGCGTACTTATTTTTATATTCATTTGCGGTGTCGTATTGTTTTTTGTGAGGCAGGAAGTTACAGAATATTCTCGAGGATGTAATAAAACCTATATATTTCATCACGGTTTCAATTCAAATTTTTAATGTTAACTAAAGCAATACAATATTCTATTATTCGTTTAGTTAACTAAATATAGTTTATGGCTAATAAATAAATGGTGCATTCTTGGAAAACTCAATCAAGCGAATTATCCGTATAAATAAATATCATAGAATATGAGTATATAATATTTGTTCGAAGGAATCCGGTTTGTTGTTTTCAAAATATATCCATTGAAAGAGTAAGCAAGTCAGTAAATTGAAATGTAGAAATTTTACGATAACTTAATAAACAGGAAACATTTTATGCTCCGATAAAAAATGATAAATTTAAAAAATCTATCTGTCTTAAAAGAGGGCATTCTTCTTGTTTTGAATTTTGATGTCGGGATAGAGTGAGGGAAACGTCGTTAATATTTGCTTGGTTAGTATTTGACTGGTCAGTCGGTACCGGGGACTATATATAAATGGAATTTTGAAGGGAGGGGAGAAAAATGAAGAGAGAAACTGAAAATCTTCATTTTCGGTTGAGGGGCTTTGCAGACCTCCTTTAAACTCATCGTGGTGGAATAGTACAAGGAGCGTGATCGAGAAGGACGAAAGAGATCCGATACGGAAAACATTGGGTGAAAAAGGAAATGTTTGAAAAGAGGGTGGGGATGGACATTAACACATGTGACCAAAGAGAGTATATGAGAGAGGAAGTCAATGAGGATAAAATGGGTGATGCGGAAGAGGCAAGGACAGGTAGACCATGTATGAAGTGAAGAGAGAGAGAGAGAGAGAGAGAGAGAGAGATGGAGAAAAGGATGAGTAATGCGGTCGGGAGATGATAGGCACGATTCGTTAGCAGTTAACTGAAGTGAACAACATACTGTAGGTAGGCATACGGCTATCGAAAAGTTTTAGAATAATATGTGAGTCGCGGATGTAGTGTTGTAAGTTGGGGTTATTACGAACTCTGAGCAAGACCGTGGGTAATAGATGAACACGAATTCTTTGGTGTTTTGGAGGCACATTAAATTTAGCCGGCCATGGTTCAAGCGGGAGATGAGATGCTGTTCTCACTGCACATTTTCGCTAGCCTTGATGCAACGGCGGAGAGCGATGTACCTTTCAATGTACTGACAAATGCACCATAAAGACCAGGACGACCGTCGCTGAGCCGGCGGCTCGCACCTATACTGGGTGTTGGGCCGCCTTTGGCAAAAGAGAGTTGGACAGGGCGAGGCTAGTGACAAGAAGTGTGCGACGTCGGGGAGGGGATGTTAATCTCACACAAGTGCATTACGGATGCCAATCGCACGTACATCCGCGCCGCCGCTGAACTGGCCGAATGTACGTAGGATGGCAGGAGCACACGTCTCATTCGGCCTGATGACGGCAAGAACGACCCTGGCGGTGACTTCTTTGTCATGCGGTAATTGGCAGCTCCCGTCGAGGAATTTTTTTGTGTCGAATTACTGATGCGCTGCTATAGTTTTCGCGGACTCGATTGCGGCCGACTTCTTTCTTAATTAACTTAATCACTCCAAAGAACTCGTCGATCAAGGGAGTAAGCGATAGTGTCCCGTAGAAATAGGTACTTCATGAACTGGCAATGTCTATATGCATTCGTGAGAGTGCCGAAGTTAAATCGAGGAGAAGTTTTCGAAAGACGCCGATGCACGAACTCCGTCTCTCCTTCCGTTTCCAGGGTTTCACTCCTCACACGCATATCGTTCGCGCATATATATCTTCAGTTATGTGCATACATCGATTCCGTGAGTGTACTTTCGGGCGCGTGTATGTACACACGCATGCACGTGAGCCCGGGTATATGAATGTTCGCTTACCGGATCGACGCTCCCCCTCTCATTCAGTCAGTTACTCACTCACTCTCTCGGACAGTCGCTCGCTCGTTCGCTCGAAGGCCCGGTCCAAACATTCTCGTCACTGACCTCACCCAACTGCTTCCCTCCTCGCTCCTCATCAACCCGTCCGTTGGCCCAACTGCCATGTCAAGCCTTCGCTGGTTCTTTCGTTCTCAGCTCAGCCTTCCTTCCCCTCTATTCGATACACTGCCCACTAAACCCAGCTCGAACATTCATCCGTGGTTCTCTTGTCGACGCCAATGTTGCCGCCTCGACCTCCGCAACTACTGTTGTCTTGACTCTACCGAACTGCGCGTCCAAAATTCGAGTTCGATTAACTACTTTTTAACCAGTAGGAATAGGACACGTACAAAGGAGAGATGGACCATCCACTACTCATGCTCCATTACTCTGAATTTCTCATATTTTACGAAACAATTTTTCTCACCATATATTCGATCCCATATATTTTGCCAGCTCCATCTATTATCCAATGATAGATCAAAGAAAAATTACATCGTTCTTCTTGTTTTTTTTTTTTTGAACAAATTCATCAAATTCTTAATAGTTCTTACTTTTAATAATTTACGAATAAACCATGCTGCATGACCAATGATTAAAACAGGATCTTTATCTTGCAGTTATTCTTATAATATAGTATATTTTATCTCTCACAGATATCAGAGTCGATGCTTTAATTACTCGATACCCTTACTTCTTGTAATTTTCCATAATGTTTCTAAATAATTTATTGATTTATATACAATTATGAATAACATTAAAGCAGAGTTTATTAAATGACTTAAGCTTCTTAATGTGCACCTTCATAAAGCTGAAATTTACTCAAGTTTCTTTTCAAAACATTCGTTGTAATCATCTACCATTAATGAAATATTACTTATAGAAATATTAAATATATTTTCGTTTATTAAATGTTAATATTTTTTATAAAAACTTGTGAAAAAATATTTCTAACGTTTATATTTACTATTTCTGAATTACTTTGAATCACTTTTGAGTTACTCAAATTATTTATTTAACTTTATCTATGAATATCTGTTAACTCATATCTGTTAAATAATAAAGAATTGTTATGAAAAAAAAGTTTATACTAAATTAAAGGTAAAATTCATTATACATTAATTGAGATCATAAATAATTTAGTTCAATTACAAATTATGTTTAAAATCAATATCTTCGCGCAAAATAATCAGGCATTTTTAATTAGTGGTAAGTTCAATTATTGCTAGAGCCCAATATCGGAGGTGCTTGCTCTAGCTCCGAAACAAAGGCTATTAGCCAAAAGATTGCTAGAGCTTGTCAAAATCAACAACGATCTTTGTCAAAGAGAAGCCGAATAAACAATATAATCAAATAAAAACTGAAATTTTTGACACAAACAGTACAGAGAGAGGGTACAAAGAGTTCCGAAGCACTTTAGGCGAATTTTCGTCTCAATTGAATGGAATTAGCCTGGGGTTGTCAGAATTTGAGGAATGTGAATGTAAGAGGAGAACTTTTTTCGTTAAATTCGCAGCTTAATATTCGCGATATAGGAAAGTTCTGGCTCGTACATGCCGCGGAGGAAGGTAATGTAAAAAGAGAATCCACGGGGCTATGAAGGAAAAAAAGAAGTGAGTGAGAGAAGAGTATTTAAAAGCACCGCTATAATCGATTACAGGCGAGTTACGTAGCTCAGAGGCCGTGGCTAATTGCGAATAAGTTTCCAGAAGAAGGCCCTCGGTGCCTCGTTAGCCGATTTATTCAGCGCGCGCATCCGCACATTTCGTCGCCGCTGCAGTCCTTCTCAGCTCTTGTTGGCAACCGCGCGTTACACGCCTTCGAGCCTCCCTTTCATGCTCCCTCCTCTCACGGCCCTTACAAACCCCGCGACACCCCAAGTCGGTCTGCATCGTCATCACACATATTCGTAGTCCGTACTTCGTTTTCCTCCAGCTCCCAGCTTTACGATTTAAGAAAGAAATTGATTGATATACGTAGTGCTCAAGGTAAAGCTCGACGCTCCTGCTGCTTGATACAGTCTCACGGGACACATTTGTGGCCGGGTTATGATTTAAATTCTACCGGTCTACTTTGACATTTCGAATAATCAGAACTTACTTTTTTAATCTTTATTTTAAAACGTTGGGGGAT
Organism: Ceratosolen fusciceps; assembly: GCA_018883505.1. NCBI lineage: Eukaryota > Metazoa > Arthropoda > Insecta > Hymenoptera > Agaonidae > Ceratosolen > Ceratosolen fusciceps. The sequence goes on along the minus strand of RCIC01000021.1, from coordinate 556,953 downwards.
CCCCGAACATAAAATGAGAAATGCTATATTAAGTATGTGTAATGGAGTATGGATTTTATGACTTTTTATTTATCGCATATATGTATCGCGTAAATTGAAAACTCGATTGGATTAACTTCGATTCCCAAATAACTTTTTCAATTCATTGCAGACCCTCACTTTTTTCTATTCACTCATTCCCTTGGTTCTAAGTTCTTGTATTTTATGTAACTGCATTTAAGAACGAACGGGTTAATATTTAAATCGAGCTCGATATATCTGCGCCATTAAATTTTGCACTCATAAATATTTTATCGATCACAATCATTAATAGAAAATTATACTCTTAATAAAGTTTGAGATACTATGTTGCTTTTAATTTCAAACCACTCGAAAGTTCTATAATCAATTAATTAATTTTATTTTATATATATGCATTATTAATCACCTGTTGAACAAAGAGGTCCATGCGAAGATGTAATATGTAGTCGAATTTGTATTGCTTAGATTGTTCGAAACATAAATAAGAAGCACTATCATCCTTGCTGTAGAGAAAATCTCAACAAATTATACCTCTATTTGAAAAAAATATCATAATACAAGCAAGAATTCGCATACTATGAATACTTTCGTATTCATTCATTTCGTGTCTAGCTGCGAGAACATTGAAAAGTTCGAAAATCCTAGTACACCATAGGAATCGGAGAATGTATAATTCATCATTAGTTAGGTTTTTGCATCGTTATTGCTTTTATGGATCCGCAATTTCATCGCGGACTTCGCATTCTAATTCTTTTGATCTCTTTATCTTAACGAAATATCGATTCTTATATACAAAAAAATACTATAATAATGTTTGTAAATGTTAAGAAAATTCTATAAATATCAGCGCTTAGATAATCCTAAGAGAAGGATGCCGTCTATGCGTCTAGGACGTTCCTTGACATCAATTATTCAATTTTACGGTAGTTGTTTCGAGCTTGGAAGGATAAAGAACCGTGCCAGCACGTGCTCATGTAGGGAAACGGGAAGCCGAAGTTTAAAAGAATTATACAGTTGCATCAGTTGTGACAGGTTTTCACAAACTAACGAATATAATGATTTTGATGCGTCCATACTAACCAATCTCCTTCAACTACGTTTTTAGAAAGTTTTGACACGGCAGGGTCGCTTTATTCTCATTGCCTTTTAGCTGCTGCTGCTGTTATTCGTTTAAAATTATCGATTCCACCAATATCTACGGGAAAAAAATCTGTACTGCTAACCGTTTTTTATATTCCCCGGAGCATACTTTATTTATATTGCAATTTCCCATCAAAATATTTTCAATGAATTTTTTTATTAATGTTTGTACAAACATTATTAATGTATTTTTAAATCATTCACTCTGATACCAATTTTATTATTATATATTTTAGAATTATTTTCTTATTAAATTTTAAAGAAGCTGAATCGGGAAGAATACACCAGTTCCACCGACAAATGATCGAGCAGCATTCAATATTTTTAATTTAAATAAGTAAAAAAGTATTTAAGCTATTTTATACTTTTATATTACATTGCATAACAGAGATATTGTAATAAGCACATATGTACAGACGAGCACGCGCGCATACTAATTATTACTAACAGTTTGAAAAGTGAATTTGTAATATTTATACTTTCTTGTATATATCAAAGACTAATATCTATATATGCAAATATCTACATGTTCTTTCTTAATGAACGAATTATTACTTACTTTGATTTTTAGAAGACTTCGCAAATAGCGTATTAATTGTAATGTTTATTATTTACAACATAAATAATAAAAATTAACGTAAAAATTAACCCTTTTATTTTATTTTGTCAGTATACGTATATCTTAAATAATAATTAAATTATTAACCTATGAATAAAGAAACGAAAACAAGTAAAACTAGCAAGAATAAAGAAGAACTAAAGAGTGTCATCGATTTCCATATTGTATTAAGCCTAAAATTAGATTTCCTGCTTACTTTAAACAATATAAATAAATCATAAAAATAAACTTATTTCTTCAATTTGTCTCCAACTATAAAGTATTTAATATATTTATATAGATTTATTCATGTCAATTTCATTAAGCATACCATTATTTAATATAATTGTTTTTATAAAAAAAATTCAAATCAACTAGCTAATTAGAAGCTCAATATTAATAATAAGATAGTATGGAAATATCAACAAAGAATATAACAAAAACATATGCAATAATTAATTTTTTTTAAATACCTACCATGTTAAATAAGTAAGCACTGTTTTAACCTCGTTGCTTCATTATTATTATTTTTAGCAAATATATATATATATACATATAGAAATATACTTATTTATATTCATTCTCAACCTACTTTAGTTATAATTATAAAAGATTAAAATAATTAAAAGTATGTAAATATATTATGTATGATTCAAGACGAAAAAATATTATATCAGAGAGTTAGAAATTGTATTATATGTATGAAATGAAAATTTGATAATACATATTTGTAGATCTCACAAATAGAAGATTTTCTGGCAATATCTGAATACATATGAATATTAAAAAAAATCGCAATGGCATGTCATTGCTTTTGGTTACAAATATATCAAAGTTCAACTAAAATTTAAAAACTGTTAAGAAATTTTTTAATTTACAATGAAAAAGATTTGAATGCGTAAATTTCTAAGAATACCACATTGAATAGGTTTACGTAAAATTCCAAGGAAATAAAAAGCTTACTAGTAATATGCGTATTTAGCAATGTATTTATATAATGGTTTAAAAAATGATTTATTTTCTAATGAATTGTTTATATTGAATGGTTTAGCTCGGTCTGAGGTATTGTAGAATTAAAATTATAATCATAAATAAGTATGTATAAAAATATCAGTTAGAAGAGAATGAGATGAGGCAGATACCTCATTTTATTAATAATAGGATATTAATAATAGTAAATTAGTAAGGTTATTCAATGAATTTAAATTTTTGCCCGAAAGGTTGATAATTTTATGATATTTTGCGAAATGAGTTTACCTCTCATGCATTAAGTGTCTCGAAACGAAAATTAAAAATAAAAAGTCCTTGACAGATGTTAATGATGCCGCACGGCTTTTTCCGCATTATGATTCAAGTCAAGAAAAATTATGTGTTATGAGAGAGAGAGAGAGAGAGAGAGAGAGAGAGAGAGAGATGGGGAGATAATAAGGAAAAGCCCATGTACAGAAGTAAAAAGGTAAAAGGAAGAAAGTGTCGCAGCTGCTGAGTATAATTTTCATTTTCCGTTCGGATAAATAAATTGTAAAAGGGGAATGAAATCGAGAAAAGGGGAGTCAAGTATAACGGTACTGATATTAAGTACGCTAAAAGCTTGCCGTTTGATTACTCGGGCACACGTAGTCGAAGAGGCTTGTGCGATTCCGCGCTTTTCAGTGTGCGGGTACGTGCGTGCACGCGAACGAGCAGGAGTGAGAGGAGCGGGGGATTCTTCGTTTGCCCGCATTCGGATGGAAGTTGACGGTTCTACGCTCCTGGCGCGTTTAAAGTATTCTCCTCCGTCCCGCGTAGCAACTCGTTCCGCGCGCACGGGCACGGGGGCACACGCATATACATAAGAAGCCGCAGACTGGGCTGGACTCCGTGGTACGCATTACAGGGCGACGTGCCTCACTCATTTGACAGACTAGTGGGTGGCATAGAGGCACTGGCCATGCAAAATAAGCGCACGTTAAATCGCTTGGCCAAGGATCGGAATCAGATATAAAGCGATTCGTCCGCGTTCGATTGTCCGCTCAAATATGAGAATCCACCCCCCCCCGCTCACTCCAATGGCATATATTTAAGCGAAGGGAACAGAGGGAGCCTCTGGATCCGATTTATAATCCAAGAGGTTTCGTCTCTTCCCACGCGAGCCAGAATCGAAGATGCAGATATGCGCCCAAGTCATACAAACGTTTATTCTGCGGAGTTGGAAAGAGTGCGGGGCGATCGGAAGCCTGAGAGTGTTGAGCGGAAGGTCTGAAAGGCGCGACACATTTCGTGCGGTCACCAAGAGGGGCAAGAGTAAAGAAAGGACCTCCATCATCACGGGGACGCGGGAATGTCTGAATTAAACTATTGTCGATGAACTTGTTGCCGCAGTTGGTATAATTGACCTTACGCAACGCATCTGCGCACGCTTCTGTCTGTGTGTGACGGAGTATTCGGACGAGTCGCGACGCAAGCGCGCGTGCACGGTAAATGAATAATTTTCGATTATGTGTTGTTGTGCATTGAATACGTTGATGGGATCGGCAGCCGCGACCGTCGGTATCTGACGCCCCCCCTCCCCCAATAACCTCCTGTCCCCTCCCCACCCGATCCCGGCCCCAACTGTGCTGATAAATGTTATGTTATGTTACGTGCGTGCGTCAAGTGCAGTGGCGTAGCGCAACAGGGATATTAATTTCGAGGCAGAACAGAGGCGCTAATTTTAGTCGTCACCCTCTAGATTTTAGGCGCGCTTTAATTATGTGTATGGCTGATAAGAATTTGTTAAACTCGGAACCGGCGTTCCTCGCTTGCATTTTCCAGAGCTTTTATCTTGCAGTGAAACCAGCTAACAAAGTTTTGCTTTAAAAGTTTGCTCTTGCTAACTCTTCCCTAATTCCTTTACTACATATATATTATACTCAATAAGTTTTCATTATATACTGTTTTCTATTCTACTCCAAAATTTCTGTATGTAATATAACGTAATAACCTTTCTTCTGCTCTTTATATTTACGATTATGTACCTATACCTTATTGAAACGTCATAAGTTGTGCCTAACTTGTTTTTATTTTATTGTTTCACTGTAATAAAAGATTGTGAAAATGAAACCTTTTGAGAGAGTATACTTTGAGTACCTTTGTGAGACTTGATATAGAGTAGATTCGATGTCAGTGTGCGCTAAACCGCAACATGCGTGCAAATTCTCATGTACTTTTTCTATCACGTTCGTAGTTATAAAATATTGTATTCTATTGGTTTGGTTCATATATTTTATTTTAACTAAACTTTATAAAAAATTATTTATCGTATTGTCTCCATACATGAACTTCATTTATATGTATATATTAATATAAATATATACATATTTATTTATTTAAATAATAAAAAAGTATACAAACTCATTAATTTTTTCATACAATCGAATATAATTCTTACTTAATCAGAATAAATATAATTTTTAAATACTTATTACTTACATAAATTTAGAAACATTTACCATATTATAACAAAATTTTAAAAATAATATAAAAAATATTTATTAACAATTTACTAAGAATTATTTATCAAGAATTTACATACATCAGAGTAAAAATTAAGACACAGTTATAATAAATAAAAAATTGTTTATATTTTTTAACTGCCAAAGGTCTAAAATAAATGATTATTCTGAATTTATATTAATTAAAATTGAATATTCAATAAAAGTTATAATTTATTCAGTTAAAAGACTTGTAATTTTAGCTCAGATTTACACAATCATTAAATAATATTAAAGCAATACAATTAGTTTCATTTAATAACAATTTTTTGTAAAAGATCGATCGATTTCCCTTTGGAGGATTTTACTTTTCATAGCTGATGTGATTAGAAAAAATATTTATATATTAAATGTTTCATAGGAATTGAAACTACGAGCTAGCAGTCAAACAAGAACTTCTCCATCTAATGTGAATTTATATAAAATAGATGCGTTGGAATCATAAAATTAAATATATAAAATTAAACGATGCTAGTTATTATTAAGCTGTGAATTTAAAAAAACAATATGTAATAAAACTTAGTTTGATTTTTAAAATATCGTTATATTTGTAAAATAGTGCTTCAAAATAGTGTATTAATAGGTATCAAACATTTAACTAGACAGAATAATATTATTATAGTCAAAAATCAAAGAATTTCTAATGCAATATGTGAATTTATGAAAAGATAAAGGAACGTGAATTATTTGATTTGATATAGTTAATGAACAGACAAAAGTGATTAAAACAATAATAAATAAGCAAATACATTGTATCGTATTAGAGATATATTTTTTGTTTTGTCTAATAATTTTGTCAAAATATTATCATATTTTCTTTATACATGTGTAGAATGAAATAATAAACCCTTATAAGTCATAATACAGAGTACGCAAATGAGAAGATGTCAGCTTAAAATTTAGTCAGGGTTGCATATATCAGCATACAAATACTGGTAGAAATTATTCTTTTCTTTCATAACTGATAATTTTTAGAAAGGTGTTGAAATAATGTTATTTGTCGCTTGCTAGTTATTTATACGAAGAGGAACAGTAGAGCCGATATTATGCTCTGACAGAAGCTTTAGCTACTTATATGATTTATCAGAACGTTTTTGAAGCTTAGAAATAAAAAGTTATAAATCTGTGATTATTGAGTAATATTAATCATCCCTTATATTTATTTAATTTTAAGAAAGGATAAAGTAATTTAAATTTTCTGTCTCTGTACTTATTCTTACTGTTCTTGTACACGTATCGTAGTGTAGTGTAATAAAATTAATTTTATAATCAATGATTTAAGCTGCGAACTAAAAATTTGATAAATTTCGGTTGTCCACATCAATTGATAATCGATGTAATCTCTGTATATGCCAGAATACAAAAATCAATTATGTAAAATAAGCAGTTCGTATATAAATTTCAATATACATCTACACTATAATTACTAATTAAAGAGAAAAATCTTTCGTATTACTATAATATGGATGTAATGTATATTAATATTAGAATATTATTCTTTGTTATAGTGTTTTTATTTTAAATTGTAGTGAAATCATTACGTAAGATAGTTTCAATGTAGAGTATCTCTTAAGAGTTATAACCGAAGCCAATTGTAAATAATAAATTTTATAAAATAAAGATGTCGTCGAAGACATCTTTTTAAAGGGATTAGGATGATTCTGATTGGAATAGGTTAGGAGCCATTGTGTGAGGAACTCTTTCTTTCCGACGGGATGACAGCCAAAATGTGTCGACGCAATGCCTTGCAGAAGTATAACACGCCTCTGATTAGGGTCAAGTTGAAATTCGTTTCACGGACTTGCTCGGCCTCTCAACTATTAACCGACTGGCCGAGTGTGCGAGTTGTTTGACGTCATCGCGATAACAGGCAACTACTCTGAGTTCATTGTACTTAAGCGCACGCCGTTGACGAGCGTGCTTTTCTCGTGATCCAGAGTCTCGACCGTCCGACTTCTTTCATTCCTCTTTCTTGCACGTAAATCGCTAGCGAGATCGGCTCCGGAGACTCTTTTTACCGGTACTTTATTTGATTCTGCCATTGTCACATGAAGCCGTTTTACTTCTCGATTTGCCTGTGGCATCGTGTTCCAAGTCATTCGCTATCGCTTTCTGTCACGGTGGGACCGCAGGCCGAGAAGCAGTCAATTTTTTCTTTTTCATTTTTTTCTACTTGAAAAAAATACATAAGTTAGACGAATTATTTTCAGCCGCTTTTACACTGCGCCATTCAATTTTATTTATTTTTTTTTTTTTTTCATATTCGTTTATTTACTTTCTATTCTTATATTCTTATCTTATTCTATATAATCATGAAAGCTTGTCTTTACTCCCTCTCTCTATTTAAACAACTTCAGGCTATTCCTTGTTTTCTTTAATATCGATTTCTGTTCGAAATTGTACTTAAAAATCTGATTCAACAGCTATCCTCTTTTTTATTTTTCATTAAATAGACATTAATTTTATCTAGAATTTTTGCGATTTTAACTTCTTTCAAATATAATATAGACTCCTCTTATTTGCCATTTATTATACAAAGGTTTCTTATTCTCAAGTTTTCTACTCAAATTTTATACATTACATTTAAATTTAATATTTAAAATACGTGATTCAATTATATTAATCAATATGACTTAATTACCCATTTATGTCTGCAAGACTTTTAAATTATCAGTTTATAATACTTATCTTTTCCATTCTTTGTTGTTTTGCATTGAAAATGTCTATTAATTAAAAATTAATTGAGGTTATTACATAGTCAATTTTTTCTTCTTAGAATAGTATATAAATAAATAAATAATTGTGCTATTATATTCAATTATTTAATTCAATTAATTCATGAAATTTTTAAAAACACAGAATTATGAATTTCGAAATATAAAAATGTAATGTAAGTTCTTATCATGTATAGAAACATGTAAGTGGCAGTCTGCACAAAATTCGATAAAGCATTCTCAACTCGACAACTACAATCTTAATCTATTAGTATCTTTTCGGTCTTCAATATTTTTTGCTTTCCTTGTAATCCTTGTAATAACTAATCTAGATATATAAATAAATGTGTACATGCATCGACAGGCATATTATACCATTTAAAGTTACTCTTACATTAATGTCATACATAAATTTAATAATATATTGTAAAATTTGATTAATGGAATGATGATACAATGATTTAACTATCTTTTTATTTTGTTTGAGATCGCAAATTACGTGGATATATTATTTTCAGATTTTACGTTATAATTTAAAATTATTTATACATTTTTCCATCAATTAACAAATATTTTGAAGAATATTTTAATAAAATTTTATTACTTTTTCTTCATGCAAATAACCATTAGCGTTTAATCATATGAGCTAATCATCATAATTATGAGCGTTTAATCGCTTTGTTGATATTCACATTGATAATCTCCAATATTTCTGCATATAAGGTGCTTCTGCTATTGAAGTTTTAGATAAAACTTTGTTACAACTAGAAACTAGTTAAACGCTATAATTGTTATCGTCTTTTTACATCCTTTTTAAAGATTAAAATTATAATTAATTGATTAAGTTTTCAATCCATATATATATTACAGATAAGCTTATGAATTTTAGAAGTATTCTTTAGTAGATTTAATTTTTATCATCTTATTAGATTAGAAACTATAACTACTCAACTATATTTTATTAACTCACCTGACTATTCTACAATCTATGTTTTTTTCTTGATTTATTAACAGCAATAAATACAAGTTTTTGAAATCAAGTTTTTCTAAGCAGTATTTATTTGTTTACTTTAGATACAATAATATTTTTAGTGATAATTATAGAAATTTTTTTAACTAACTTTGAATAACTCAGCTACCTTATATTATTATGCAATAACCGTTTTAAGTTCAAGTACATATTTGCTCTTATAAAAAAAAATGTTTTCTCTACTTTTTCAACATTTTTTTTATTATCATGTATTTGGAATTAAAATTTTGGAGAAATTATATTACAAGTTGAGAAATTTGTCTGGTAGTATTGGATTATAGCCAACAGGACGTATCTTAAATGATCTGTTCTCCGTGAAAGAAAAAGAAAAACTGGAATTGGGACGATTATATATAATCCTAGATTATACAAATTTTCAGCAAATCAAAAAACTATTAAATTAATGTATAATAAAAAAAAATAACGAATGATATTCAAATTTAAAAAATATATATCTTAACTAACATCAGGTAGTTAAGAGTTTTATTCTGATTTGTATACAATATTATAAACTTTAGATATTTTACATTTAATATATTATAATATATAATATTTACTTTATAGAATCATAAAAGAGTAATTTAGTTTTGATATCTGATTTGTTTTTTATATTCATTGGTGAATTATATCTTTACATATGTATATATATGTGTATAAGTTATTGATATTCCTTTATATTGTATTATTTTTATTGTATTAATTTAATTAAATATGTAATTGATAAAAGTATTTAATATACTTTTATGTAATGAATATAATGTAAATATAATTGTAATTAATATAGCCAGAATGTTTGAAATCTCATTTGGGATAATTATATAACTATTATATTTAGATTACATTATCTTATTCGATTTTTCGTAATAGCTTTATTCTAATGAATTTAGTAAAGTGGTATTTAACGTTCTTGTAAGTTTATCAGCGTCAGTACTTGATATTTCTATTCAATTTTCATTTTATTTCGTGATCATTAAATTTAACAACGAGTATACACACGAATTATGTTCTAAAAAAATTTTTTTTAAATTTTACAAAATATTGTATTAGTAATAATATTGTGAAATTTATATATTTCTATTTATATTTATATGTATATTTTACTTATACATATATGTCAAAAGGATAGTCATATAATCTTTAAATAATTTAAGAATTTAAAAAAAAAATATAAATTATTTGAACATACTTTGAAATATAATCTTAATTATTTATATACCAAAAAAGTACAAATTGAAAGAATTAAAATTTTTTTATTTGGTTCGCTAAAAAAAGAAAGAAAACAATACTTTTAAAATAAAAGGTGTGAATTATTAAGTAATTTAAGGTTATTATATCAAATTTACATTGAGATTTATTTTACTTTACGATCTTTCAAGCTTAGCTATTAATTTTTTTATGTATATTGTTTTTGTGTTTAAATAGCATTCTAAAATAGCAATCTAATTAGCAATTTAATTATGTGTTCAATCTGCAGATATTTAAATTTAACATTTATATACATGAAGTATTTTATTAATTTAAATTAATTAATATATTTTCTTAATCTATTTTATTAATATATAGTCATTCATGTAATTAAGGTGTATGTTTTCATTGTGAGAATTTTTTTTCAAAAATTAGATACGACACAAATTATAAATAAAATAGATTAAAGAAAGAAACAATAAATGAACTAAAATCAACTGACCTTTTATATTGTATAGTTAAGATTTTTAGAGTAACTGAAATATATTATTTATTTGTTTATAAATTTTTATAACAATAATTATGCTATTTATAACTGAAAAATTAGTTAATATTCAGTAACAGTTCAGTGTACAATAATATTCTATTTAAAATTATTAAAATTATGTATGATCATTTAATTTTTAAATAATTTTAATGTACAGAAAAAATAATTGCGTTGATTCCTTAATTTAATTATAGTTCTTTTGAAGTTCCTATCTTTATGATAATTAGAAATTATTTTTAAATTCTTCTGTTATTAAATTGTATATTTACATACAATCCTTTAATCATCTTTGAAATTCTCATGATCTAAATACTGAATGATTTTTAAACTATATGATTACTTTAAGTATTCATTTTTATTATTAATTTGTTAGAAATTTCTACTTTAATGCCAGAAGTACTATTTGATCATTTGAATTTGAATTTAACTATTTTATTCAACGATTTTTAATTTTAGCTTATTTCTATATTAATATGTTAATTTATACATCACTTAAATATCATTTAACAAAAGTAATTGAATTATTCTTTTGAAATTGATATTATCGTTCGTCGTTTCATAAATAATTGTGTATAAAACTTTAATGATCTACATCAGCATAGTTTAACATGTAGTATAAACTGTATTAGGTATGTTTCTATGAATTTTATATTATCACGTAATCAGCTAAAGTTATTATAAAAATTGATATATATGAAAGAAGTATTATTGATTTCTATATTTTTCGATCTTTAATATTTAATTATCAACTATTATACTACTTAATAAGTTACCTAAATATTTTTAATTATTAAAATTTTATATACCTATATAATTTAGAAAAATTAACTCAGAAAGAAAAGCTTAGAATATTTATTATTATTCATAGTTAAAATGTTGATTATAAAAATTATGCCTGCTTATTTATTTCTTATCATTGAAATTGATGAGATATAATCTACATCTTCAAAAATTTATGAATTTTAAATTTATAAACTTTTTAAAGTTCAGTTTTTAACTTTTACATACTAAAAGAGTTATTTTATTTTTATCCTTGACTAGCTGATATACCTACAATACAGAGTTTATCATTAGTATCCTTAATATCTAAAATAAAATCTATAATTTATGTTTCTTATTATTCAATAATTTTTTTATTTACGTGTAACAGTTATATATCACATCAAATGCAAAAATAAATTAATTGAGTCTATATAATATAAGAAAAAAAACTGTTATTAAAAATTTTATAAAATGAAATATTATAATAATATTTTTATTTCAAATTATTTTTTAACTATCATTATCATTATAAATGACACGAATAACATATTAAACGTATTAAATTTTCTTAAATGTATATCACAATTATTATAATTATAATATGTAATTTGTTATATAATTAATTATTACATATTTATCATATATGTATTTATTATTATTATATAAAACTATGTAATATATTATTTTACATATCATAATTTAGTATATAAGAGTGTACGAGCACGTGGTTTCTAAGACGACCAGGTGCCTTGCACTCGTCGATTTATCGAGTTGTGCATTTATTTGCTTTTTATATATATCACATTATATTTATAAGATTTTAAGTATATGACACCACGCTAAAAGAAAATGAACTTCACACTTAGTTCTTTTTTAAATAAGTGACTTTATTTTTACAATAATTAACTTATAATTATATGGAGTACGAGTGACGATTACCCCATTGTAAACTATGCAAGAGCAAGACTAGTAGTAGTCTTCCTCTCGCGAATTCGCTCTATTTATGAACAATTTTTTGTCCCTAAGTAGGGATAGCTTTTTAATCTACGTTTCTATTGGCCCGGGATATTGATATTTTTGGGAAAAAGAAATCACGCGCTCCCGTCCATCTTCGCTTTTTCCCGAAAACACGCGAATTCTCAGGCATCGATGCCGGCATGCCGCTTCCAAAATGCCTTCTAAAAGCCGTCGCTTACAAAAATTTCAAGAAATTTATAACATTGAACGTTGATGGCTTTGTCGAAGTTAGCAAAATTCGCTCTAATGACCGTTGCGTTAAATTTACAGTTAAATTATATTTCGTTGCTGCGTTGCAGTTAAGGCTTGGTCTTAATTCATTAAATCGATTACATAATATTTTATCTAAAATAATATTAAAAAAATATTATTATTGTAAATTTGATAACTTATTTCAGATTTCTTAGCGTTATATTATATATCATCTGTTTCTAGTATTTTATTTATGCATAATTCCTAGAAACTCTTGCAAAATAATTAAAAAATAGTGAATTAATACCGACTTGAAAATAAAGAGGAAGAGTCGTATATATAAAAGATAAAAATGAATTCAATTAATTATAATATTTAAAAGTCTTGAAAATTGTAGATAATTAAAATTAAAGCAAAATTTAAGTATACAAAATTAAGAAATGTTTCAGCTACAATGATTGTACTTGTGATAATGTACGATTAGTAAATGATGAAAAAAATTGATATTAGCTTTTTTGTACTATCATAGGAATATGCAAAGCAAACTTTCTTATTAAGCTAACCAGAAATCCATAAATGCATTAATTGTTTGAATTGTTTGAAGATGAATAATTTTGCAAGTGGGTGATTCGAATTTTGTTTTTTATCTTTAGGTTCGATAGTGGTCAAATGAAAGAAAAAGAGACAAGCAGGTGGCGATAATGCTTTAAAAGATTAAATACGGAAGGAAGATAATAGATAAGGATAAAGTTAGTGTAGGAGGAAGATCGACAGATTAGATGTGAGAGGAGTTATAAATGGGAAGAGAGCGTCAAAACAAGTGAAAGATAAATTGAGATTAATATTTTAAGCGTAGAGGTGCAAGAGTTTAGTAATTATTCAGACAATTCTCGTTAGATGAATTGAAAGCAAGTACATTATTACATCGACAGACTACGGAAAAGAAGAATATGTGTTAGGTAAGAAGGGAAATACGGACGGATAGGAGAGCATCTATGCTGGAAGTACTTATAAATTTATTATTCACCCACCTTTCGCAACGAATGTGAGTTCCATCCCGAGCCGACTACTGGGGCGTTTTCTTCCATTTCTATATTACTAATGAGCGTACTATCGGATCAGAGTTAGCTTGGGAATGCTCATGTACGTGAGTTTGAAACAATATAATTATCTAGTAATCATACGAATTTGTGTAATACACGGATAAGTTTAAGGAAGGGGTGAATCTCCGCAGAGGACTGTGTTTATATTAGCCAAAAGAAGTATTGACACCTTCGAATTAACGAAATTTTTAATATTGTAATTCTTTTTATTTGAATTTCTTTTTCTTTTTTTTTCTAATTCATGATTGAATGCCATATTAATATAAAGCTTAGAAATCATAAGATGGGAAAGGATTTTCAAAGTTCTATATGAGTCTTGTACTTGAAAACTTAAAATTCAATTCCTTCTTAATGTAAAGGTTTCGTATGCTAAGGTAAATTGCATATTGGAGAAATTATCTTTTATTTGAAATTATAAGAATTTTCAAAAACAATGGTAAGTTTAATTACTACCTACTCCATCAAATATTTCTCGCATTAAAAAAAGTGATTTCGAAGGAAATGAATACATATTATGTAATTGTTTTGAAATTAGTCACGTTTATGTAAGAAACAAAATATTTATTATATTTGATTATAAAGCCATATATTAATATCTCTAACATTCGTTTCCATTTCTTTGTCAACTTTTTTGTGTATACTAGTAAATATATAAATATTCATAGATTTATTTTTCCAAAAATTGTATTCATAGCAGCTTGATCAGTACTATTAATGATTGTTTTTGAAATTTTTATAAAAGGTCTCAGAATAAGATATAACGAGTAATGGTGCAAACCAAAGGAATATAAACTAAATTGAAATAAGAATTTAGATTTGCTTTTATTTTATTTTTCATTCTATTTCAATGAGTTCCAACTACCAATTTTTTATTTTATGGAATAATTACTCCTTTATCAGTTTAGTGATTTTGAAGTTTAGTTTAGAATTGTAAAACTTAGTAAGGTCCAAGTATGTTTTGGTCATTTGTTTGTTTCGAAAACTTGAAGTCAAAGAATGTGAGGGTTCTTAATAGGGATTCCGAAATTATTATAAATTGAAATAAGTGCATTATGATGGCTCTAAAAAGGATAACCGATTTTATTATTATAGAAGCAAAAGAATCGAAAAATTCTGTGAAAAATAAAAGTATGAATCATTAAAAAAATTTGGCGTATATTTTACGTTTCGGTATTATAAAGTAAAGATAAAATAATGACAAAAATTAATAAATATTTTATTCGCTTTATCTTTAGCATTCTTTGAACATATTATCTATGGCTACGTATTCATACTAAGGGTACGCGAATATATATATATATATAATTTACGGTGGTTGGTTTTTTGTTCAATTATTTTTAAAACAAATTGTTTTGTATGTCGTCCTGGATTATTCAAATGATATATTTTTTAGTAACTAATTTTACAAATGGATTTCACGCAGAACGGCATTTCGTTCTGTAATCGACTTGTTAATGTCTATATGCAAACTTTGTAATTAATTAAGTACTTGATTAGTACAATATTTATTGTAATAAGATACTTAGGGTTTATAATTAATTTGAAGGATATTATTTAGATGTAGGAAATAGGTAACGTCAAATGGCATTTTTAGTAAACAAATTGAGTACTCAAATATTTTATAGATAAGTTATGACGAGCAGATATAAATATAGAATCGCTTAAAAAGATCGAAATTTGAAGATATTAAGTCCAAATTACAAAAGAGTATTGTATTAATGTTAATTTTATTGACAAAGAAGCGTCAACACGTGTCAAGTATTCGCTATGAATTGTTCTGTCGACTTGTCAGGTTTATGAAATTGATATATTATTAATGCAAAGAATCCTTGATGATCTAATAAAAGATAAATAGACGTTTTCATAGATTATTTAAGGGGAGTTATGTGCATAGGTCTTATAAACTGTTGGGGATATGCGAATTGTGAGCGGGATTCAGAATATGTCTGGGGCTGGCAATTTTGGTTGGCAGCGGGGAGGAGGAGGTAACAGCCGGATTTCGGCTCGGCGATTCCTGGTTGGCTGGGATGGGTAATGGGAGAGGGGGCTAAAGTGGCATCCGAAAGCGGAGGGAGAAATGTAGAACACTCGGTCCAGGTCACGAGGTCACTATACCATATGGCCGAGCCGAAAAAAGTAGCAGACCAAGGTCGGGGACGACGCCTCTCCATATTATCGGCGAGCAGACGACGCTGTAGCCTCGGGTCAAGGTCGAAATGGTTTTCGTCTATTTCTTCTTTGTTTTTCGCGTATATCAGGTTATGTCACCTCTTTACTGTGTCCTCTCTATAACCGATACTTCAACATACAATTAAAGGATATTTCGAAGGGAGAAGACGAAGACATGGACTGAAAATCGGTCTGAAGAGGAAAGTGGAAGGGGGGGAAAATATGGCTAATCCTACTGGCTCGATATTACCTTCATTTGTCTGCACCTTGTCGAAGATCGACTACTTGCAGCCGATCGGGTGATGGGCTTAAGGGAGTGGAACCCTAGAGTGAGTGTAGGTAAATGAGGGAACCCTATAAACGGGCTATTCCCGAGAAAATGAGGGCATTCTGAATGTGCTGAATGAATGAGGGGAACCACTCCCGAACTAATGGCAGACCGCCGTGTTGGCCGTACGGTGTGACCCGTGAGCTGCCAAAAGGAGATCCTGGGTGGGGAGGCGCATCCGAGGCTGCGTGCCAAGGTGACCCGAACCATCTTTGGCTCCCGCTGGAGGCAAGACGGGAGGCTGGACCGCAGCCTGGTCCGGTCAATCGGCTTAGGGGCGAGTGCGGTCTGGGGCGTGACGTCCCCCGGAAGCTCTCCAGAGAGTGGAGTGTCTTTGTTGGGACACAAAACTCGAGAGAGACGAAGGGGGAATAGCGTACCAGGGTGTGCTATATTCCTACGTGATGGCCCGATCCAGGATAACCCCTTCAGGCATGTGTTGGGGGGTTATTCTGGTGAGCTCGCCGTTGAAGGGTCCATGGAGGCCGGTCACACGTAGGGACGAATCAACAAACATAATATATGGAGAAAATAAAAAAACAGGGGGAAGGGAAGGGAAAGAAGGATGGGGAAGGGAACACGGCGGTTCCAATCCATGAAACGGTGATAGAGATGGAGACGGAGATTCCATCCGTGACCGGAACGACACCCGAAAGTGCCGACACCGCGTATGGAAATATTTTTGTCTCCATAAAGGACATCATGATTGGAGATGATGGAGGCGCTAAAGCGCCAGCCAAATATCTCCAAAGTCATCAAAGAGGGCTTTCCTGTACTGCAGGGGAAGATAGAGGCCCTCGAGGAACAGGAGAGAAGGGAGCGACGAGGGATCCGGGGGAAGGTGGCGCCTCCTCTCCCGAAACCAAAGACTAACACATTATAAATAATATAAATTGTACATTTATTATTCGAATAATCGTTATTTTATTTTTAATTTAAATAGAAAGTTCACTTAAAGAATTCTTGAAAAAAAAATTTTATTTTTCATTGTTTTAAATACAACGTAGAAATAATTCACATCCAAATCCACATTCACATCCAAAGCTACTAACTTTGATAGAAAACTTCAAACACTATCAGAATTGCAACACAAAAGAAGAAAGAATTTAAAAATTTTATACTAAATCAACACTAATAAAGAGCTTTTATCAATAATTCTCCGGATACGAGATATAAGCGTTGCAGATTACACATACGAATTTAGCTATTCACTCACTTTCCCCTTTCCACTGACTCTTTCTCTCTCAAACTCTCTTATGGTACGCGTTAATTTCTATATAAATTATCGTTTAATACTCTCATGATTACTTTGTACAAACTTCGTAAAACTCATTTCCAGTTTTTTTACTTTCAATCTTTTTAAAGTTTTTTAAATCAATACGAAGATTTTAAAATTTAACTTCATTTTTTGCTTCATCACCGTCGCATCGTATATGCAGTAATAAATTATCTTTAATACAAAAACTAAGAGAGTGAGAGAGAAGTAGTGTGCGTATTATAATTTTTTTTTTAATTTATAGATAGTAAGAACATTATTAAATTTAATAGTTGTAATATATATAGTAATATATGTAATATAGTCCGTTACATACTTTAAGTTTTTTTGAGAAAGATGTGTTTGAAGAATTATACTTTTCTAAGTATTCCTACATTTTAAAAATATTATTTTATAATATTAAATAACAGTTTTTTTTATAGTTTATATTTTTAGTTCCAAAAGTCTTAATTTTTCTTAATTAATTTAAGAACATAATCAAATTAATTATAACATTATGTTGGTTCTGTAAAAATTTTGTTTACATGAAAATAAAGTTAAAAATTCAAATTATTATATTACATATATATAACATTACTATTATGCACAATAAAATAAAACATTAAACTTTTGATAAAAATATATTTTTGCCACATAAAATAAAAACCTATAATAGTGTCTTTTACCATTCATAGAGATATACTGAATATTTATTTGTATAATAGATTAAAAAGTGTTGTATAAGTATTAACTTTTTAATGGATGTCTTTTTCTATTACATACTCTATTAAAAACCGAAAACTAAAAGGATTATATGTGATTTATAGTTTAAAAGAAATAGAAGCAAAATAAATAAGCAGGCATAAATAATATTAATAAATAATTATAGAAAAAATATATCGAAGAAATAAGTATGGCTTAGGAATGAGAATAAAATTAAGGATTTTTTAATGTTGTTAAACATGATTAGTTGAGTTGTTATACTATAGTTCTATATAGTAAAATTTTAAATTACAGAAAATATACTTAAAATAGTCGATTATTAAGTATCTATTTAATTCATAGACATTTACGAAAATATAAATTATTTATGAAATTATTTCAACAAAGAATATTATAAGGAGAAAAACTATTTTTCTGATTCCAGTTTACTTAATTAAGATAATTGTAATATACATAATTATTAATAAAAGCTGTTAAAGCAGTAGATTTAAAATGGTTAATCACTTTTCTTTTTGATATATTTTAATAATATTTTATTCATTTCTTTTTGATGCCCTTTATAAAAATAATTATGTTATTATAGGATAACTATTTTTTTATGCAACGTGTTTACTGTGCATATTTTAAAATATACTTAAAATATAAATAAAATCCAATTTTTATATTTTAAATTATTATAATTATCAATTTTTGTAATGTAAAGAAGTTTTTTGTTGAAATAGATTTCAACAAGTATTCATGTATTCAATAAAAACGCACAAGTAAATAACATAGTATTAAATATTTCTAAATTCAAGAGTAGGAAGTCATAGGTATATTTATATAAATAATATAAATAATATATGAAATTATTACAATAAAAAATAATGATTTTTAATAAAAATCAATCAAAATGGTATGTTAATTTATAAAAATGATATTTAAAGAAAATTATAAAAATTTTATAGTTAAATATAATATTTCAATGAATATTTCTTAATTTTTAGTTTCAATATATTTTATATATATATTTTGGACATATAAATATGAATTGTAAAGAACGGTAATAAATAAACAATAGTTGAATTATCCTTATGTATAGTTAATAGCTATAAGTTGAAGTTTTCAGCTTTAATAACATTTTTGTTATCTTTGTTCTATAGTGTAATAGTGTATTTACGAACTTATTGACTTACTATTATACCTATTCAAAATTGAATCAATGATTGAATAAGTACTGGTAACTTTGATATTAACGTAAATGTAATGAGATTTTAATCGCTATCCTTGATAATACTAATGTATATATCTTGATAGGATTAGTAAAAAATTATAAAAATATATCCGCAATCTATACAATGTTTTTCACTATAATATTTTACGTGTTTCTAATGTGATCTTAAAAAAACTATCATGAATTCGTGAAAAAAATGACTTAGTCTAACTTATAGAAATTTTTACAAAGCAATAAAAAGTTGTGTTCAAGAAAAACTGGAAAACTGTTAAACGCGAAGCGCATAAGAAAAACATCATTGACCAGCAGGAGAAACAGTGCGGTTATAAAAGAAACAGAAACTAATAATCGCCTACGAGACATAGTCATCGAAAATTCGATCTAACCGGAAGTACAAAGAATCGTCAGTGAGAGTCATTTCTTCATTCCTCCTTTTTTCTAAACACATACAATAAGTTCATAAGAGAAATAGTAGGAGAGTGAGAGAAAAAGATGGGTAAAGGGAGGAATGAGGGGCGGAAAGAGCAATCGCCTACGGATCGTACCAGGAAAAATGTCAAAATTGCATGCGAACAAAACGACGTCTGCGCAGGATGGCTCGCGGCATCGTCGCACTGCTTATTTGTGTATTCATTGGCTGATATATATATATATATATGTATAGTGAGAGAGAGAGAGAGAGAGAGAGAGAAATGTAAATGATTGAGAGGGGTTCGAGAGGGGATGGACATGGAGTGCCAGATGGTGTATGCGCTCTATGCGATGCAATAGCGCGAGTGGACGATGTAATTGCCTTTGTATATATATATGTTTGGAAATAACTGCGCACATAGCAGTGCAAAGAGAAAGAGATGGATAGAAAATGACAGCAGAAAGAAGCGGACGAAAAGAAAAGGGGGAAGGAAAAAATGAAATAGAAAGTTAGGGAGAGAATAACTGAAAAGGTTTTTCTATGTGGAAATATTCCAAAATAAAGAAAAATACGTTGACTTTATTTTTGAGTAATGTATAACAATCAAAATTATAAAATTTCATAATTAATATTATTCCCAGAATAATGCAGATTATTAAAAAAATTTTATAAACATAAAAAAAACTATCTTTATATTTCTTTTATATAGTACACAAAATAAACTTATAGCTATTTTAAAAACAATTTTATAATATTTTAATTTTATGTAAAAATATATTTTTTCAAATTCACTTACACAACTTATTTCTCTTCAGTACTATTTAATCAGTATTCAATTTACAGTAATTATTATATAATTTAATATATATTTTTTTATATTACACATTATATTGCACACATATATTTTTTTATAAATTGTGTTTGTGTTGTGCTTTGTGAATAACTTTAATACAATGACAATAAATTTACTAAAATAATTTATTTTAGTATAATGTATTTAGTATTTAGTATTTAGTATAAGTATAATGTAAATGATAAAAAATATATTTTTTCTCTTATAATTTGTGTATAGTGAATTATGTTTAATAGTCATATTAAATCTACATCAAATTATATACGATTATTTATTTAATTTTGTTTTAAATTATAGTTTACTATACCGTATATATATAGATAGCCATATGTTAAAAAAAAGGAATTGATTATTAAATTTAATATGAATTATTCAAACTCGAATTGATCAAGTTTGATTAGTGAGTAGATTAGTTAGTGTTTAATTAGTAACTGATTTATTTTACTCATAAGAATTCGAATGTCAAAGCAGTGCTCAATTAAATATCTTTTGTAACTTGAAAAGTTAAATATAAAAATTTTTTTACTGAATAAAAAATGATAAGAAAAAATAATAATGCAATAGAAAAGAATAAGAAATAAAAAAGAATAATATGATTTCGTTGAAAAAACATTTGTAATAGATGAAATAATGTAAAAGATCGCAAATATATAAATAATGAAAAATAAATTATTTTTGTAAACACTTAAAATTATAGATATTGCTTCGACTTCAACTTGATCTAAATGTTAGATTTTAATAATATTTTGTTTAAGTAATGCAAATTATTACTAATTTCTCAGGCTTTATTATTAAAGAGCTATGCATTAAATAATTATTACAATTATAAATTATGTAACGAATCTTCCAATATAATAGAATATACAAACGAAAATTGAGAAAAAGTTTAATCTAAAGCAGGAAGAACAAAAAAATAATGATATTTAATACTATTTTAAATGCAATACAATGGATTATTATTTTTATAGGTTGAATATATAAATATTAAAGGTTTAAGGAATTTTTAAGATTATTCAAAATAATAGATTATTCAAAAAAATAAAGCATGTCTGAGACAGAGATATATGAAACAATTATATGTTTAACATAAGCTGTGTCGAGGTTATTTAATAAGAATTAGATTGATCAAGTTATTTTAAGAATGGATCCTAATATATGAAAGTTTTATTTCAAATTTTACTGCTATAAAATAATATGTAAGCCTTAAGAAGTCCGAAAATTCAAATAGTCGTAATTTCTACTTACCTTGGATCCTCGTAACACTGTAACGACGAACATTCTCAGGTGTGATTTTAACACACATCCTTACGCGAAAAATTTGAATTATATGAAAATTCATTTTTTTATTTATCATTTAAATAATTATATTAATTAAGTTATAGTTTTTTTTTAATATGAATATAATGAATATTACTTAAAATACTACATAATTTTATAATTATATACCGTACAGCATTTGCATGCTTATGAAGAGATAATTAACTTAGAATAATGTCATTAACATAATTTAGCATCAATTCAAGTCGAAAAACTTGAACATTTAAAAAGTTTATGTCTTCATTGTTTTTAATTTTTACATTAATAAATTGAAAAGTAATTTCAAATAAGTTTATTATATCTGCAGTTCCAAAAATTTTTATTTGTAGTTAATCTGAAAAAAAGCGTTATATATATATATATATATATATATATTACTTTAATACAATTCAAAATTACAAAGTAATCTAAACACGTTTTAAATTCATTTACTTGGAACGTAGTTTTACCGATTATATAATTTAATTTAAATTTAGAACTGAAAAGATTTATTTACATTTATATATTAAATAAAATAACTTTTTTTACTTCAAAATCTCAAAATAGACCTTTAATCTATTTGATGGACAATAATAAATTAACGAGCAATATATCTTATCGGAAAATTTTTATATGTTACATATCATTATTTTCTTTTTAAAAAAAGATCTACATAATCTTTTGTTCTATATCACTTTTAATTATTTTAATTTTAAACATATTTGAGGTTTCAATTAAAATAACTAGTATTCACCATTTTCAAATATATAATTTAAAAGTTTCTTAATGATCTTCAGGTAAAAAGAATATTTTTTTAGAGTGTGTGTGCATGAGCGTGTGTTATAATACATATATATATATATATATAAATAATACTTATATACATATAAATACATATATTTAATATCGATTTCGATCAATGTATATACATATAAAAAGATGTATATAGTTGATCGAATTTTATCCACCTTTCCGTAAATGTATAATATATTATAATAATTTTTCAGCTTCTTGATGTTTTTATAATGAATTATTAATTTTGTAGAATTTAGTATTAATACCGAGTTGATCGATTTCTCAAAAATATGATTAAATTGTTTATACTTAAGTATTTGAATCATTCAATACAAACTTAAATATTATCAATCATTTATCATATAAATTCAATGAGTCATATAAATGCCTCTTTTATTTTTTTATTTATTCTTTATAATTATTGAATGTTGTATTCTGTATGATTCTTTAATTTTGTCTTTAATATTGTCATATTTATATTTAATTTATATGAATTTTGTTTAAACAAATAGAAAATAGTTTCATTTTATAACTATTTCAATAATTTCAATTTTAATACAATAATGTCGCGTCACATAATTTATATAAACAAAGTATTGAATCTGTAGTTTATCTAAAGTATCTTGGAAATAAAATATCTGCAATTAAAATAAATCAGTTTTGTATTCAGTAAATAAATAAATACGTTAATCGGAGGCCTATTAAATATCTCTATGTTCGAATAAATATTAAGAATATTGTACAATACACTACATTGTAAAAATTTAATATCCAATAATGAATTAAATTTAAAATAATAACTTGTGCATTCAGATAGACTTTTGGAAAGTATATTCAAATTATGAATCCAGTTGTGTTTTGTTATTGAGCTACGAAACAAAATCTGAAGTCCATATAAAAAATTCACCTGTTATCTAATCTCCTGTTTTCTTCACCAATATTCCTGCTAAATGCAAAGCAAATAGTTTTGCGCGTCAACTCTTCTCTTTAAGCCATATATGCATGGACTTGTATTCTCATCTTGTGTGCAGGTTCTTCTAGCATTTGATTAGATAAATGAAACGCGAATGGAACTGATTATATCAGAGAATGAAAGTAAGAGGTGTCTGCGTTCTTGCTATTTTCCTACATTCACTAGCTCCTTCTGCATCACTCTACAAGATTGTTTATTTGCTTTTAGGAGGATGTATGTGGTTTGCAAGACGGAGATAGGCCTTAAATGTATTTATCTCGTCAAAATATCATTAACTCGAGAAATATAAGAAATAGGTAAAAAGATGTGGTCTTATGTACTTGTACATTCCCTTCACTTCAGGTGAAGGGCAGTACCACCCCCCTCCCACTCCCACATAAAACTATTGTTTAATATTTATTATTTGATATTTTGATGAGGTCGAGAGAAGGAATCAGTTTACCTACGTTTTATCAGTAGAATGTTTGCTGAATTATGACTATTATACAGTTTTAACATTTTAGCAATATCCAGAAGTATAAAGTATAAAGGAGGAAAATTGAAAAGTCTGAGGAAAGAGAAGAGAGAAATAAAACATCAGCGAAGAAGAGGCAAATATGAGACTATTATTCCATTTTTCATAGAATTATTGTGAAAGAAATCTTTTTGTTGATTTTAGTTTACACTGAAGCTAATGTTCATTATTATATTTATAACAATGGAGCAAGAGCACATGGATGGAAATATATATATATATATATATAGGGCTGCAGTAGGAAAATAATAATGCAGATGTTTGAAGAGATAATGCTGGATAATGCTTCTAATGGTTATACTGTTTATTCGATTATAAAATTTTAGTATATATTTAAAATATTTATTTAAATAACGTTAAGCGAGCTACTAATAAATTTACTATACTTCAGTAATATATTACAGTTATATTTATACCCTTATAATTATATCCTTATGTTAATAGCTATATTTATACCTTCACTGTATATAATACTGTATATAATAGAAAATCTTTTTGTTTAAAGTAGATACTAGAACAGTAGAATCTTTAGATTTGTTAAACATTTTTGTTTAAATATCAATCGAAATTTATTAGTTTAAAATTTTTAGGAAATATTTAATATGTTAAATATAATTGTTGGAATATAGTTGATGATAGAATAATGCTTATTATAATGTCAACAAATAGTCAAAGTACACCTGGTAATGTTTTAATGGCCATCGGTGAATGCAAATTGTTTCTAGGAAATTAATTTATGTTCATTCCACATAGTAGTTGAAAATAGAAATAAATAATGAAAATCAATCATTTATCGATTTAAAAGATGAATATTGTCAAAGGAGTATTCGAAAGAGAAATCAACTAGGATAAGCAATGAAAAGATTTCATATTTAAAGTTTGTATAATTTCAAGAACTTAGAATCTAGTTAGAATCATTAAAAGCTTTATATCTGCTCTGTAGCTGAACATGCAGACGAAAGTCATCATTATAAAATAATACTATGAAAGAATCTTTGTGAAATGAAGTAGTAGAATTTTCATAGTATCAACTATGTCGCTAAAATCAGGTTCTCTTACTCTACTCGTGAGCTTCCGGCCTAATAAAGATCTTAATTTTGAAAAAATTATAAAATAAAGCACACTTCAGTTAATGATTCGAATGTTAAAGTAAACGAAACCGTAATTACGAAGATTTATCAACGTTATTTTTATTATTTTTATAATTTTTCGTTTATATTTTTATAAATTAAATAAAGATCCCTAAAACTCGCTTACTTTTATGTTTATTCACGTTTGTGATTATTGCCATCGAAGTTTTACTTAGGTTTTAAAGCTAATTATATATTCGTATGTATAAAATATGTCAATTTTCATATTTTCAATAAAAATAATATTTTGCAAAAATTGAGAGTACAGAGTAGCTTTGTATGGTATGTTCTGTACGTATGTAATAAGATGTGTGAAATTTATGCTGTAATAATGTATTGAAATAATCTTGAAACATTATAAATTATTATAAATCATAATTAGAAGGTTACATAATGAATTAAAGAGTTCTTAAGTATCATATCTTAGCAGTTAACTATAAAATTCACATTAGGTATAAAATAAGATTTTAATTATTTTATTTATTTATTCATGTACTATTTTTTCTTATGAAAATGTAATTCTTAATTTAGTTTTATCTTCGTTTGCAAATGTTATTTTGTGTCCCCATATAGTTAAATACTGATTGATATTATTGCACATGCATCTATCGTTTATATATTTTTTAGGAATAGTCCGAGAGAAGATTCTCATCGATGCTTATATGATCAATTACTATTAAAAAGCGTTATTTGTAAACATTCATGCTCATCGAACGTTCGCTTATGATAAATAAATATCGTTCGGATAATGTATTGCAAGGAAGCACATTAAAAAAATATGTATTAAGTAGATGATGCGCTTGGGGCGTTAAATTCTTGGGAAATGAGTAAGACAGAGATAGGAATACGGATTGGGAACAAAAAAAAAATGAAAGGAAAGTCTGAGGTCGTGGCGACGGAAAGGAAAAACCTGTATGTGAAAAAAGTCCGAGTTGCTGACCGTGCATATCGAGTCGTCTGAGTACGGGATTCTATCGGCGCGGTTCTTGGTTGTCCTCTGTATACCTTACCTTTGTCGTTTGACGGGAGCTAGGTTGCGAGTCCACTCGGCCAGGGGCTAGGCTATATGACAAAAAACGTGGCGACCGCAATTCACGAGCACGCATTCGCACCGCGGGAATTACAAAAGTTGAGAAACGTGGGTGCAGGTGTACGTACATTTACAAAACTCTCGAGAACGGCCCACGTGCGTTCGAACGAGTGAAATCTATTATACACAACGGTTGCCTCCTTTTTCTATTTTGCTTACTATTATATACTATTATAATATCACTTACTACTGGCAGTTTTTATCTCGCTTGACGCTTATTTATTTATGAGTTAAGTGATGACACACTTCCCGTTTTCATCTTTAATCAATAGCTTTCCCTTATTTGCCTGGAGATTCTTCAAATTAATATTGTTCCCAATGATGAAAATGCGACTCGCCTGTCAATCGTCACTGTACCATTAATAATAATTCTTATGCATATATAGTAGTAATAATAATAATAATAATAATAATACTAATTAACATTATTATTATTATTATTATTATTGTTGTTGTTGTTGTTTTGTTTTTGTTATTTTATATTGTCAAGTATCTTTACGCTTCGTAATTGATAGTAGTAAACAACACATACAAATTATTTTAATTGAACTTAAATCTTGTAACTTTTTGCCCTCTTGACACAACTTCAATTAATAATATCAATAATATCAATAATATTGAATATGAAATAAGCTCAAAAAGATTTATATTAATGAAAGTGAGATATTTCTTTCTGGCTTGTCATAGCTGATGAGACGGATATCATCTATGCATCTTGAAGTTATATGAATTTGTTCTTTGACATTTGCATTTAAAAATATGATTCAGTACTTCGATTTTGACTCACTATTCTTTCTATTGTACATATCATATTCATTTCCTATCATAGTGATGTTTTAAGTTAAATAAAGTAATGCACTTCCTATTTTACATTTTCCAAGGAAGATTTAATAAAGTTACGAAAAAATATTAATTATTTACAATGCATAATTAGTTTTTGTTTTATATAAATATAGATAAATAGCTTAATTTAGTAGCTCATACGACTGTATGGATATTTACATAATGTAGTGCGTATAATTGACAATTTATAATATTGTTTATTAAATTCTGAATACAATATTTTACAGAAATTTCTTTCAGAAGTAAAATTAAAACTTTAATAATGGATTTTAATTCGAAAAAATCAATTTAGATACGTCTTTTATATCGACAACTTTTAGTGTGTGATAATTCCAAGAGAAAATAAAATATGTAAAAAAATCACTAAAAAATCGATATTATGATCTAAATGCAATCAAAATGCATATATTTATATATAGTAAAATGTAATCTGATTAGTAAGTTTTAAGTTTCATACTCTAAAAAAAAATATACCTTTATAAGAGTATAATATATGAAAAAAACGTTTCCTAATTAATACGATTGATTTATTTGATGAGGTATTAATTATAATGAAAGAAATATTTTTACTTGTGATATAAACGTTGAATTCAACAAATACATTTATAAGGAAAAAAATAATTCCAAAATAATAATTTTATTGAAAACAAATCATATAAGCTTTAAAATTCCAAGATGAGTATATATAAAAATTATGGATTATTTTTATTATTTGGAATGTATTTATAAAAGTCATAATTAAAAGTGGCTGAGTATAGGATTAATATTGAGTTCATTATTTTATTAGAAGAATATGAAATAAAAAATGGTATAGTAGAAACAAAGGAATTGTGCAGAAATGCAGAATAGAAAATAAAGAGCCTGAGAAATTTTTTTGTCAAGAGAGATTTCTTTTTTATATTTTAGTCATGCGAAATTAGTTACATAAGACATAATGAACTCAGTATTACAGCCCTAATCATTAAAAAGGTTTTGCTAAGCTGACAATAAGTAATAATGTCATTAAAGTGAAGAAGGAAGGAAGGAAGGACGAAATGAAAGGAGGAAATAAGAAAGGGGTTGATATATTGATGAATCGGAATGAAAGTATTCGAAGGAACAAGAGCCTGTTGAGAAAAGGGGACAAAGGCTCGAGCCAACGAATCGGGCCATCATCATCCGAACGAATAAACGTCAGGGAGTAAAATAGCTACGAGCAGCACAGACCTCCCCGTCTATATTGATCTGTATTTATCTTGTGGACACATCAGTATGGGTCTGGTTAGTTGTGTATGATTGAAGGGGACAGGGTTGCGGGAAAGAAGGCGAGCGGGGCGGAGACGGTAGAGAGGGGGTCAAGAGGCTCGCGCAACATACCCTTGCGGTCTCACGGCCGCGGATGGCCTTGACGCGTGAAAGGCCCACGGAAACTTCGCGCTTTCATCTTGTTACGTAATTGGCCTAAATTTTGCAAAAGAATTCAGCCTAGCGATGCTTTATTTTCGTTTGTATCAAGAAGAAAACTTTAATCTAGTGCCTAGATTTTCCACTGAAAATACCGATTCTCATGTATTAGAAGACGTTACAAGCCTTTTATTTATTTATCGTAAATTAATTGCCAGTTGACTGACGAGTATCTTTTTTTATTAGGGGATTTACATCTTAATAAACTCAAGCATGAGTCACTTATTTTTTTCAGCATTTAGTACCTTTATCAATGTTATATACTATGCAAAGTTCAACAAATCCGAAACAATACTTTAATCTCTTTGCTAATATTTTGTTCTCAAACATTCTCTATAGTTATTATTATCTCCAATAAATGTTTATTTGAATTGCATAAAAAATTCTTATTTTATTTATAAAGATAATCGAGAACTTTTATAAATATTTTTTGGCCGATCAAAAATTCTTCTCATATCTATTTCGAGAATTTTTTGAATTTTTAAATTTCGTTTTATAACTTTGTTTTGTTATTAAATTATTGAATGAATTTTTTAATGTAGTAAAACAGTAATTTTTTTTCTATATCCGAATGAAAATACAATTAAATATTTAATCCGGTTATTTATTGAAAATTAGTATTTTATGGTCAGTGCTTAATACACTTCGTATAATATAGTCTGATTTGTTTTAATTCTCCTATTATTCAATTAAAAATGTTATATTTAACGTTTAATTTTATAAAATAATATTAATTACATCTACGATGAATATATATATATATATACAATTTTTAGAAAAATAACCTTGAATTAATAAGAAATACATGTTATTTATTGTTTCACAGTGTGTTTTATAGAAATTTTTTCTTTATTATTCAAAAGATTACTTAAGTTATTTCGTAAGTATTGAATAATTTATGAATATATAGTTTCTTCCAAATATATTTTTATGAAATAGACACTTTTAAACATAAAATAACAATCAATAATTTTACATATATTGTCAAACAAAATTATTTACTTAAGCTTTATTAAGGACTTTTTTTATTTTTTTAGATTAAATTTTTCTGTGTCAGATTTTTTCTTTATGCTTTTCTTGATATTTTAGGAATTTTTACCCAAAAAAGTGACGCATCAAACCGAATTAGTTGTCTATCTTTAAAAATAAAAAATATGTTATTATTCGAAATAATTTAAAATAATAGTGAATTAAGTCATTTTTAAAAATATTATGCAATTACAATTATAAATCTAATTATTAAATTAAAATTATTCATATAATTGGAATATTCATTTATATTATATATATATATATATATATATATATATATGCATTTAGAACATGTAAAATCAATTATATATCTATTTGCATTCCAAATGTCTTTTAAATGTTTTCGTATTAAATTAATTAACGTAGCAAAAAACTGCCATAATAAATACATTTCAAATTGTAAAATCATTTGAATTTAGATGTTACTTGCATTATCTTGATATAACATCATGACTCTAAAGTAATTGTAAATATATGAAGTATACAAGAAATTAGACTACTAAATTAAAAATTACTGAATATTTTAAAATGTATAATAATGATATTTTTGAAAATGGTCTACATATTGTTGATATTAGTTTATATAATGCAATTATTATTAATACAAACTGTTAGGTTAATAATTTTTAATTTAAATGTACTTTACTTATTTTAATTATTGCTCAATACACCAGAACGAAATATTAAATAAATGGATAGTAACAATTAATTTAAAATTATTTTTTTCAAAATATATAATATATACTTAATAATCGATCTAAATGTAGTATTGTATAGAATGAATAATGCTGAAAGCGTAAAATATTACCATTTACTTTCATAGTACAGTTTATTGGCAGTGTACGAGCACGTGGTTTCTAAGACGACCAGGTGCCTTGCACTCGTCGATTTATCGAGTTGTGCATTTATTTGCTTTTTATATATATCACATTATATTTATAAGATTTTAAGTATATGACACCACGCTAAAAGAAAATGAACTTCACACTTAGTTCTTTTTTAAATAAGTGACTTTATTTTTACAATAATTAACTTATAATTATATGGAGTACGAGTGACGATTACCCCATTGTAAACTATGCAAGAGCAAGACTAGTAGTAGTCTTCCTCTCGCGAATTCGCTCTATTTATGAACAATTTTTTGTCCCTAAGTAGGGATAGCTTTTTAATCTACGTTTCTATTGGCCCGGGATATTGATATTTTTGGGAAAAAGAAATCACGCGCTCCCGTCCATCTTCGCTTTTTCCCGAAAACACGCGAATTCTCAGGAATCGATGCCGGCATGCCGCTTCCAAAATGCCTTCTAAAAGCCGTCGCTTACAAAAATTTCAAGAAATTTATAACATTGAACGTTGATGGCTTTGTCGAAGTTAGCAAAATTCGCTCTAATGACCGTTGCGATAAATTTACAGTTAAATTATATTTCGTTTCTGCGTTGCAGTTAAGGCTAGGTATTAACAGGCAGTATACTAAATATAAATAGGCAGGACTAAAATAAATTGTTCAGATATGAATAAACATTTTTTAAATGGAAAAATAGTATAAACTTAAATATATGTAGCACTGAATTATCAAATTTTAGTTCAGACGTTAAGACAGCATATTTGAATTCAGATATTTAGATCATGGAATACGTACATGGGATATATGAAATCTGTACAATCTAGAGTATAATAAATTATACAGATTTCAAAAATATTATCTAGTTATTTTATTAAATATTTCAAATATGCACTTTTTTTTTTTTTAAACACAGCAAGTGCACGATTTTATTATTATTATTATTATTATTATTATTATTATTATTATTATTATTATTATTATCCCATCCGTAGTCTGAACCTTGTCGAAGATCGACTGCTTGCAGTCGATCGGGTGATGGGCTTAAGGGAGTGGAACCCGAGAATGAGTGGCAGAGTGAGTGGGTGAAATATTTGTAAGAGAGGCCGCTGTATGAATGATTCGAGAACCTTCGTAATAGGGTTTTCTCGATGAGTGAGTACGCGCACGGAGCGGATATCGAGGTCGCGGGCCATATAAATGGGTCTTCGCCGGCTATATAGAGATATAGGTGGACGAGCTCCTCGTGGGCCCTATAAACGGGTATCTTGCGAGGAAGGAGACTACCCGCGGAGCGCTGGCAAAGGAAACCCCGCGGAAAAAAAAAAGGGGTATAGCCATGGCCGTTTGAGTGCAGGTGAATGAGGGAACCCTATAAACGGGCTATTCCCGAGCAAATGAGGGCATTCTGAATGTGCTGAATGAATGAGGGGAACCACTCCCGAACTAATGGCAGACCGCCGTGTTGGCCGTACGGTGCGACCCGTGAGCTGCCAAAAGGAGATCCTGGGTGGGGAGGCGCATCCGAGGCTGCGTGCCAAGGTAACCCGAACCATCTTTGGCTCCCGCTGGAGGCAAGACGGGAGGCTGGACCGCAGCCTGGTCCGGTCAATCGGCTTAGGGGCGAGTGCGGTCTGGGGCGTGACGTCCCCTGGAAGCTCTCCAGAGAGTGGAGTATCTTTGTTGGGGCACAAAACTCGAGAGAGACGAAGGGGGAATAACGTACCAGGGTTTGCTATATCCCTACGTGATGGCCCGATCCAGGATAACCCCTTCAGGCATGTGTTGGGGGGTTATTCTGGTGAGCTCGCCGTTGAAGGGTCCATGGAGGCCGGTCACACGTAGGGACGAATCAACAAACATAATATATGGAGAAAATAAAACAACAGGGGGAAGGGAAGGGAAAGAAGGATGGGGAAGGGAACACGGCGGTTCCAATCCATGAAACGGTGATAGAGATGGAGACGAAGATTCCATCCGTGACCGGAACGACACCCGAAAGTGCCGACACCGCGTATGGAAATATTTTTGCCTCCATAAAGGACATCATGATTGGAGATGATGGAGGCGCTAAAGCGCCAGCCAAATATCTCCAAAGTCACCAAAGAGGGCCTTCCTGTACTGCAGGGGAAGATAGAGGCCCTCGAGGAATAGGAGAGAAGGGAGCGACGAGGGATCCGGAGGAAGGTGGCGCCTCCTCTTCCGAAACAAAGGATTACGGCCGGTAAAAGGCCACCACCGGCAACACCAATAGAGGGCCAAGCGAGCAAAAAGAAAAAGAAGAGGAAGAAGGAGGCAGCAGGGTCATTGCAGACGCCTCCTCCAACCACCACCGTGGGGAAGAGCCCGACTGGCGCGGAATGGAGGAGAGTCCCCACGCGAAAGGTAAAACGGGAGGACCGCCAAAAGACGGTAAGAGATAGGGTAAAGGGAACCCCTACAAAAAAGAGCGCCCCCAGTATAAGAGGGAAGGTCAGGCCAGAGGCCATCGTCCTTAAGCCAGCGGAGGGCAAGACCTACGCGGATATCCTGAGCGGAATCTGACATCAGGTCAGTCCCTCCGAGCACGGGCTCTCGATCAAGGGCATCCGCAAAAGCCAAAAGGGGGATGTCCTCATCGAGATTAGAAAATCATCGTCGGTCGAGTGCAAGGAGGGCTTTGCCGTTGCCTTGAAGAAGGCCGTCGGAGCCACCGCAATACTCCACACTCTGATCCCCAGGAGTACACTGGAGATCAGGGACGTGGACGAGTACGCAACGACCGAGGAGGTCAGAGGCGCCCTTTTTGCGATCCTGCAGGACTACACTGATCCTCTAGAGGTGCGACTCACGGGAGCCAACAAAGCCGGTAAACGGCTTGCGATCGTGACCGTTAGCGAGGAGGCCAGTAAAAAGCTACTGGAGGTGGGCAAGGTCCCAGTAGGATGGGTCTACTGTGGCATAAGACCACGGGTCCAAGTCGAGCGCTGCTTTAAGTGTCTCGGCTATGGACACCGAGGTACGAGCTGCAGTGGCCCATACAGGAGTACGACCTGTTTCCGGTGTGGGGAACAGGGTCACAAGGGGGCCGGATGTAAGGCCGAGCCCAAGTGCTTCCTGTGCCCGGGGACCTCTCCCGCGGCAGTACACCATGTCGCGGGGTCAGGAGCCTGTGCGGTTTTCCGCGAGGCTCTAGCCAAGTGCCGCCGAAGTGGCTAATGTCCTGAAGGCCATCTTGCATAGAAGCCGGACGGCGCATGATCTGCTCGCCCAGGTCCACCTCGAGCTGCGCGCTGATATTGTTCTTATCAGTGAGCAGCATCGGGAGGGGCCTGCGGGAGGGTGATATCGTGACATCACCGGTACCGCTGCGATCTGGATCCCCAGCCCGCACTGCTTCCAGGCAGAGTGCCATGGAGCTGGTAGCGGCTTCGTTTGGGTGAGGAGCAGGGGCGTATATTACGTCAGCTGTTACCTCACTCCAAACGAGGCCATCGATGGGTTCCAAGTTAAATTGGATGTCCTCGAGGATGCTATCGGGGACATGGAGGGTGAGCTGGTAGTGGCCGGGGACTTTAACAGCAAGGCTGTAGATTGGGGTGAACCTGTGACCGACTCCAGGGGAAGGCGAGTGGTGGTTTCGCGTTCGTGATAACCGGCCGTTCGGGACGGCGATCGTACGCCGTCCTTCCAGATGGCTCGTTGCGAGGATGGACGACGCCTTGTTTTCCCGTGCCCTAGAACGCGGACAGCGATCCCTGGACGGGGCTTCAGGGGGCGGAACGTTCTCCAAGCAGGCGGAAGCGGTGGCCAAGGGTCACCCACAGCTCTTGCTCACCATGTACACCTCGTGCCTTCGAGCGGGAGTTTTTTACTCCCGTTGGAAGGAGGCGAGACTTGTGCTGGTGAGCAAGGGCAAGGGATCGTGGGACGCTCCGTCGTCGTATAGACCCCTGTGCATGCTGGACACCGCCTGGAAGCTCCTGGAAAAGCTGGTGAGACCCCGTCTTCAGGCGGCGCTTTTAACATCTGGCGGCCTCTCCGAGAGTCAATACGGCTTCCGGAGAGGTAGGTCAACCATCGACGCTATCCAGAGAGTAGTGGAGGCGGCCAGGACCACCGAAAGGGGAAACCATTTCTCCCGACCGATATGTCTCCTGGTGACATTGGATGTCCGAAAGGCCTTCAACTCGGTAAGGTGGACAGACATGCTCGGGGCAATGGATCGGGACTTCGGGGTACCCCAGTATCTCTTGCAGATTATTGGGGATTACCTTCGGGACCGGTTCATTGTATACGAGACGGCGGAGGGCTCAAAAAGGAGGGCACTGACGTGTGGTGCGGCCCAAGGCTCCATCTTAGGACCCGATCTATGGAATATTTCCTACGACGGGATCCTGAGATTGGAAATTCCTGAAGGCTGCTCTCTGATCGGGTACGCGGATGACGTGGCAGCCATTATTACAGCCCGTAATATGGTCCTGGCACAGACGCGACTCGACCAGACCATGCGGAGAATTCGCCACTGGATGGACGATCATGGACTGGAACTGGCGGAGGCCAAAACCGAGATTGTGTTCCTTACGAAGAAGCGCGTACCCAGAGTGCAGCCGCTTATTATCGGAGAGGAGGCGGTTCAGACCAAAGCAGCCGTGAAGTACCTGGGGGTGACGCTAGATACGAAGCTCACCTTCGGGGAACATATTCGGAGAGTGGCGGATAAAGCGTCACGGGTAGTGACTTCCCTGTGCAGGATCATGGCCAACGTAAGTGGGCCACGTCCCTGTATCAGGCGGTTGCTGCTCCGTGTCGTTGAGTCCGTCATGCTTTACGGAGCAGAGGTTTGGGCCGACGCGCTTTGGTACAATATGTACCGGAGACGTATGGCGGCTGTGCAACGGAGATGCGTACTTCGTGTAGCGTGTTCGTTTCGCACGGTCTCGGAGGCGGCCTCTCTGGTGGTCGCTGGGGTAATTCCCATCGTCCTCCTGGCCGAGGAGAGGAAGCTTGTCCACCAGGTAAGGGGGACACTCGACCATGATGAGGCCAAGGTGCGAGCCAGGGATATTTCCCTGGCTAACTGGCAGGACAGATTGAAGCGGGATACGCGCGGAAGTTGGACCGTCAGACTAATCAGTCAGGTGGCACCGTGGATCGGTCGACATCATGGCGAGGTGTACTATAACCTCACCCAGCTCTTGACCGGCCATGGGTACTTCCGTGCGTACCTCCACCGTATGGGTAAGGCGGCGGATCTCCGATGCGTGCATTGCGGATCCGCCGTGGACGACGCCTTGCACGCATTTTTTGTGTGCGAATACTGGGTACGACAGAGGGAAGCATTGGAGGGCGATGTCGGAAGGATCACTACTGAAGGCATCGTCCCTCTGATGCTTGCCAGTCAGGAGAACCGGGGAATGGTCGCTTGTTTTGTCGAGGATATCCTGAGACGTGGAGGGAAAGCTGAGAGGGTGCCTCGAAGGCATAGCTACTGGTCCCCTCCCCGAAGTAATGCTTAACGGCGGTGCCGGGGAGGATATAAGAACCAGAAAAAGAGGTCCCTTCGGCAAACTCGTGTCGTCCCCGCCCTGTGGTTTACACTACAGGGTGCGGGCGGCGGGAGTGAGCTGAGGGGGTGAGGTTTTAGTGGGTATACCGGCATCTTCAATGCCGGGGAGTCCCACACACCGGGGACCCGGCTCCCTGATGGTCTTTAAAAGATTTCCTCCCTCCTTTATAAAAAAGGAAATTATTATTGTTGTTATTATTATCATTATCATTATCATTATTTTAGAAAATAGTTGACGTCGTAAATTTGTATTTAATGTCTTTGTTATAGTATACAATACTAATAATATTTTATATTACGAAAAAATTACATTTGTATATTAGGGAAGATAATGTTTTCAGATATATCTCTTTATGATCAACGGATTCGAATGATTCTTTTTTTATGTATATCATCAACAGTTTCATTTATTTTCATTACAGATGGGCAGAAATGTTGAAATTTTTCCATGTCATATGATTTTTCTAATCAACTCTGTTGCATTTTTCGATGTTACGTATAAGCGGAAATTACGTAACTGCGAATGAGGAAGCATAGCTATCACATTTCTTCCGAAACATATTTTACAGTATCCGTACAGAAAATACTACTATTAGAACGACTTAACTAATAACTGAGAAGAAATGTCATCGCCTATTTACTTTATCCTTCAATGGATTCTTCAAATCCTTACGAATCGGCTACCTTCAATTTTCTTTCCGATTGAAGGAATTATTTAAAAATCCTTCGTTTGAAGTCTGATGATTCTTTTTTTTATGTATGTCATCAACAATTTCATTGATTTTCATTACAGATTGGCAGAAATGTTGAAATGTTGAAAAATAATGAAGAGTTGCAGATATAAAACGTCGTATGCAAGTGCTGACCCTTTTATTATGTTCTCTATTTTTTAGTTTTTTCTCCGTCTATTTCGCTATTTTTTCCTCGCTGTACAGTTGTCTCTTGACACTCATTTTGTGATTTTCTGCAGTCGTGGTACATAAACAATGACTTGTTCACACCATTCCCACTGTCGGTGTTCACATAAAAAATCATCGACAAAAAAAATTTTGCATATTTTTCCTGTATTAGACCGTATTTCTAAAAGATTTTCCGTTTTTTTTTGGTTTGAAGAAAAATGGCTGGGTCAAAATAAAAAAAAGCGATAGAGACTTGAGAGAACTATCTAGCAATCATCAAGTAAGTTTCTCCCCATGTTGATATTATATTTTACCTTAGCAAGCATTCGGGAATATTTGCTCAGGCGGTTGGCATCGGCGGTACATAATTGAAACGTCCTGTACTTTTGTTTCTCTTTCACTCTCTCTCTCTCTCTCTCTCTCTCTCCCGTTCTCTTTGTCTTTCATTTCCACTGTAGCTTACGAGTCATAAGGAATGACAGGAGCAACGGGAAGCTCACCGTGACCACGTAGTTCATCATTCATCTCGTGAAAATGTGGTAAAGAGAATGGAGGGAATGAGCGGTATAGAGTCATCACGCCCCTCGGAAAGATAAATGACGTCCAGCGACTGTGCCAGTTACTGGGGCTTGCAGCTCGACGTTGGGATATAAAGGTACAGGCCGGGTAAATTCAGTGAGAGAAGAGAGTAGGGAGTTAGAAGGGGTTGGTGGCTCGAGAAATAGAGGAAATGATTCGCTGATGTGCATACTCGTAGGATAGGTCGTGATTGCTCGCTGATACAAAAGGGTGGACGGAAGGATGGTAGGTACTGGTAGATGGGTGGAGAAAGTGTTCACGGATGAGGAAAAATAGAGAAGGCATGAAGAGGAGGGAAGCGCGCCAACCCCTACGCACCCTATCCCTATTATGAAGCAGCTTCTAAATCTCGTACGCGAGGTCATTCGAATGGCAGGTTCATTCGAGAGGCAAAGAGAGAGAGAGAGAGAGATGGAAGATGAGTGCCTTCATGATATACATTGAATTGAATAATTGAGAAGATCTCCGGTAAGTGCGTATTTTTCTATTTTTTCGTTACGTTCTGATCATTTATAGAGTGAAAAAAAAAGTTTGTTGAATATCTTTGGAAAGCATTATCAAGAGAGATAAGCTTCATACACACCTGCACGAGCTTTGGAATTTAATGTTCATTAGGTTAGGGCTTGATTAAGAGGCATTTGTTCATGGATCACGATGAGATTCATTCATATTTTTTATTCCGTTCTGAATTGGGTTTAAATATCATGGACACCAGAATATAGCGAGCATTTAAAAGAGCGCTTGTTAAAAGCTTTTCATTTTTTTTATTTGTATTTTTCTTTTATTACTTTATAATTTTTATTATAAGTGATCTTCATTGCACGAACGCTTGAGATAGTAAAACAAAAGTATTTAAATGATATTGTACATATTAATTGAAAATAAAAATACAGAAATAAAATCGGGTGTTCAAATATTTCTTAAAAAATAGCTATATATTTATACATGTACATAGATTTATATTTTTTCCATTATAAATAACAATATTATTAGAAATTGTTTCATTAAAAAATTTAAATATTTTTACGATTTCAAAATAATTTTTAAAAAGCACTGAACAAACTTTCAGGTAAATAAGTTCAAAATACGGTCTATAATAAACAAATCGTTATTTTATATTCGAATAAAAAGTCACATTTTTTATTGATAACCTTTTACGTACTGTAGGACGAGATTTTATACTTTATATATGAAAGAAATTAAAGGTTTAGCGATAGTTAATGGACTATGGGTCATTATTTGACTAAATGTCGAATGTAGTACATAACTTTGTAACTGCTCCAATAATGTTTAAAGATTATTTTTCATTTCAAAAGTACGTTACTGTAATAAATACTATAAGCTAATATCTGTACAATTACAAATGGGCTTTCTGTTTGTGTTTTTTATTTGAGAAATCAAATAAAAACGGTTTAGACACAGCATTATATAAATAATTTCATGTCCTTTGAATCAAAAGATCTTGAATACCCCCTTATAATAATTACAATCGATATCCTCCACTGTCCTCATATTTATAAACGTTGTTTGTAAAGCTTAATGAAAGGGAATTTTAATTTATTATTAAAAACACTCTACGAAGGGAAAACAAAAAATATCTCACACATCACTAGACAGACGTTAATATTCTGTATTCGGCATAAACTTCTTCCTTTTCCTTATTGCATAGAGTGCTATCATTATTCAGATAAAAATCAATTGAATTGAAGTACTGCAGTCGATGAATTAGAAACGACAAAGAGTACACTACGTTTATACAGCCACTTACGAGCATTTACAAAGCTGATCTGTTATATCAATATTGTTCTATGAAGAAAAAGAGCCCTCTTCTCATCCACGCCCATAAATCTATCTAACAAATAGGATGTATGCACTCAACATATTTTAGATTTTTAACTAATATTTTACAATCAGCAAATTTCCCCTTAACCATCCTTGCTTATTATTATAAAAGTTCATTAAGCTCAAACTTAGTAGATAAAATCTTCCTCAACCAATGTATATTTACTAACATATATTCATTTTTAATATAATTTTAATATATTACCTATCAAATATCTTAAGTATTTTCAGAAATTTACAAAGAAATATAAACTGTTTTATCGTTTTATATTTTCCGGCCAGTTTATCACAATTAAAATGAAACGTACTGATAAATTATCGTCTAAATCACTATTTATTCCCTTATAGTCAGAAATTTGTTACCAGTATATATTCATATACTTGTATTAGAAACCGTATCAACTTGTATCAACGAAATTTTATTATCAGATAATTTAAAAGACCGTCCAAATTCACTTCACATATATGTCTTTCTTTATTAAATATACATCAACTTCTTACAATAACCCAGCTTTTTTTTAATGTTAAAAAGTCAACATTTCGTAATATTAGTATAATCGTGCACTCGTTTGTCTTAATTAAATAAGAATGAAATGTAATTTCACTGAAAGAGCCATACATTTTAGTAGCATGTTAGTGGAACATAATGTTCACTTTCTACCAATGTCTTTCGCTTCCTTAATCACTGTTTTTCTCGATACCAACACCTAAATCCTAGTTCTTTCTGCGCCCTATCTCGATTCAAACTCCAGATCAATACTTGTGACTTCTTCACCTTCTCCTCCATCCACCGGTTCCACATAATAAGCTCGCAAACTCTCACTATAAGGCTACTATATTGATTTTTGGCCCTATCCCATTGTTAATTTATACGAATGCGTTTATATAAATATCGTAAAACTCAGAATTAAGAATTCTTTTTTCAAGGCGCTATCTTGCCTTCTTTAGAGGCTAAGGATATCGCGGTATGTATTTAATAAGCCCTCCATTCATTCGAGGTAGTTTTCGTTTTTCCTTTGCTTTTTCTTCGTGTCAATCAATCAAGTTGTGTGAATATTTTCTTTTCAATGTACGATTTCGATTTTATGACTCAATGAGAACAAGACGCGTCTGGGAGACAGGGTGCTCAGAAAGAAAAGAAGAAAAAAGACAATAACTTACTTCAATAATTTTTGTAAGAACGAGATTAAAAGTAAAGCAATATTGCTTATATATAATAGTTTCATATTACCTAAAAGAATGGTAGGGTTTCGAATATTGCAACATTAGTATTTTGCGAAAATATTATGGTCAAGTAAAAAGTCGTCGTAAAAATAACGAATTAAAACGCCAAAAAGTCGTCTATACTTCGTGGTTAAAATATTTTAATAGTCAAGGCATATGTGATATGTGATTGTCTGCTTTTACAATACTTTTATCCATTACGTCTTCAATAAATATCTCCTAGTTTTGAATTTATTATTCGAATTTCTATTGTAGAATAGAATTGATAATTTATTTTATAGATTATTTTTGATAACTCGCATTCTTAAGAATTTATTTCATTTCTTAAATCTAAAACTATATTGATCTTATATTAAAATTTATAAATAATTTATATTACATAAATTACAATTTAAATATTTAGTTATGGAATAAAATTTATATTAATAAATACACGAACATTCTGCTTATAAAAATTTTGTGTTTTATAAAAAAATATTCATTTAATAATATTTTATTAGTTTATTAGTTTATGAATTTCTTATAACATCTATATATTTGCATAATATATAATATACATTGTGATAATTGGAATAATAGATTTTAAATATAACTTTTAATTTATATTCCAATAATAATTATATAAGTGAATATTTAAATCTTATATTAACGACGGGGAAAGGGGGATGTCCCGAAATACAATCTCCGACGTCAATTAGCCAAGTACTGAATCTTTGCGTCTGTGGGTATTTTTGTCCTACAGTCTAGAAAGATGGCGGTCTCGAAAGGGAGTCTGCAACTTAATAGGTCAAGATCCTTGGTCCAGATGATGAGAGCTGGTGCCTGACCTTCGCGGTTAATGAGTCTGATTCACAATTCCGACTCGTTATGAAATAAGTAAAGAAGCAAAGAGAAAAGTTGACCAGGAATAGGAAAAATCATGGGGGTTTCAGAAAGTTTGATATGTAAAAATGACGTGGATGGGTAATGTGAAGGGAAGCGCCGCGTGCGTCCTTCGCGACCGTTGGCGATCGACGTGCCGTTATCTCTGTGCCCTCCGTTTTAATGGTCACGGGCAAGGCAAGGACCCCTGCGATTACTGTCGTCGCATTTAACACAGTGGGTATTAAATTAATTATTTAATTATAAATCACTGGCTCCTATAATACTTACTTGAATTCGATAAAAATTAATATATTAAAAAAATTTTCTAATAATTATTTATATTAGATTATTATTAAATTATTAAATTATATTAATGTTTAAATATTATATAATTTTTGCATTATAACAAAGATTATATATTAATAAATAAAATTAGTATAAATAAAATAAATAAATAAAAAAAAAATTTTATTCTACATTTTACCTTAATATTTTATCCTCAAATTTTATTAAGTTATATTGGTTAAATCAAAATATAATTTTTTTGTAAAAAAAAAATAAAAATAAATATACTTTATGTTTTTGCATCGTAATCTATCAATCCTTATTTTGGTGTCAAACTGCACAGAAACACCTCCATGCTTAAAATTTTAACAAATAGAAAACAATCTTTTTACGTCTTATGTTAAAAAAAAGAAGGTTTCATGTGAGTCTTGTTTCTAATTTAGAAATTATACTTTAAAATTTCCATGGCAAAACATTATATCATAGTTTTTGAAGTGTTCTTTTTGTGTTTACACAAAACAAAGAAAAATTCTACACTGTGTGTTCTTAGATTATTTGCTAGATTAGATGAATTTTGAAAAAAATCTCTAAACTAGGTCATCAAGTTAGTTTAAAACTAATTGATAGTAGTAGGTTTAGACTGTAATCGTTGAACTCGGGGAAATATATGAGAATATATAGTTGACTCCTGCATGTTTTTATTAATATGAGCCATAGGATCTGTAAGATCAAAATATTTCCCTACATGCAAAGGGTTCGGTCAGATCAGACAGACAAAGGAAGAATCTTAAATAACTTTTGGCGATTGAGTACAATAGCACAATAGTATTTGGTGCCTGCGCTTTTCTGTTAATCATTAAGTGAGCTGTGCTCATGAGTTCCGCTCGAGTGAAAAGCAAATTCTTTAGGATTTTAAAATTTTCTTGACAATCGAGCTATTTCGAATGTGTGGGAAATAGGTCGTCGACTAGGCTATAAATAATAGCCGCTTACATAAAAGTGCTGTTAGAAAAATTGTGAATTTGTAAGAATATTATATTATAAGATAGTCTAACAGATGAATGTCTTATCTTCATTCAGGATCTTACAGATTGGGAAATTAATTAAAGTTGGTAATAAACAATGATAGCGACAGTAAATGTAGAATTATAAGTAATGAGGAAAATGGCAAAACATGCAGTATGGCGATAATTATTGTCGCCTTAAGGATGCTTCCTGGAAACAGCAGGAATCTGAAAACTAAAAGTCATATTGGTCAGTGACTCAAATCAGAGAGAACGAGAAGAAAAGGTAAGACATCGGGAGGTCATCGAAAAGCGCGTGATAAACGAATAGACGGAGTTATGAAATGAAAATGTGTCGGAGCGTGACCTGCTCGTTATTGAAAATAAGCCCGAGAGCCGTAAGACGTGCGCGAGCAAAGAGTAGAAGACGAATATAATATGGCGACAGAGGAGGAAAAAAGGCG
This sequence comes from Ceratosolen fusciceps, assembly GCA_018883505.1. Lineage (NCBI taxonomy): Eukaryota > Metazoa > Arthropoda > Insecta > Hymenoptera > Agaonidae > Ceratosolen > Ceratosolen fusciceps. The sequence continues at coordinate 513,513 of RCIC01000021.1, read as the reverse complement.
GACTGTCGAAATTGCGTAAACATCCTGCAACGCGGTCGATTGCCACATTGCGGGACTGAACAGCACGGCGGCATTCACCTTTACCGCGCATATATGCATTTCTATATGCACCAACCTTTTTTACCTTTTGCATAAGCCTCGGCATCTGTGTATCAGACCCCGTCCCCACTTTCACCCGTACCCAAGTCCCACTCTACTTCGAGCGCTATTAAACGAGCACAAAAATTAAGACCGTAATGCGAATGTGAAGTATGACGTTTCCTAAAGAAAATATTTCAATACTCTCCGCATTATACCTACCTCATGCTTCATTTATTAGTTCCTAGTATTTATACTCGCTCGATTTATTTCAATGTTATTATAATACTGTACTAAGTTAAAATAATGCCTTCTCTAGATAAATTATACCCTACTAATACTACAAATATACCTACGCTTGTATCCAATAGTCTATACACATACATTTATTTTAAAAAATATCTTTCCACTATAGAAACACTTTTTACCGCATTCTATATATTTCACATTCTTTATATTTCATTTTAAATACATTTATATTTCATTTAAAATGTAATATTGTATTCATAAGCGTGAAAGAGATGATTTTTTATTTCTTGAATTAATTCTTATATGGACTATTATTTTAAAAAGTGTGACTATTATTAACGCTATAATTATATAATTATAATGTCCTGTAATAATCAATATTTTGAAGAAATTTTTAATTAACATACAATTTTGTTATTATTTAAGTATTTAAAGTTTTTTTTTATTTAAAATGCTTTAAATTAAAGTTCAATGTTATTTAATTGACAAATTCATTAAATGAAAGATTAAGTTTAAAATAAGTAAAATTTAAACATTTATATCATTTATTATTATTCATATAAATAGCTTCATATTGTGTACATTAATATTGTATACATTGAATTCAATGGAACAAAAATTAAAATTATCTTTGTATTACAGTGTTTCTATTATACAATTGCTAAATAAATATTAATAACAAATAAATGTATTTTAAACTAAGTATTTTTACGTGATAATTAGCCGATTATATTAAATTTTTTTTAAATAAATGAATAAAGATTTGGGTTTACTAACAGAAACGGTTTTATTTGCATTTTTTTTTATTGGAAAATTAATAAATTTGTAATACTTTTAATAATATATTTGGATTTAAATAATCGGGTAAGCGAGTCATTTGTCTATATATCATAAGAATAATTTTTCTTGATTGCATGACTTCAAGCTTTATTCCTAAGCGTAATTAACTTTGTATGTACATGTAATTATAATTTTCATTGCATTATAGAATTGTCTTATAATGTTTAATTTATAACAATGCTTGAAACGTTCATTTATATTTAAAATTCCACACTAAACTTAATTGTTGTGAGTATAAAAAGATATAAAAAATATATAAAGACAGAAAAATTATCGTTCATAATAATATTGTATATTAAATTAAAGTATCATTAAATTAAAATTGTCAGAATAAACTGTCAATAATTAATGAGTAAGAATGTTTTAGAAAGCGAAGAGTGTTGATTTAATAAGAACCATTTTTATGTCGCAATCCTTATATTAGTGATAATGCCATAAAACGACCAGATTTATAATCTTTTATTCATAAAAAAGAGAATAAAATAAGTTAAATGCCAATTTAAAAGCTCTATAATAATAAAAATTGTTCTTAGAAATGTAAGAATTTTTATCTTATATTTTCGAATAAAAAAATAATACATATAGATATCATACTTTCTTTAAAACCATCTGCAATTCTTATTAAAAATAAAACATTATATAAATAGCTTAATGTAATATACATGAATACTTAGTAGTAAAGAAATAATCAGTTTCGTTTAGAGTTTTCATAGTTGCATGTTCATGTAGCAAATATATGTTGCAATACACTAATTTATATAAATATTGGAATCCTAGGCTATTGAAAAAAATGTCAATTTATTTATTATATTTATTTATTTATTGTATTTGTAAAAATTTTATAAGTTTTTTATCTCGCATTGTTGATTATGTCGTAATTAATACTAATGAATTAATACTTTTAAAATACCCGCAATTTGTATCTATTTGTATCTATTGTGTCTATTTAATTTTTTTTTATTCTAAATTTCATTATAATTTATAATATAAATTTCATTATAATTATCCAATATTAAACTACTTTTCTGTAATAGTATTGAAATAAAATTAATATTAATATCAAGGTAAGCAAATAGAAAAAGCTATTTATCTGTATTTAACATTAGTTCGGAAAGTAATATTAAAATTGAATATATGATCAGCTTAAAAACAATAAATTTAACAATAAGCAACGGGGGAAAGTGCCGATGTCTGTCATAATTGCAATGAATTATCTTCAAACTCATATAATGAAAAGTTGATATTATAGCAAAAATGATAGAAATGAGTCTATCGTTCATTCCCTCCTTTTCTATTAAAAATCACTGAATTACGAAGTGGAATGGTACTTTGAGAAATGTTGCCCTCGCTCTTCTGTAACGCGGCCATTTTTTTAATTGTCCAATCTTATTGAAACGTTACTTAGTTATCTATGAGCCGAAAAATTCTATGTGCCCCACCAGGCAATGGCTGGAATTAGGAACGTGCGGCCTGATCAGTGTGATCACTCTAGCGGAGGGGAGTCAATGGAGGCGATGATTGGTTGCCTAAATTTGCTCCACGGCCATGTTTAGAGCCGGGATAAAGTCGCTAAGAAGTGGGCCCCTCCTGTTTAGAAGGGCATGACGTCATTGCCTTCGATACACGGCCATGCGATGTGCAACCGAGAGAGGGAGAGAGAGAGAGAGAGGGAGAGGGGGGGGAGAGGGGGGAGAGAGAGAGAGAGAGAGAGAGAGGTTCTTTTCTGTTTCGAGGCCGTGCGTCTCCTGGTTATTATATTTGTATAAAATCCTAGCCCCTCTTTTTCATTCAGCACCCCTTGCCTTTTTACAAATCGTTAGCTCCTTCGAAAAAATCCTTGCGTGAATTTTATGGATTGTACATGGAGATGTTTTCTCCGTCTATTATCCGGTGAATTTCTAAAAAATATTCCGGTTTCATACTGTATATATTTCTCGAATCAATTGGAGATTTTTTTTCATCTGCCGAACTAAACAAATTTACATATGATTATTAAATTTAAATATGACCTCTTTTTTGATCGAGTGATATTAAGTTTTAAAATCTTTGTAGTGAGCAATAATTCTTTCATGAGAATTTATATTTCTCAATTATCCAATCTACAATAATTTATCTGCTAATATGCTCATCCGTAAGTAACTTAATATAATACATATTACAAAATTGATCAATTGAAAGCATTTCGAAATGTACAACTAGTTTTCTATTGTACATTATAAATTTTTTTAATTATGAAAATAATTTCAATTTAAAAAAAAATAAATCTTTTCGAATAAATGTTTGTGAATCGAGGGTTTCAATCAAATCAATTCAGTTGGTTATTAATATCTACGAATGCGTGGTGTTGATAAGTAGAAAATTAAAATTATGTCAGTGAAATCTACGTTATCCGAATAACTTTTAAAAAAGTATTATAAAGTAAGCCAGCAAATCCAAATTTTATTTTATTGATAAAACTTAATAATAATATATTGATACTCGATTTGTATAAATAACGTTAGAAATCTTATTATTTTCTTAAAATATTTCATTTTCTTAAATATATAAATATTCTAATAAAATAATGATTCCTATTTAAATTTTATAGTGTAAGTCTCTAGCTATTTTTATTTTATTAAAATACTTTATAAAACTGTTCTTTAAAATTTTAAAAGTTCTCCAATTAATAGATCTAAATTTTATTCGTATGTTGAATGCTGAATGCAAAATATTTAAATAATGGATGGATTATGAAAATACTAAAGCTTCATAGGACATAAAGCGAACAATGATTTAAATTTCTGTTTTGAGGATTCGAGAGTGCAATACGAATAATAATATTCATGCCACAATTATTACTGTTGCTCGAAAATTTTCAGTTTCTTATTAAAAACTTGTATTTTGTTCTAAGCAGCTAACGAATCATTAAAATTATTCGAAAGAAAGCTGCAACTATTATTAATATTTCCATTGAAGCTGAATTATTTCCATTCGTTGTTGGAAAATTTCATTAATGTATTATTTAAATATTCGGTGAAGTACCGAAGTTAAATAAGAATAAGAAATAACGAGCACAGGTCAATGAAATGGAATCATTTATTCATAGTAAGTGAAGTTCGATTAAACTCGGTGTGGGGTTAGAATCACTTTATTATAAAAGTACTCTCATGGCCATGAAAAACGAGAGGCCATTTTAGCAAGAAGCACGTGTTAATTTTGTACAGTTCATACTATCATTTTCGACAAAATTTCATTACAAAATAAATAAAAGAAAGTCGAGAAAAAAATCAAAATTATGAAAGTCTTAATAAATCTATAGAATTTTGCAACCCGGATGCCCCCTAGTCTTGGATAAATAACAGGACTATATTAATATTTATTTTTGAATGAAATTCGTATGAAAAGTATGACATTCAATGGGACAAAACGATTCGCTATAATATTCTGAGAAAATTACTGGTATCACCCGTATGACATGTAACTGATTTTTTAAAATGAATTTATTTTCCAAAGAAGACAGCTAATTTATTTTCAAATAAAATTTTCCCTTGGTGTTTTCATGAAGATAGCTTTAAAGCTTAAAAGATGAAATATACAAGCAATCCCAAAAAACTGTAAATATAGTAAGCATATTTTTAGATGCTCGTACGATAAGAGAATAATAGAAGTCTATGAAAACCATGTGTATTTAATATACGAGTTTTCGGTAAGTACGAGAATCTGCAATTATGATAATGCGCCAATTATCGTTTTTGCCTTATAGGGGATGAACTCGAATGCAAACAAACGTTCGGCTATTTTTCAGCAGTTTTTAAACACTATTTTTAGAATCTTATCTCATTATTACCGTTGATTATTATCTCTTAACTTTGCTTTGATTAAAAATACGGATGATCGCACCCACAAAATAATTTATCTACTTTTATTCGAATTATTAAATACTGTTAAAAAAGTATCAAGTTATTCTCAGGGTTTTTCTATTTAACAAAATTGCACATCGTACGCTATAATTATTTACTCTTCTCTCACCACTGCACATAACAAATTAATTATTATCTTACGTATTTTCATATAATCACGTCAGATGTTTTGTTCTATGATTTTATTTGTCTCAGCCTTCCTTATTGTTCGAGCACAGAATCGCAGAGTATTGGTACAACCAAAATTTTTCCAAGTTCAAACCCTTATTGGCATTCGAAAATAGCGATATCATCGAAAAAGACAGTCACGCGGATAAGAGTATGAACATGTGAGCTCGCAAGTAAATATAAATGCGTAAAATATCAGAAATGATTAGAGATTATTTGCCAAAATAGTCACAGATGCTTCTCTATAAGCTTCAGATGCATGAACGTTGAAGTGGGAGCTTAATGAGCCGCGTTAGTGATCATTTGCGTGGACCGGCTGGTCCTTATATAAGGTAACATGTCACTCTACAGTTCAAATGAATCACTATCATTAAAATCATCAGCTACCGTTTCTATAACTCAGAACGAATTTAAGGTAATGATTGTTACCGAGAATCGTGTATACAATATTTTATTTTCTATTTTCATCTATATGGAAACCTGAACAGAGTAAAGGAATTAGGGGGAAGAGGAAAGACAGACAACATCAATTGAATGAATATAATACATTTTTTCGGATTACGAATGTGATGTCATATGTTTTTAAAAAACGAGATTCAAAATGCCCTAAGTTCAGTAATATTTATATAAGAATTTTCTGTTATTTGGTAATATTCGAAGAGAGATAAAAAAATATTTAAAAATATTCATCGTGTATTACTAGTTATTAAACTGTGATGAGGTTTCAATGTATCAAGCTATTGCATAATTTATTGGACGTAAAAAACGAAGATTATTTATGTACATATTCGCATATTTTCTCAAAAAATAAATGAAAATATAATAATAATAATAACAAAAACAACACAATAACAACAACAACAACAATAATAATAATAATAATAATAATAACAATAATAATAATATTAATTTTCAAGCGATAAGTTTTAGTACTACAGGAGTAAATGCAGTTAAAAAATTAAAAATATTGTAAATTTTTAATGTAATTGGTTGAAAAGTCATGTAAGTTTAAATTGATTTAACGGATTTTGAAATAATTTATATTTTAATTACATAAGAAAGTTATAAAACAAGTATCGAAAACCAAGGGTTCAAAATCCATCCATGTTAGAGCCAGGCATCTTCTAAACATTAAAATCAATTGGTGGTAGTGCTGGAGATGGGATGTCGGTAGTTGAAAGGTTTGCGTTGGCCGGCAGATCGAGTTTGGGGAGACGTTTGATTCGTTTGAGTTTTAGGCCTATCGCTGACCATTATTATTGCATCTCGTACGTCCCTCCACATTAAATAAGTTACTCGTATCGGTGGCTCCCCCCTCGGTGAATGGCGCAGTAAATAATAGATTTGACGGGCACTTATTGGGTGGAGTGGCGAGGCGAAACTGCGCTTCACCTCGGTTATGGAGAGGCTTAGAGTCCAACACTCTAACATTCTAAAATGGCGAAGGCCACGCTGACGCCTCTCTCATGTTATACATTATGCTATCTTTTCTTTATTCTTTTTTATCGTACCTCGACTAGTTTAAGATCACGCACTCAATTGAGACTTAGAACTACCTTGCGGTGCTCAAACAAAGTTATCTATATATATATATATATATATATATATATATATATATATAGAGAGAGAGAGAGAGAGAGAAAGAATCATATAATATCAGTTATAGTTGCATCGTGTAATAACCCCAATAACCCGCATGCCTAATTGAAAACAGTCTATTTCTTCGTAGTCGGAAAATTGATCGAAAGTTAACCAGAAACGTAAAATCGGCTTTGCATTATAATCCTCAGTGTCGAGGAAGAGACACTTAGTTCGTAATCTTATTATCTCCATGTTTTTATAATAATATCAGAGCCTGTGGGAAAGGCCCGCGTGTCCTTCAACTTCTATTGGCTTTCGACCGCTTGCGTGTTTGCCTTTCGTCGGCCCATTGTCGTGCAATAATTGAACAATACACTACTTTGCACGGTTTATTCTCAGAAGATGGCATTTTCCCGTCTCCTTTTTACTACTTGAGCCCGGATTAAATAGCGGTCGCCTCGCGTGTCTGTTCACCTTCGCAAGAATTTTCAGAAGCACTGCGTACCCTAGCGCGAGCAAACTTTGTTTTTAAGAGGGCCTGCTAAGAGATCCATGCAATATAGTCGTCAGGGGAACTTTGCCAACATTGTTTAATTTCTTGGTATTTTTCTTCAACTTCATTTAATTTATGTCTTTTTACATCCTACGTGAGACTACTAGAAAGAAATGTATGTTGTATAGCCTGGAGTACTGTACTATTGATATGCCTCGAGCCCTTTTAAATACCTCCGATTACAGTAGTGAAGCTTCTCTTAGTTTTAAATTTATTACTCCTTACGAAAACTGTAAAGGTTATCGTTATATAATTAGTTTACTCTTAATGTTAATTTAGACACTTCACTAACTCTTCATATTTATTAATACTTTATCTTTACCGTGTGCTCATTTTAATTTTTATTTTTTCACATATATATTCTTATTCGAATTACTCGATTCTAATAACAGTTTTTATGCTCTACATTTACTTTTTAACTTTATAATATTCGAGCTCTTACTATTATTAGAGCCTAGCTACATTTTTTTATTTTTTTTAAATATTAATTTTTATTTAAAAAGAAAAATCAATAGCTCTGATTGGGGTTATAAAATTCATTAGAATTAAACCAGACTTTATGCATACTTCTCACGTAATAAATCTCCGTATATTTTTCTTTCTACTATAAAGTATGCGTTACCATTTTCTAGATCAGTTTTACAAAGGGTAAGTTTTTCTTACTAAAGTGAGAAAATTATTAGTGATTTAAAATATAATGTGCAAGACCGAACGTTATTGTATATTATATGCTAATTACTTACACAAATTGTATTAACGTATGCATGTATTATACACAAATCCAGAAATATATATAATAAGCGTTTAAAAGTGTTACAATATGAAATATACACATTAATTGCATTTTACCTTCTATTTTGAATATAAATGACAAATTATATAAATATTTCTTTTCAACTTAGTATTCTCCAAAGTTCTCTTAAGCTTATGGAATTATGTTTTATATTCAATGAGTATAGAAAAATGAATCCAGATAAAATTTTTATTTATAAATTTTCGAATAACATTTCAATTTAATTTTTATAGGCTCTCTATATGCTTAGGTATTCTATAATTAAAATGACTTATATAACAGTACTATAAAACTAGTAAAGTAGTCTTTAAATATTTAAATATGAATTCAAAAATATACTCAAATAGAATACGTTACAGTTAGTGTATTAAATAATCTTTACTTTTTGAATATATTGCATGCCATCGTAACCAATTTGCGTATGACTTTTCTTTGAAATTGATTAAAAGAAAAGTAAAAGTTTCTGTAATCATATTATTAATATTCAATTTAATTTAGTAATTTTAAAAATTCTAACAGAGTATTGAAAAAATATTTTATTATGAATATTGACTCACTGATGTATTAGACCTATAATAAATTAAAGCTTCTTTATATAAAATTATTTTTATTAACTTCTACAGTTATTCCAAAATATTTAATTCATATAGTTATTCCATAAAATACAATACGAATAGCTGAAGTATTATAATATTTAGAAATTATTAAAATTACTAAAAATATTGTAAGAGTAAATTTATCCCTATCTTAAACAGATTGATTATAAAATATATTAGGCTCTCTTAAATGCAGATTTCATTCCATCAGTTATCAAATAACCGAGCGAATAATGATATTAGTCAAATATAGAGCCGTATAATAATCCTTTATTTTAATTTCACGACAAATAATTGAATGAATGAATGCGATCAAGTACCGACAGTAGAATCCGGTATAGGATGTTCATAGACGCCTTTGTTAAAGCCTGTCTGTGGGTGGGTTTCTTAAAATTCCTACTAATTAAAAGTGTCTTTTATTACATGTTTTATGTTAGTGAATTTTTGTAGCATAAGTTGAAGGTTGAATATCGTACATACGTTCGTTTCTATAAGTTTCACAACAGACTTGCGTTTCGATAAAAAATATATGATAATACATTTAATCTTTAAGAACAGATTATTGCACTGGCCTTCAATTTCAAATTCAAGCCTACAAAATTTTTTCAAAAAATAAAATTAAGAAATTTATTATTGCTAGACAGGTTAAGAAGTCTACAATGTTAGAGGCATGTTAAGTCCAAACCAGAGGCTTTGAAATAAGTTTGCTGTTTCTATATCAGAGATCGATTGCGGGAGCAAACATATATGGATGTTAGTCAGTAACATATCAAAAAATGCATGTATATTAGTTTAATAGTAATGGTGGTATTGAAAGAAGAGCGGTAGGTAGCTACATGAACACCATATTTCGAGTGTTACATAATCATATAATTAAATGTAACTGTAATGACGGTAGAAGGTAAGGTGGTAAAAAATCGAACGGAAAAATTGCATAAATAAAGACGTTCTCAAGACTGAAATTGAGAGCAAAGGGCGAAATAGGGCGGTGACGCTAAAAAAATTTGAATAAAATTGATCCTTTCCTAGCAAAAAAATGGCTAATGAAATTGACTCGGTAGAATATTGTCTGCTGAATAAGCAACTGAAGACGTGGAGCCGTCTGCCCCTCCCCTCCCGCCAATTATAATCTTAGTAAATTTCTTGACTATAACGCCCTTTATATTTGATGCAATAGAAAAAGTCGACGAAGGGCGGGAGTTAATTTTTTCAGGTACTCCAAGTCCAAGAGTCATTATTCAATTTAATTATATCAATTACAGCAGACAATGATAGATTATAAATACATTTTTTTTAATTGGATTGACAGATCCAGGTAATACTTTATCGATTTACCGATTCAAACGACATGGCCGATTCTTTTATCCTATTTGTTACTCGAATAAAGCTCTCTTGCATGAGGTTTCTCTTATTTTTATTTTCACATTTCTAAATAAAATTATTCCTTATTTAGTCTTCTCTAGAATGCGTAGTTCTGTAAACATTTTGAAATTTCTTTTTCGGATTTTTTCAAATTTAGATTTACCGCCAGGCGGCATCAGATAACTAGGCTTACTTTTGATTTTATAGACATTTATTTTCGCTTCACGTTTTCAAAACACATGAATTGCTATATCAAAACTACATATGTGAGAAAAAACATAGAAAATCATTTTTAATTCTTCTAATTTTTCCAACATAATTGAATATATAATTGAAAATATCTAACATAATAAAATTCACTACTAATTTCACGTTGAAAACTCCATTGTTTACAATGAACTAGTAACTTTCTTTGTTTCTTGTTTTTTTTTTAAATCTCATTTTAAAATAGGGTTCTTTTACTTTACAGCTACCTTAATTTTAATTAACTATTGTCATATTAAACTATATTCCGTTAAAATTCAAACATTTTAAAATGAAAATCTGTATAAGTAATAAATATAGAATCTTATCAAATAATAATATATATTAAGATAATATGATGTGCCAGATACCTATAATTATTGTATACTGCAAATAATTATTGCATGTGCTAAAAATTATCTTAATCTATATAGTTTATTTGTTAAGGAACAATATTAGTTGACATAATTTTTTTCTATGTATAAAAAAATTTTATTTTATATTACAAGATAATGCTATCATTTTTCAGTATTTTTTTGCTTATATGTTCATTATTCTTCAACGAAGCAAAAGGAAAATTTATTTATATGAAGTTTTTTTTGTAATTATATATATATATTTTTCGAAGCTTTTCATGGTCTTATAAATATCTTTCTTTAAAATAATTATTTGTATTATTAACAAAATCTATAAAAATGAGAGATCCAAAAATAAATTTAATTTCATAGAATTATAGCATGATAGAAATTTCTTCTGATATTACCATCTGTTTGATTTTAAGTAATAAGTATTTACTTACAAAATATAATATCTTAAAACAGGTATATGATTAGAAACATATATTTAAACTATTAATATTTTTCTTTGATTAACGCAAAGAAAATTATCTGTATATTTCGGGCGAGGTAATTAATATATAGAGTTATTATATTATAAACAAATATCTATTCAAATAACATATAAATGCCTATTATATATATTTAATACATATTGTTTGACGTAATTACGTTTACAAGTCTGGATACGTGTATTGTTAAATGAAAAATATTAATTCATCATATGAAATCATATATCTAACAATAGTTGCTAAATAAAATCTCCTAAAAATAATTGTAAAAAGAAACTTTCGAATTTCTTTGAGAATTCAAAGTTTTAATAAAATGCAATATATTGGTAAATTATTTCGATTCTTGAAAAGATTACATGTAAACTCATCATACTAGTTGTAACTGGATAATATTTATATAATGCCTATTCGATAACATACTCAACAATTGTCATGAATCATTATTCTTCGGAGAGTTGAAGCATTAGGTAATTTCATAATAATTTTAAAAGATAAGAAGTAGCGTATTCAAGATTATCGTATGTGACTAATGTAAGTCAGACAAAATCAAAGCTATTTAAAAGACAATATAACCATTTAATGGAGAAGAGAACACTTAAAAAGTCAATAAAATTATATATATTTGGATAGGAAGGGGATCAGATAGGATCAGAGGGAAGAGTTGCAGGCCTGAGAAGTTCATAATAATTAGGGATTGACGTAAAAAGGTTCATAGAACCGAGAAAAGGCCCAGCTAGCAGTGTCGGCAGACAAGGACGTTAAAAGAATTATGGGAAAGAATTTTGAAGTTGCGCGAGTACGCGTAACGAGTTTCGTAGCGAATTGTATAAGAAAGGATCGAGCGCAAAAGCCGTTGGCCGAAAATTAAGCGAGCAGGAATCGAGTGGCACTGGCTTGCCGCGCCGTCATCACCCGATGCAATTCGCCCGTATTTAGGACAAGGTCAGACCCTGCTGAAAGAGGCCGGCATAAACCGAGAGAGCCGCTGCACTTTCACTTGGAGCGACTGTCTTGATGAGCGGCACAGCACTCGAGAGCCTTCTCGAGCGCCTTCTCGAGCGCCTTTTCTGATCCCTCACTTGGCCTTTTCGGAGGGCCAAATTTCCATCCTCTCCCTACCCCTCCTATCACTCTTCGTCACTATCGTCGTTTCCTCTGCACTCCAACCTTAGTCAAGCATCGCCCGAAAATGAAATTCATGCTAAGAGGGTGAAATCAGCATTGCCAGTAAATGGTTTATTAAAATAATAAGATAATACTTTAGCGAATCTGCAAATGTCGGCAGCTCGACGATAATATCCATGCAAACAGCCCCTCACAAACAAGATTATTCTTCACATTTTTATTGTATACCAGTATTCGGTTATCCTGATTTAAAAATAAATCAGAATCTGTGTCTTCGATATATTGAATCATCAACGATTCATCACGAAATTAGTATTCATCTTCATTATATCCGATTTCTGCATACTGACAATAATTTGTATTTTCAATCTTATCTGAAAATTATCAATTATAGATTACTATTTTAATATTTATTATTTAATATATTAATTTTCTTATTTGTTTTTAATATTTTAGATTATATTTTACTATTTTAACGTATATATTTCAAATGTAAGTAAACAATAATTTATTAGAGATTACAGTTTTAATTTATTAAATTTAATTAAATTTTACAAAGCAATGATAATCAAATATTCTTAAATTAAACTATAAGAAGATTTTAAAAGGATCATTTAAAATTATTCAAACTAGCTCAAGGTCCTAATCATAAAATATTTAAATTATTTAAATTATTCCAGGCGGATTTGATTAATAGTAAATAATTTACAAATACTAATTGAATTATATATATTTAAAAAAAATTTGGGACCTATCGTTGTAGTATGTCATCAATTAGTATATCATAATTTCACAGCTTTATTCATTAAATTTTTAGTGTTGATACAATGCTAATTGTTTATTCGCATTTATGTTAATTTATGCCTGATTTTATTAAATCCGTTGCTCCGCATATATATTAAAAAAAGCTTTCAATATTTTTTTTCACGCATTAATGATAATTAAGAATTATTTATATAAATTTTTCTATTTATTATATTTAATTTGCAATATCATTAATGTTTATGGTTGTAAAAAAGCTTAATAATGCGAAAAAAATTAAAATAAAACATTGGCTGGCTGCAGGAGACAGTATCAGTCTGCGAATGATTGATTGCACAACTGTGAAGCTACATACTCCTTACGTAAGGAGTAAGTTATAGTAAGCAATAAAGAAATAGATGATTATATTAAATGTATTTGATTTCGATGTAGGGTTAATTAGAGAACGAGTTTTGGAGGAAAGAATAACATCGCTTTGTCAGGACTATCGTTAAACTGAATTTTGGTGGCACAGAAATTAGATATCTCAGAAGATTTTCACCGTTTCTCGAAAATCGTTCTCTTCTATTCTATACCTCTTTCGACTCCTACTCTTTCATACTTAATTAAAGCCTCATCTGAGGGCCTACTCCCATAGCAATACTTTGGGACAATTTTTCATTTCAACAAGAACGGCGGCTACGTATCAGCGAGAAAATAAATAATATCCGGCTTGACAGAGCCATCAAATTAGTTGCTTACAGATTGTAACTCAACAGTCTTTAATACTTTTAAATTGGCAAGCATTTGGCAGAGCTTTAACATTTTAACCCGGAGATGATATAATGATATAATTTTTTTGAAATTGGGTGGGAAGAGTCCATGGTGAATAGCAAGTTCAGAAGGAAGGCAGACTTGCAATGGTTTAAATAATAATTGAAATAGAAACTTGGGATCAATCATTGCCTGTAATTGATCTAATGAATTTGCTGCTTCTCAAATTCGTCGGGGTCACGTTCTCTGCACCAGTCAACAAACTGACGATATTCATATTACTTATAACTGACGGAGATGGTAATTTCTTGAAATTATTATTTCATAACTAAGAAAAGTACTTGACTCATATTTCGCTGCTTCTTGCATTTTACTTTTTCACGAAAATATTTTTATATTTAAGATATATAATTTTATATTGAGTTTTCATAAATGTTTATACTACCCTGCAATTTATATATAAATATTTATAAAAAATTTCCCATTTAGTTCTCTAAGTAATTTTAATAATGAAAAACTGTAAATTTCTAAGCATTACAATAACATTGCAATAACGAATATTTAATATTCACAAAATATTAATGTAACAATTAGGATAAGGTAAAAAATTACTGTAGATAAATTAAGATAATGAGATCATTGTATTAATGTACTAAAATTCAAGATTAATTGAAATAAGAAATATATTTAATTTTTCATCAATTTAAAAAATGAATAATTTATTTCGAAAATTTTGTAAAATATTAGCAAAGGTAATATTTTATTAAATCTCAATTGCTTAAAAAGAGAAAAATAACTTAAAAAAAATTCATTTGAAGTTTTTCTATATTTAACGAAGTCTGCACGGGATAATGGTGTTAATTACTAAACACTATCTACTTAGATTTACACTTATTATGCATATAATGCTCATTAGGAAAATAATTGATTGTGTTTTTTAATACTCTTGTGCTCTTTTTAATAAACGAGTTAAGGAATTTATAAGAATCATGAAATATCATGATATAAGAAGGCTATTGATATTCGGGCAATGATCGAATATTGTTTTTTAGTAGTTTGTTGCTTATTATTTGTCGAGAGCGCTGGTAGAAAGAAAAATTCGCGATATTAATGATCCAGCTAAGCGGTTGATCAACGAATCTACAACTGCAATGCTTATGAACGGGGGGGGGGTATCATGAACGTTGAGCCGACAATAGCCATTGAAAAACAGAAAATAAGGGCCATTGTTCAGGTAGCTACACTTTTCAGAATCGATACTAACAAACATCGCACCGTTGCAGGTTGATTTAATGCGCGGATTAAAAATAAAGATCGAAGCGACGAGCACAAGTGCGCGCGCGCATTGTTAGTCAGAGTCGGTCCTGAAGCAAGAGCCCATTCCGATTAGAGTAGTCGATTGTTTTTTGCATTCACTTTTTCTTATTCGCATGCTGCCGATTTCCTTCGTTACCACCGTTTCTGTTCTCGACTCTTTCGTTGTCCAAGATCACGAGGATAAAAAGAAATTCGTCGACTGAACAGCTGCCTTTATCATTTCCGCCGTTTTACACTAATTTGCACTTTACCAATCCTTTTCATTGCGCCTTGTGAAGACAATTTAGCCGAAATTCACACTCTCTATACGCTTCAACCTCGTAAATAGCACGGGCAGAGAAAAGAGTCGTTTTGGGATGGATACCAGTTTCTCCCAATTTTTCACACAATAACCATTGTTTACTTCGAATTTCGAAATAAATATACATTGTAAAAAAAAGAGGCAGAGATCGATGAAAAATAACTTAGCAAATATTTTTACTGGAGGTCGAGCTTCAGTAAGCATGCGACAAAAATTTTTAAATCCGTTCAATATATCGCTCTCCTTTTACGCTTAGTCAAATTTAGTTTTCCGAGTATCCCTGAGCATGAACACATTGCAGAATATATACGCGTTCGGAATTGTCTTCCGCTGTTGTTTCTCTAGGAAAAAGCTAATAATAGTAAAAAGATACAACAAGTTATTGTATGTAATTAATAATTTTGGATCTCTCATTACCATTCAGTTCCATATTTGTTTCAATAAATTATAAAAAAATATTTTTCCTATTTATTTATTCCTTTTTAATTAACTGTTAAAAATCGATACATTAGCATATGTTTGATAAATTCATTACCAATATAAAAGACGATCTGAATGAAATAAAAATAAATTTCTCCTTTATTTAATTGCTTCTTCATTTTTAAAATTCATAAACTCATGCATGCCATACTTTCATACATAAGTAGATATATGCCTATGTACATGAGCACAATAATTTATTTCGTTGTTAATTTTTCTTTTGTTCCAGACTAGTGCTATTACAAATAAAAGGTTTTGAAAGAAATGAAAAATTAGTAATTTTTTACTAATTTTTTACTCCTAAAATATTAAAAATTTAAAATGAAGTTAGTAAAATATATAGCCATTGGTAAAATTGTGGAAAAAGTAAAATCCTTTTTTAAAAATAATTGTTTATTGTTTTAAATAAGTATTTTATTATTGTCGTTAAATAAGGACATTCTATTCTATAACATATGATCTAAATAAGAAAAATTTGTTCTATTTCAAAAATTTTAATTCAATTTAAATTTGTAAGACTGATCTAAATAATACATTGACAACGATTATACACGTGAATAATAAGAATAATAAGTCGCTACTTGTACAGCAATCCTTAGTCAACTTATAAGTAGTAATTACTGAATCAGTAGCAATCCAGCAATCAAGTGTCTTGCTATTCTCAAAAACTTAATTATGTACGCTATGATTTTGTGCCGATGGTTTAGGATGTACTTTCCTAATTTCGTAGCTGGTACATTTATAAAAATCCAACCTCTTTATTCAGAATTTCGAATCCAACAGTTTTCAGCGCATCATCATATGCACACGACTAATCGAAAGTGACATTCGAGAAATGAGATTCTTTTGTTGAGATGATTATTATCAATGAAGATGTAAAGAGAAAATACAAAGGGTTTGGCAGTGATAAGGGGGAGGGGCGATACGATCCTGGATCAATGTGAGCTGATGAGGAGGAAAGATCTTATGCAGCTTTAAAGCTGGACGGTAATGATGGTTTTACTCTGCCACTTAAATTATCCCTAAAGTTGATTTAGTGCAGGTATGCGAGCGTATGAGTGAGCACGCGCATGGATGTACTATGCAGACAAGGAAATCAGTTGGTGATGTATTACTCAAGAAAGCACTCTTTTTGCTGCTACTTACCACTTATCTGAACATTTTCAAATGCATCTACTCTCTTTTACTCTTGTCTCATGGCTCTCAAACTATCGTTTTATTAGTTTCAAATTTCGATGTTATAAATACCGATCTGTAACAATTGGCCTGATAATTCAAAGCTTTTTATTTTGTAATTTAAAAATGCATTCGTTTTCATCTGGTTATTTCATAACTTTTTTACCCAATCGAAAATAAATATTTATTACATCTCTGATTGATAGATTTATAAAAAATCTTTTTTTAGTTTTGAACTGACTATAGTTCGAATCCAATTCTACGTTTACTTGCTTAACAAATCTTACTTAAATAAATATGCGTTAAAAATATTAAACTTGAATATTGAAAATACATCGATTAAATTTGTCGACACAAAAATCTTGTTAATATTGTATTTATAACTAATATTTATATTTGTTATTATCCTGACAGTCACCAATATATTACATGTTTAATAAAAAATTTAGATTTTTTTATTAGAAAATTAGTTGTATTAGAAAAAAATATTAAATTAAAATCATAATATCAATTATATCTAGTTTTCTTCTTTTAATAGAATAATTTACTGCAGCAATATTCAAAACATAAATTTAGCATGATGAAATTTTTCTTTTGCTACAACTGTAACCCATGTCGTTGATATATTTATAATTATTAGGCCTTGAGCTTAGAATAGCTATGCTAATTAGTATTATTATCGTTAAGAATTATTTTATTGTCGAGCTTAAGATTATATCTTTATGAATAAAAAATTCTTGAATTTCTATACATTTTCGTTTGCTTAAATATTATAAATTTAATTTATTTTATCAAGTTAGATAATTTCATTAATTTATTACTTATTAGACATAATAAAATGTACTTAATAGACTTTTTTATATCAATTATTATATTAATATTATGATTTGATAAAATAAATTAAATTGAAAATATTTAAAAGTTTATTTGAAAGGAAAATTTTTAAGAGAATACGGAGTAATCTTAAACTGTTTATAAATACATACTTAAGGAGACACTACAAATAGAAAAAACGGCGAAGAGTCAATCAACTATCATATAATTTTCCATATATTATAAACTGTAAATATACTAAATTAGGTATTTTAAATAAACTTTTAAGATTAGAACAGTAAAGTATATATTTTTATTATTATTAAAACTAAATAGAAATGTGATCATTAAATTCAAAGCTTTAATAACCGATAATAATTATATAAAAATGATCATTTTTAAATAAGAAATATTTAAATAATGTTTATAGCTTATTAAAGTTCACATTCATCTTAATAAAAATTAAAATCAGCTGAAAAATGAGTTGCCTAAGGCAGGAGGGAAATTTTTAAATAAAGTATTATTTTGCACAGAATTCATCGAATATAAATAATTGGTAAACATAAAATTTAGTGAAAAATAATTGTAATAATAATCTAAAAGTTATTTGTATATCATGAATCTATGGTTTGAATAAGTACTTATTGTGAATAAGCAAATACACAATTAATGGCTTTATTTTATGGAATCAGAATAGAAAACAAGATTTTGTAGAAGATTAAATTATCACACATGTGCACGCGCTAGAAGAAGAACACCAATATAATAAACTATTACCGAGTTTCGACCAAGGTATTATGGATAGTAAAGGTAAGAGGTGAAAACTTCTCAAACCTTATTTTAGAAGCCACCAAGTTTAGATTAGACAGTTCTTCACAAAATTATTGCTTCAGAAAAAAGCGGATTTAATTCTTTCCGAGCTATTGCAAGTGCGTTGCCGAAGCGAGCGATGCTGTACACACCAAACGAAGAGGCAGTTCTCCGTATTCCCGAACGGTCCTGTTTTTCTTTTGTACCTATTAACTGGCCGGCTGATAGGTATTTTAACTGGTCTGCTGCTTTACTAGAAAAAGAGTTATGGATGACCGGCTCTTACTTACGTAGCCATTCTTTTTCGACTGTGACTGCATGTTACCAAATAGATGCTTCGTCGGAAGCTGGTCTCTCCTGATCTGTTGGTCCTAGCCAATCTTTTCACTAATAAAAGCCTTTGAAAGATAATAGGATAGATTTTAAATCACGATGATTTATTTAAAGTCACTTTATTTTTATATAGTATAGGGAACGAGACTTTTCTATTTCGATATGAAATTTTCCATCAATGCGTCTATAACTATTAACTTTGTCATCTCATTCGACAATAATGTTTTATTAATCATAGACCTTTTAGTATTTAAATTGTTATTTGTAGTATTTATTTTTCTTTGAATTTTAATTCGGTCTTTTTTTTTTTTTTTTTTAATTTCTAGCCTTTTAAGTTTATTATATGTTTCGTACAAAATACATTATCAATTATATTGCTGTACAAAATCTTGTAAATACTCATAAAATAAATGTTACCGAATTATCAAATCATGTTATCTATTAAATTGATTTTTTATCTGGTTTCTAATCTTCAAATCTCGATAAAGATGAGTAGACATAAATCGTATAAATTGTTTAATTACAATAAATAATAACATTCAATTAGTTAAATTTAATATATTAAAATACCAAATTTATACTATTTGTTTACTACATATTTACTGCTTGTACAAATTTATTAATAAATATTTTTACTGAACTATTATAATGTAAGAAAATGTTTAAAATTTAAAGAAATACCACCTAATCACTCTAAAACTAATCATTTAATTTAATATGATCTACCGTAAATTTATAGTAATTAATGGCAGTATGCGTGCACGAATAGACATGTATGTACGTTTTAAAAGATTAATGTTATAATATTCTTTCTTTCATACTAAAAATATCTTACGTTTAATTTTAATTATAAATCCTGTAACTAAAAATTTATATTTATATAATTGTTTTGATATGAAAGTATAAATTATTTTAACTTACATTGATTCTTAATAGTTTAATAATATTAATTTTTTTTTTTAATGATTTCTTAACACAAAACATATTTTTCTTTACATTAAATCATCAAATACTTTTTTATTTGTATTTAATTAAAAGCATAATTATTTTTCTGTACATAATTAGTTGTCTGCACCTTGTCGAAGATCGACTGCTTGCAGCCGATCGGGTGATGGGCTTAAGGGAGTGGAACCCTAGAGTGAGTGTAGGTAAATGAGGGAACCCTATAAACGGGCTATTCCCGAGAAAATGAGGGCATTCTGAATGTGCTGAATGAATGAGGGGAACCACTCCCGAACTAATGGCAGACCGCCGTGTTGGCCGTACGGTGTGACCCGTGAGCTGCCAAAAGGAGATCCTGGGTGGGGAGGCGCATCCGAGGCTGCGTGCCAAGGTGACCCGAACCATCTTTGGCTCCCGCTGGAGGCAAGACGGGAGGCTGGACCGCAGCCTGGTCCGGTCAATCGGCTTAGGGGCGAGTGCGGTCTGGGGCGTGACGTCCCCCGGAAGCTCTCCAGAGAGTGGAGTGTCTTTGTTGGGACACAAAACTCGAGAGAGACGAAGGGGGAATAGCGTACCAGGGTGTGCTATATTCCTACGTGATGGCCCGATCCAGGATAACCCCTTCAGGCATGTGTTGGGGGGTTATTCTGGTGAGCTCGCCGTTGAAGGGTCCATGGAGGCCGGTCACACGTAGGGACGAATCAACAAACATAATATATGGAGAAAATAAAAAAACAGGGGGAAGGGAAGGGAAAGAAGGATGGGGAAGGGAACACGGCGGTTCCAATCCATGAAACGGTGATAGAGATGGAGACGGAGATTCCATCCGTGACCGGAACGACACCCGAAAGTGCCGACACCGCGTATGGAAATATTTTTGCCTCCATAAAGGACATCATGATTGGAGATGATGGAGGCGCTAAAGCGCCAGCCAAATATCTCCAAAGTCACCAAAGAGGGCCTTCCTGTACTGCAGGGGAAGATAGAGGCCCTCGAGGAATAGGAGAGAAGGGAGCGACGAGGGATCCGGAGGAAGGTGGCGCCTCCTCTCCCGAAACAAAGGATTACGGCCGGTAAAAGGCCACCACCGGCAACACCAATAGAGGGCCAAGCGAGCAAAAAGAAAAAGAAGAGGAAGAAGGAGGCAGCAGGGTCATTGCAGACGCCTCCTCCAACCACCACCGTGGGGAAGAGCCCGACTGGCGCGGAATGGAGGAGAGTCCCCACGCGAAAGGTAAAACGGGAGGACCGCCAAAAGACGGTAAGAGATAGGGTAAAGGGAACCCCTACAAAAAAGAGCGCCCCCAGTATAAGAGGGAAGGTCAGGCCAGAGGCCATCGTCCTTAAGCCAGCGGAGGGCAAGACCTACGCGGATATCCTGAGCGGAATCTGACATCAGGTCAGTCCCTCCGAGCACGGGCTCTCGATCAAGGGCATCCGCAAAAGCCAAAAGGGGGATGTCCTCATCGAGATTAGAAAATCATCGTCGGTCGAGTGCAAGGAGGGCTTTGCCGTTGCCTTGAAGAAGGCCGTCGGAGCCACCGCAATACTCCACACTCTGATCCCCAGGAGTACACTGGAGATCAGGGACGTGGACGAGTACGCAACGACCGAGGAGGTCAGAGGCGCCCTTTTTGCGATCCTGCAGGACTACACTGATCCTCTAGAGGTGCGACTCACGGGAGCCAACAAAGCCGGTAAACGGCTTGCGATCGTGACCGTTAGCGAGGAGGCCAGTAAAAAGCTACTGGAGGTGGGCAAGGTCCCAGTAGGATGGGTCTACTGTGGCATAAGACCACGGGTCCAAGTCGAGCGCTGCTTTAAGTGTCTCGGCTATGGACACCGAGGTACGAGCTGCAGTGGCCCATACAGGAGTACGACCTGTTTCCGGTGTGGGGAACAGGGTCACAAGGGGGCCGGATGTAAGGCCGAGCCCAAGTGCTTCCTGTGCCCGGGGACCTCTCCCGCGGCAGTACACCATGTCGCGGGGTCAGGAGCCTGTGCGGTTTTCCGCGAGGCTCTAGCCAAGTGCCGCCGAAGTGGCTAATGTCCTGAAGGCCATCTTGCATAGAAGCCGGACGGCGCATGATCTGCTCGCCCAGGTCCACCTCGAGCTGCGCGCTGATATTGTTCTTATCAGTGAGCAGCATCGGGAGGGGCCTGCGGGAGGGTGATATCGTGACATCACCGGTACCGCTGCGATCTGGATCCCCAGCCCGCACTGCTTCCAGGCAGAGTGCCATGGAGCTGGTAGCGGCTTCGTTTGGGTGAGGAGCAGGGGCGTATATTACGTCAGCTGTTACCTCACTCCAAACGAGGCCATCGATGGGTTCCAAGTTAAATTGGATGTCCTCGAGGATGCTATCGGGGACATGGAGGGTGAGCTGGTAGTGGCCGGGGACTTTAACAGCAAGGCTGTAGATTGGGGTGAACCTGTGACCGACTCCAGGGGAAGGCGAGTGGTGGTTTCGCGTTCGTGATAACCGGCCGTTCGGGACGGCGATCGTACGCCGTCCTTCCAGATGGCTCGTTGCGAGGATGGACGACGCCTTGTTTTCCCGTGCCCTAGAACGCGGACAGCGATCCCTGGACGGGGCTTCAGGGGGCGGAACGTTCTCCAAGCAGGCGGAAGCGGTGGCCAAGGGTCACCCACAGCTCTTGCTCACCATGTACACCTCGTGCCTTCGAGCGGGAGTTTTTTACTCCCGTTGGAAGGAGGCGAGACTTGTGCTGGTGAGCAAGGGCAAGGGATCGTGGGACGCTCCGTCGTCGTATAGACCCCTGTGCATGCTGGACACCGCCTGGAAGCTCCTGGAAAAGCTGGTGAGACCCCGTCTTCAGGCGGCGCTTTTAACATCTGGCGGCCTCTCCGAGAGTCAATACGGCTTCCGGAGAGGTAGGTCAACCATCGACGCTATCCAGAGAGTAGTGGAGGCGGCCAGGACCACCGAAAGGGGAAACCATTTCTCCCGACCGATATGTCTCCTGGTGACATTGGATGTCCGAAAGGCCTTCAACTCGGTAAGGTGGACAGACATGCTCGGGGCAATGGATCGGGACTTCGGGGTACCCCAGTATCTCTTGCAGATTATTGGGGATTACCTTCGGGACCGGTTCATTGTATACGAGACGGCGGAGGGCTCAAAAAGGAGGGCACTGACGTGTGGTGCGGCCCAAGGCTCCATCTTAGGACCCGATCTATGGAATATTTCCTACGACGGGATCCTGAGATTGGAAATTCCTGAAGGCTGCTCTCTGATCGGGTACGCGGATGACGTGGCAGCCATTATTACAGCCCGTAATATGGTCCTGGCACAGACGCGACTCGACCAGACCATGCGGAGAATTCGCCACTGGATGGACGATCATGGACTGGAACTGGCGGAGGCCAAAACCGAGATTGTGTTCCTTACGAAGAAGCGCGTACCCAGAGTGCAGCCGCTTATTATCGGAGAGGAGGCGGTTCAGACCAAAGCAGCCGTGAAGTACCTGGGGGTGACGCTAGATACGAAGCTCACCTTCGGGGAACATATTCGGAGAGTGGCGGATAAAGCGTCACGGGTAGTGACTTCCCTGTGCAGGATCATGGCCAACGTAAGTGGGCCACGTCCCTGTATCAGGCGGTTGCTGCTCCGTGTCGTTGAGTCCGTCATGCTTTACGGAGCAGAGGTTTGGGCCGACGCGCTTTGGTACAATATGTACCGGAGACGTATGGCGGCTGTGCAACGGAGATGCGTACTTCGTGTAGCGTGTTCGTTTCGCACGGTCTCGGAGGCGGCCTCTCTGGTGGTCGCTGGGGTAATTCCCATCGTCCTCCTGGCCGAGGAGAGGAAGCTTGTCCACCAGGTAAGGGGGACACTCGACCATGATGAGGCCAAGGTGCGAGCCAGGGATATTTCCCTGGCTAACTGGCAGGACAGATTGAAGCGGGATACGCGCGGAAGTTGGACCGTCAGACTAATCAGTCAGGTGGCACCGTGGATCGGTCGACATCATGGCGAGGTGTACTATAACCTCACCCAGCTCTTGACCGGCCATGGGTACTTCCGTGCGTACCTCCACCGTATGGGTAAGGCGGCGGATCTCCGATGCGTGCATTGCGGATCCGCCGTGGACGACGCCTTGCACGCATTTTTTGTGTGCGAATACTGGGTACGACAGAGGGAAGCATTGGAGGGCGATGTCGGAAGGATCACTACTGAAGGCATCGTCCCTCTGATGCTTGCCAGTCAGGAGAACCGGGGAATGGTCGCTTGTTTTGTCGAGGATATCCTGAGACGTGGAGGGAAAGCTGAGAGGGTGCCTCGAAGGCATAGCTACTGGTCCCCTCCCCGAAGTAATGCTTAACGGCGGTGCCGGGGAGGATATAAGAACCAGAAAAAGAGGTCCCTTCGGCAAACTCGTGTCGTCCCCGCCCTGTGGTTTACACTACAGGGTGCGGGCGGCGGGAGTGAGCTGAGGGGGTGAGGTTTTAGTGGGTATACCGGCATCTTCAATGCCGGGGAGTCCCACACACCGGGGACCCGGCTCCCTGATGGTCTTTAAAAGATTTCCTCCCTCCTTTATAAAAAAGGAAATTATTATTGTTGTTATTATTATCATTATCATTATCATTATTTTAGAAAATAGTTGACGTCGTAAATTTGTATTTAATGTCTTTGTTATAGTATACAATACTAATAATATTTTATATTACGAAAAAATTACATTTGTATATTAGGGAAGATAATGTTTTCAGATATATCTCTTTATGATCAACGGATTCGAATGATTCTTTTTTTATGTATATCATCAACAGTTTCATTTATTTTCATTACAGATGGGCAGAAATGTTGAAATTTTTCCATGTCATATGATTTTTCTAATCAACTCTGTTGCATTTTTCGATGTTACGTATAAGCGGAAATTACGTAACTGCGAATGAGGAAGCATAGCTATCACATTTCTTCCGAAACATATTTTACAGTATCCGTACAGAAAATACTACTATTAGAACGACTTAACTAATAACTGAGAAGAAATGTCATCGCCTATTTACTTTATCCTTCAATGGATTCTTCAAATCCTTACGAATCGGCTACCTTCAATTTTCTTTCCGATTGAAGGAATTATTTAAAAATCCTTCGTTTGAAGGATTCTTCAAGGTTTTAAAAACAGACGTTTTACTCGGAAAGAATGTTTTCAATAGCTTTCTTGAACTGAATGCCATTTATTATTCTCTAACTGAAATTCTGAAATTAAAAGTATTTAAAAGAGATTTAAGAGTTATCTATTATTTTATTTTTATAATTTATTAAAAGCATTTAGTACCTTTGTTGTAGATCATTAATCAAACGGAACCTAATAGGCAGTGATCGTAGATGTACAAAATAGCAGTAAATTAATCGTCGCTGAATGTTGCAAGTTATATCTTGTACCATTAGCCTATTCTAATATTAACGAAAAATATTTTCATTTCAAATATTGTATTTTAATGGTCCTCTTTACAAATATTTTTATAAACTATAAAATTTAAATATTCGTAATAATGGGAGACAAACCTTAACTTATTTAGTAAAAACTTTAAATTATATATTTTATATTCTCATTAATTAATGTTTTCATTAATAAATGAAAATATATTTATTCATAATTTTTTTATTCAATAATGAAGCTTAATATTATATACTTGCAAATAACAATAGCCTTACCTTCACATCACGACTTTTTTATAAATTTATTTCAAAATATTTCAATTATATTTGATCGTATAATTATGGAATAGTAATTTTCTACTTTACGTAAGATACTATGAGTATTACAAAAAATCTGACAAATCATTGAAAAAATCTATTTAATCTGTTCGAACATCATGAACGAATAGAATTACATGAGCTTTTATGATTCACAATCAATTCTTTGAATTTAATTGAAAAATCCATCGCAAACCTTTTTTAATTAATACTTCTAGAAAAATTATTTGAATTAAAAATGAAAAAACATAGCAACTTACATTGGATTAAATTATTGTTTGATATCTTCATAATCTAATACGTATTACTAGATTAAATCTCACAGGACATTTTAATATTTTATTATATATAAAGAATGTTTTTAAATAGTCATGTATCGTTTTCGATTAGATATTGTGTTACGAAAATGTAAAAATGTATGGTTACGCTATAAAATTACGTGTATCTACTTAACAATGGCAAGAGTTGATATGAAGAAAAAAAAATTATTATAACATTAATAGTTATAATAACTGTAGTTATTTTTTAATATCCATTCAGAGCGGAGGCGTAAAACTTTTTAAAATAAAAATCTGTTCACCTTCCTGGAATGTCCTTTATACAGAGGAAATGAAAACCCCTAAATTTTTAAGAACTACTAATGAAAATAATAACAAAAAGGCGAATGAAAAGAAACGAGTCGAACTCGCTGTAAGACAATATTTAACAAGACGGCGGATAATATTTTCCAATTATCAACAGTATAGTTGTCGCTTTTCGCGAACAAATCGAGATTCGCGCTTTAGATATATGCTTACCAATTTTGCAATGAGAACACGATACTTTTTACCGGGATACTCAAGAAAATATTGATACAAGAGTCAATACGTTATATATACATTCATCAACGATCTAACTTTACAGTTTCTAAGACGACTAGTTTTACTCTTGTAAATGTCATTTTATTCGCCAATTTTTTCACAATTTCGTCATTTCATTTTTTCTTTTTTAATAGCATAAATTTTGGCTCAGCCGACGCATAATCGGAGAATCTTTGCCTCGTACCTCTTATATTTTATGTATTTATATCGTTAGGGTAGAAAAAGTTTTTTAGTTAAATTTCATTTATATCATTTTTAAAGAAATTATAAAAAAATTTATAGGTCTTACAAAAGATTTCGGCCGATCGAATTAAAAGATTTATAGTCAATTTACGGCCAATGGAGAATTTTTCTGTATATTATTATATTATAAGTTACATAGTGATGTATAAAATAAATTTTACTGTGATAATGTTTTTAATCGTCTCCATATTAAAATCATAAATATCACTTGTTAATTTTCCTTTATACTTAAGAATATTTATATAATACAATGACGCATAAGCGGACCTTAGTGATTATTTTGAATGAATTAATAACTTATAGTGTAAAATTCATATCACAGTATGGAATAATAAATATATAATAAGAGTAATAAATAAGAACTTTTATTGAATTTATGTATTTAAAGCTAGAGAATAATTTATTATTAATTTAAGAATAAGTATTATACAAAAAGAATAAAGATAGAATTAGGAGTAAGTTTCATTAATTGCTCCGTTATTTATGACTACAATAATAATTATACTTATATACAAATATGAAAAATGTATGACAGTAAAAGCGACTACATAGGAATAATTTTATAATATTTTTGGTAATTAAATTGAAATATAAATTTTATAGAGCCTTTAATGTATTTTATAAAAATTTCCTACAAAAAATATGTATTAAATCATTGTATTAGTTTATTATTCTCGTATTGTTTGTTTTAATATTAGTTTGTCTAATAGTAGTTGTTTAAAGATTTATTAAATATTTCATTAGATGGTTTATAGAAATATTGTAATGTAATCTTAGGCTATTCTCTAATAAAAAACATCTAAAAATCTTTACATTATACTCCATTGAATATTAATATATTTCTTCAGCATAATGGCATTAATAAAATCGATAAGAAAAAATTATAAAAAATTTGAATTTTAAGGGCAAAGTGATATTTTAAATCGAAATTATTTATGACATTTCGATTTAATTGGTCATGTGGGGAAAATGAGCATGGTCATTAGTTATTCGATATTGTAACCAAGTTGAGTGCCATTCATGCTCTTACGGAAACAATATAAGTAAACTAAGTCTATTTAACAATATTTGAGGCTAAAGTTGTAGTTGTAAGAGAAGGAGGGAAGTCTTTTCTCTGAAATTTTCGTATAGTGTCGAGTTCGTAAGTAAACTCTGATCAAATTTAACACGATTCGATTGGCGAAACTTTTTCAGCTCAAATCTTTTTATTTGATTGCGAGCGAACAGTTGGTTTTAGTCTTATTCTAACGTTTCATTGGAAGCAAAAAAAATGACAGCCGGTTGTCACTCCCTGACAATTTATGGATTATAGTTGTGCTTTATAAAATTCTGAGGAACTATTTATGCTATATCTATTTAAACTTTATCTATTTATTAAAAAATTCCAAAACTAAAAGCAACTATTCTTATGAAACTATATTAATGAAGAAATGAGAGGTTGAATAGAATAATAAGAAGCCTTAACTTATAGCAAACTGTTATTATCGAACTTTTAAAGTGACTTTTTAAAATGCAATTACGTAGTGGAGTAGGAATGGTAAAAAATTTTATATACTCTATTGATGCAGTTAAATTGACTCGTAAAATTAATATTATAAATAGTTAAATAAAAGTTGAATAAAATTAAATAATATCAGCATAGATTAAGAAGATTTGATAGCAGGCATGTTTGAGAAAAGATCGAGAGAGATCTTAAGTAATTCATGCATCATTTCATAGATCACCTCAGAAAATAAAAGAAAACTTTGAAGGGTTAGAAGGACGGGCTTGATGGCTCAAAGCGATGCCATTTAATTACGTAAGATATGAGAGAATTAAGCTGGCAAAGAAATCAGATAAAAGAGCGCCAAATTGTGAGGGACAAGAGAAACTGATAAAACTACCTCGTGTCTAGGTGATTTTCCAAGGGTGGGATGTGGTGGGATGGGGTGGGGTGAGGATAGTGGTCGTGTTGGTCCATCCTAAATGACTTATTAAATGGGAATAGCCGTTCTTTTTTATGAGCCAAAGAAAAAGGCCCGGAAAGGAGAAGGATTGATAAAGAATCAGTTCACGTCGTTCTACAAGAACCGAAGTTCATCTCGCGTTTTTCTAATCGAGTGCTCGTATGCATAGCAATACGACGCATTGTGAAAGGTTTTTCGACACGGTTGGTGGCCTTTCTTCATCCTTTTCCTCATCGAGTAGCAGCACGCAGCACCGTCGTTTACTGGAATTTTCGCGCGCGCGCAACGGCTCGAGAAACAGCGATAGTAGGGGATCGGTGACTTCGGCGTTACGCAAACCCAAGAGCCATTGGCTCGATGTCGTATGGTAGCTAAGACATTGATCCAAAGCGCAGATTCAATCGCCTACAGCAATTGCTTGGGCCGTGTAATAAAGAGAAGGAGGCTGATATGGTAATGCCGAGACATTGCGAGTGCGTGATTCTTTCGAGCGTGCGCTCCGGCTTTTTATTCCGCCTAGGATAAGAGTTCGTAAACCATCTTTCTCACAAATTGATCCACAATCTTGCATCCATCTGGATCTCTCGGATTTCAAGCCCTTTTCCCTAAATCGGTCTCCCGTCGGACCCTGAATCGGTATGCCTTCTTCAGTCTTTATCCAAGCGATACACTTTATTTAAAGAAGTTTAATATCTGGCTAGCCGATATTCCCCCTTCCTCATTTTTTTCAATTTCATTCTCAAAGAAACATTTTTTTAAACTTATCGAACAGTAACATAGAAATATATCGTATCAAATGTATTTATTTTTCGACAAGTAAATACATTTCACAAGTAAATAGTAAATTTTATATTTTCGAAGCATTGTTATTACTTTACATTAAATCCCTGAGACTGTAGATGTGTCCACAATATTTTTATTCCCAATCGCATTCACACATCGAAATTTTATCTATAAATGTTCGTAATGTGTTAAACTTTTTTAATGTTACCAATAAGTATATACACTTTTTATAAAAGGACTGCATCGGCCTAAGCTAGCTGAATTAGAAGTACTTAAGAAAGTTTTCCTCTCCTCAAATTATTGCTTAGCATCGCCAGTACCAATATTTAATTTTAGCCATTCATGAAATTTGATTTATAAATTAGTATCATAACGTAACGATTCAAGTACTTAAATAATTGAATAATAATAAAAACAACAGTTTTTATCAGGTTGCCTCGAGGGAAAAAAAATCTGGTCAAGACAACTCAATGAAAATAAATAGTATGAGAGTTTGTTATAATATGGGAGTCGATAAAATCTCGCAAGGAAAGCAATTGTGGATTATTGGATATTACCCGAGCTACTATTGTTGCAGTAGGAGAGTTTTTTTTATAATTGATGCATAGATCAGAGTGAGTGGTGTTAGTAACAGTAGTTCATTAGATTTTATACATTAAAGACACCAAGAAAAAGGAGCTGTGGAGTACATCGACATTGATTTGTTGCTTGTAATTGATGATGTGATTTCTAAAAACGTCTAGCTCTCATTTAAAGCTAAAAAGTTTTTTTTTTACTTTTCGATTGATAGCGTACAATACTTGTAACGGATGAGCATGTTAACATATTTTTTATTGATGGTTTTTGATAGTTTTTACATAAAGCCTGAAAATTATATTGCCTATTATATAATGTATCGAAATGAAATGAGTGGATAATTTAAAAACGAGAATGAAAGATAGATAGAAATTACCGCATTATTTTATCATAGTAATAACAATAATACCAATAACATCAAGAATAACAATAGCAACGACACAATGGATATAATCATAATAACAATTTCAAAGATTTACACCACGACAAATTTTCGCCCGACATATAATATTGATTGTAACTCTAATGTGTTTGTAGCTTTTATTTCACAAACTTTTCCATGTTTAATGCATCTAGCAAAATCGATTCTAAGGTAATTACAGAATTCTTTGAAATAATGACGTAATAAATTATTTTAAAACACTGAATTTACATATAATAAAGATTTAATTAAAACTTTGATTATATAGAAACGTTATGTCAACGATAAGAATTACGGAGATGCGGAAAAAAGATTCATTAGATTTTATTGTATACTATGAAGTGAAGGTGTACTCTCATGTATAGGATATTGATGTTAACTTGTTGCAGCAGTATATAAGCAGTTTGAATTTACTATACATTTAAGTATGTTAGTATTGTCACTTTTAAAATTTTGCTACTATGTAATTTCATATAAAGGAATTTAATTATAAGTATATATATATATAAATAAATAATAATAATAAAAATCTACTGCCGAATGTCTTGTTAAATAAGCCATCTATAGATTCTTAAAATTTAATTGTTGCTAAAATATTAAATTAAATGTTAGTTTAATTAGCATATGACAAATAATATAAGAGCAATATTTAAAGAAATATGATAATAATAATAATAATTTGGATTTACTGAAAATTTAAATAATTGATGAGAGATTTTTTTCAAAAAGAACTGAGAGCGTTAATGAAAGTGATTGATTTTAAAACGTAATAATTTTTAAATACAAATCCATATCGTCATATGATTTTAAATAAAAGCAGTTAAAATATAAGTTTTTATAATTAATATTTTTATGAAAATTATGTCTCGATAACAAAAATTCTTTATTTCAAAAAAGATTTGTAAAAGTCATAATATTGTAAGAAACTACAAATATTTTTTGCACATGGAAAAGCAAAAGTTGCTTATATAACTAACCAAGATAGTATGTCGGATCTATAAAGTTATTACGCTGATTTCCCTACGCTGAATTTATTTAGACTAAATGCTGTCTCCGTTCCCATAGTCTATAAATTGATATCGTAAGACTGAATACCGCAAATAATTTAATTGCTTTTAACTCGAATAATCATTAAAATTTCCACATAATAGTTTTAGTAAAGAGGAATGCCTACTTGCAATGATCGCGTGATATTCTATGAAAGGGTCACCTCTTTTTCTTTCTTTCGCATATATACGTGCACACTTACTTTATTCTCCAGAAAGCTTATAATTAATATGTTATTTTTCTTAAATAAGCTCTCCTTGTTTTAAGAACTCGAACACCGTACATTTATAAAAATATATATTTGATAATAATCCACAGCATTTTTAAACATTTTATATACTAATTGTTTATACTTAATAATAATTTATCAGTTATATAAATGTAACTTTAAAAGAATAGATAGGAAAGTAATCAATTAATACTCTATATTTAATAATGAATCAAGACTACTTAACTAAGAGATAAAAAAAAATTGAATAAAAAATCATTTATATATGATGAAATAATGAAATCAACATATTAAGCCGCTGATTTGATCATGTAATAAAATAATAAACTATCGAAAAATTGATATTAAACTTTAAGAGAAATACTAATATAGGTGATGTCCAAAAATTTTTTAAACTTTTAAAGTCAAATCTTAAAAAACTTTATTACTTACTTATGAAAGAGCTATAAGAGTTAATAAATTGGAAGGATTGGTAATTAAAAATAAAATTATTGATTAATAATTGATCTTAGATAATTATTTATAGAGGTTTGAATTATTTTCTTAATGAGAATAAATTTTTATTCATTAAACGTGTATATGTAGGATTTATATGGTAAATTCGTTTACATTTATATTTATAATTTAAAGAGGATGTTCGCTTTTTCTCTCGTGGTAATTTGAGGAGGGCAGGGAATAAATTGAATGAGAAAAAGAGAGAAAGAGATATCAAAAGCACAGGCGATGAGATTGTAAAAAGAAAGTTTGAGAATAAAGAAAAAAGAACCTCTGTACTAAAAGGAAATTTGATGCTTGGCAAGGCATCAAGCATAACTTTATCGAAAATAGTTATTATTAAATTCTAAGGTTAGCCACGAGGCACCAAATTACATTTTGTTTTCATTTAGATGTCAGTCGCGTCGCTGGTAAAAGAGTCAACCTCGAGGTGTGAAATGAAATTGAAGTCGATTCACAAACTCCCTGCGAAATGTCCCGGTATCACTTTCAAGGATTTTTTCAAGTCTATGCTCGTAGGCGCCATATCCTCGTCAAGATTTTCCAGTTGGGGCAAGAGCCTATGATCGAGAGCAGGGGTGACGAGGTACAAGCAACGAAGGGTCAAGAGGACGAGAAAAGGACCAATAAGCGCAGCCTGCCGCGTTTCTGCGAGAGAGGTGAAGTAGAGAGAACAAGCATCTAGTCGCGTATGTGGCACAAGGCCGGCATTAGCATCTCTACCGGTGTATACCCTACTATTACACACTCCCACTACCACCAAACTATACTTCATCTCCTTCTTCACCAAGTCCTCCTACTACTACTTGTCATCGTAGCCATCGTGACCGTTGTCCTACTAATTGTGACAATCGACATCGCTCGATCACAAAACTCTCTCCGCACAAACTTGTACTTTGGTTATCCACTTTCCTGGCTACCATCTTTTCGGTTATATCCATCTCACGTTTCGCTAATAACCGCTGCTTTAGACTGATTACTGATACATCACTTCTATCCTGTTGAAAACAAAGACTCTGAACCTCTTCCCTATTTCGCTTTTCATCATAACTTGTATGCACATTCACACACACATATACAGTCAGAGAGAAACCCTCTCATTGTTTTATTCGTGGCTGATCGACGCCATGCCATTCTTTCTTTCTTTCTTTCTTTCTTTTCATTTACGGACACTTTAAGATTCGATTTTATTCATTTCTCATGTTTGCCAAGTAAAAGAAATTCAATGCTAACCAATGCTTTTCAATAAAAATATCCGATTCAATCCAACACGATGAAACCTCGTCTATTAGATATAATGATATAATATACTCCAAGTATGATTGGAAATTCGTTTACTTCTTCTAAAGATGATCTAAGCCTGATTTTTGTTTGCTAATAATATTTTAATGCTCTTTTCAAAATTCATTAAATTAATCAAATCATCTATATTTTTAAGTCTCTTAATAATTATTATATTTCTGTTTTTATTATCTTTTTGATGTTTTAGCAGTTGATATTTTAATAACAGTATTTTTGTAATAAAAATAATTATTCCAAAATTTTTTCTTATATTTTTCCAGCTTATGACTAAAATATTTAAAATAAATTTTTCTATAAATTTACAACTACAGTTCTTATATAAATTCTTACATTTAATAAATTTGGATTTATCAATTTAATTATATATGCAGCATTATCTTAATCAAATTAACTTTACATTGACAAATCATTGTCAAATTATTCAGTGTCAGTTTTGATCAGCTACGATTTATTATAAATATAACAATAATAAAATATAAGAAAATTTTATGCCCGTGATGCAATATTTATACAAAATATTTTTTTCAATATTTATAATGTAAAAAGCAATTAATAGATATAATTGTGTATTTTTAAAATGCTCAGTCGCTAAAAACTTTATTAACGTAATATAATATAAACAAATAAAATTAATTTTTATATTGCATATAAGAGTAGATTTTGCTATTATAATCATAAATTTTCAATATTTTTGCGTAATTCTAAAAACTTTGTCTTCAAGGTAACATTTAATTTATTGTACTTTCTAAGACGAATTACAGCAAAATATTTTTTGAGGCTTATAAAAATTAGCATGAATATAACTTATTCCTCTCAGATCAATAAAAATTTTTTTATTTGTAATTTTTTAAAATATTCATCAATGTTCTATATTTAATTATATATATATGTATATATTTGCTATTCATTATTGAAGTTTTAAAAATTTGTTAATATAAATGTATACACGATTTAAATATCGTATTTAAAATGAGCGTATGTATTAATGACTAAAAGTAGAAAATAATAACTTATTATTAATATAGAGATGTATATAGACTATATTTTACTTAAGAAAATAAAATTTCTTATTGTTACTGATCTTGATTCAAGATCATATACTGCTACGACAATTTATTATTGATTATTTAATTAAGGATAGAAATGAGCACTGAATAATAACAGTTTTCGTTAAAATAATATTATAGAATTATTTGTTTCCATGACGTAAGAAACGTCCTTCCTGATCGAGAGAGAAAAAAGACAGAATTATAATTATATATTCATTACCATTTATAATAAGAGCTTATTCCTTCCTTACTTAACCCGGACAAATAGGGGCAAAGTAAAATTATCGACTGATTTGAGAGACGGTAGAATGTCGTCCACGTGGATCGAAGCATGGATGCAGCAGCATCGAAGAGGCGTTGCCAAGTTAGCCGTTGTGCGCGGCTATGGGATCGAGTATAATCAAGAGATCAGAGCCATTCCTGAGCGAGATGGGATCTCCATCGAGATCGTGCCCCCTTGCAGATGATCCCCGTGATAATGATGATGATCTTTCGATCCACGAATTTGCGACTCAAACTCCAGTTATTTTATTAACTTTATACGACGTGTACTTTACGGCTTTTGCGATTACCTATTTTTCTAATCGCGCATTCGGGGCTGCAGATTTTCAAGTTAGAGATCATTCGTACGGAATCAGTATAAAATCGTAAAGACCAAACTTTGCTTAGAATAGAGAAATAGAGAAATAGAGAATAGAGAAAAGCAATATCTCATTACATGCCATAACGTGCCTTACTCAGCCTTGGGTACATAGTTTTTGAAATTTTTTTTCGCACGTTATAAATATATTCTCACGACAGTAAAATGGCCTCGAACACGTGACAGTTACTGAAATTAAATAAAAAGAAAACAGCATTCGCATATTTATTGGCACAGATAAGATATTAACATGAATGAATATAGTACGCAAATGTAAAGGCATCTATGCTTCTTGTTTCGAAGTAAGCACTACGATAAAATCAGTGGGCAGGTGTGAATTAATAGAACTTGAATGTACATATTTCACTCAAATGGAACGTTTCGTATTATTAAATTAAACCAGCATTTTCAGCTGATTTTTATTTTTCTCGAATATTATCCTTGAGAAGTTATGGTAAATAAAAAAGATGTACTAAAAATAGACGATACTTTAGCCATTAATTCAAAAAAATGATTAAGATTTCTGTTTTGCAATCAAAGAAAAAGATTTTTATAAAATTTATTTTATTTTAACATTTTAGAAACTCTTTTTATGTCTTACATCATTTATACAAAACTTAATTGCTTTTAATTCACTGTGTTTATAAATATTTTATGATATAGTTCATGATAGTATAATTGTAGTTTTAGACTATAGTATCATCAATAAGCTTAGTAGTTACTAATAAATCCATAAAATATAAAATTTTTAATTGCTAATTTATGTTTTATATTATAATTATTACACACTGAGGATATTAATTACATACATAATTTAAATTTAAGGTGTAAGTAAATGTGGATACAATTAAAGAAATACTAATAGAAAGCGTTGATATTCTACAATTTGAAATACATAAATTTTTAATGAAATTGAAAATGTTTTATATAAAACAAATAAATTATATTGACAGTGTTTATAAGTTCCATAAGATAAAATTTGCAATTTATACATGTTTATCTATCATAAAAGAAAGAAAAATATCTGAATCTAAATATATATTTTCGAGTTAATTATCTTATCGGTTAAGTTTTTCAATCTCAAGTTGTCTTATACAATTACAGCTATTCCAAGCATAAGAATTATACTGTTTTATTTTATTAATCTAGAAACTGAATGCAGACATTTGTATGTATGCACGTTAACCGACACGCGGATGTATATATATAAAATATACAATTTTATTAAATAATAGATACCAATCCAAGGTTCTCTACTAATAATGATTTAACTGTATATATTTTGTTGCTGTTGCAGAAAATCTAAATCGATGACATAAATCGATGACGTGTTTTGTATTTTAAACAGTTCAATAAATTCAGGGTAGTATACTCATCAATATAAATATTATTTTATAATATAAAAAAGTAATTTATTCAATATTAAAAAGTAATTATTTTTAGTAATAATTTTAATTACAAAGTAAACCTAATTTTTAAAATATGCTGATCTTTATAATTCGCATAGAGTGTATACATTTGTAAATAAAAAAAAATAGATAATAGATAATAGATAATGATTAAACATGAAATTAAATATAAAATATTTATTGGAAAAATTGTAAGTTCATAAAGTGTTTAAAATTTTTCTTCGATTTCTTAAAAAAAAATTTTTTAAATTTTATTTGGAATACCAATCTTAATAAAAAACTATCTAGAAGTAATTCAGCTATTAAGTCTTGTATTTTTATGTTTACTTGAATTAAGTCAATAAATTCAATTAATGTATTAGTCAGTGACAAAAGCTATATCTTAATAAGATAAAAGTTCATTCGCATATAATAAACAATTTAACACGTTAACCAGAAAACGTAGGCCGTTTACCTCATAAGTGTATCTTCTTTATCGGTCATTACTGTACTTATTCAGTTGGAAGAAAAGTGAAAAAGTGAGATAGAAATATTGTGCAACACGTAATGTACGAGTATTGCTTGAAATTACAAATGGCGAATAAAAGAATTTTAAACTATGCTGCAATATACGATTTATTAATAGATATATAGTTTAGAACTTTTAAATTAAATAATTACGATCCTTTAATGAAAATTCTATACATTAAAATCTAAACCATTACATAAATTTATTTATTGTTTATTATTATAAAATCCTAAATTATTTATTATAATAATAATAAATAATTTATATATTATAAAAAAATTTCATTGTGAACATTCCATTCCACTATTTTGATACTTATATTTCTGTTTACTTTATTTAATCATATAAATGATAAAAATATGCATGAACATTAATTTACTGAATTAGAGTTTTAAATTAATAAAAAGTAGATCATACACACACATATTGTTTTCAATACATATATAAAAAAATACCTTTAAAATCATAAATAAAATTAATATTTAAAAATAAGTTCAGTATTTCATAAAAAAAGTATAATATAAAGTTATTATTAATGCATTATTAAAAAGATTATTATAATTATTTATAATTTATAAAAAAAATTATTTATTAAATTATATATATATATTAAAATCATTATTATTATTATTATTATTTCTATCCATCCTTCACACTTTGTCGAAGACGAATTACCTGCAGTCGGTCGGCTGATAAACATTAGAAAGTTCAACCCAAAAGCGAATATGCTGAATGTGAGATAATTGTCTAGGACTCCGTATTGTGAATAATTGAGAGTCTTTGTAAGTGAGTGAGTGAGTATTTCTCGACAAGTCTACACGTGTATGGAGCAGAATAGAATGTAAAAGCGAAAAGGGCAACCGAGTACATCTCTTTCATGCTGATCAGAATCTGAACCGCTGGTAGAGTAAAGGAGTTTGGGCCAGTCATAGAGAAACGAAGGAAGGCACACTCTTTGTGCACAAAGGCATCCTGAATGTAGTATATGACTGGAGTAGGAACCACCCCTAAATTAATGTCAGACCGACATGTCGGGCATCCTGGGTGAGGAAGCATATCCGAGGCTGGGTGTTAAAGTGACCCGAACCACCTTTAGCTCCCACTGGAGGCAAGACGGGAGGATGGACGCAGCATCATTTGGTCATTTTTGGTATGGGGCGAGTGTGGTCTGGTGCGTGATGTCCCCCGGAAGCTCTCCAGAAAGTGGAGTGTCTTTGTTGTTAACACGAAAAACTCGAGAGAGCTTAGGAGGAATAGAGACAAAGAAAAGCACATACCTTATGAGTCCTATAAACGAGTGCCTTCCGAGGAGTGAAACCCTTCGCGAAACGCGAGCTACGGAAACTCCGTGTCGGAGGAGGAGCGAATAAAGAGATACTATCATAGCAGAGACAATGAAGAGAAATGAGAGGCCCTATTATCTGCTAGTATGACCCTTACAGCTACGGATGGAAGTCGAGCTCTGTAGTAAAAATCTCGGTTATGGACATCATGGCCAGACTGGAGCTGACCTATTACCAATCACTGGGTTGGGGAGAAACGGCAGGAAGTAAATCCGAATAAGTGCTTATTATGCCCAAAGACTACATTTTTAAATTTCAACGTCGACCTTTTGGAAGATCAATTTTGTGCTTCTTCACTATTCAGCAATAAAATATCAAATAAATACATTGCAGAAATTAAATTTTTTTCATTAATTATTATTTAACTACTTGAATGAATTACGAATAAA
The DNA here is from genome assembly GCA_018883505.1 of Ceratosolen fusciceps. Classification (NCBI taxonomy): domain Eukaryota; kingdom Metazoa; phylum Arthropoda; class Insecta; order Hymenoptera; family Agaonidae; genus Ceratosolen; species Ceratosolen fusciceps. The sequence goes on along the minus strand of RCIC01000021.1, from coordinate 474,520 downwards.
ATAAATATATGTTTTTATAATTTATTTGGAATTTATAAATTAATTCATTAATTAAAATTAATATAATCTAAGTTTGTTATAATTAATGTAAAGACTTATTATTATCATTACGATAGTAATATACAATAATAAAGAATTATCATAGAAAAAGTATTAATATTTAATTTCTCAAATTTTATGAAATTGTAAATATTATTTATTTATATTTATAGTACAAAAACTTTGCCATCTACTAAAGTAAACTCTAAATTTCTATTTAGAGGTTTATTTATTAATATATTAATCTATTAAACTTTCTAATTTATATGTCTAATTATTTTTAAGACATATAGATTACATTGTATCATTTAGCATTATTATATAGCGATTATTCGAATTAATCAAAATGAATAGTATAGATTTAAATGGATTTCTATCAACTCTATTCTGATTTACAAATATTTACATTAGTAAAACATCTAAATTTGAGTCATAATTTTTTAATAAATTTTAAAAAATCTGAACTTCATGTCGAAAATTTTTTAGAAATTTAAAATAACTATATTTTAATTTATAATTAATTATTTTTAATAATTTAGAATGAAAAATGTGTGAGAATATGAAAGAGTCGTTGAAAAACGTATTAAAAATTGTTGAAATTATTATTAACATGAATTACATTAACATGACTAATAATATATTTTGTATTCAATAATATGTACGTATAGGAGGAGGCACGTGTTTAAATTTAAATTCCTGAAGATAATGAAGAAATCTTAAGCTTTAAACAAATTGATACGGTTATATGTCTAAGCTAAAGAAACTTGTATTAAGTTAAAAAGTATATAATTTACATAGTCAAATAAAAAAAAGTTGAAATTTTTTACTATCGTAACATTTTCATAAAATATAAAAAAAGCAATAAAAGCTGATTGACCCGTACTAAAACCAATCTTGAATCACTTAAGCCACGTCGAAACATTGTATTTCATTTTCGATACGTACGTAATGCTAAATGCGATTATTACAATCTGCTTTTTCTAACTACTCTTCCCGAAACTCTTTCTACTGTCCCTGCTTTTATTCTCTCGTTGTTACAATAATGTACACGTAGGTCACATCTGGACTTTCCTTTCTAGAAGATTCTATGAAATCAGGGATACCGATTAGATAAATAAAGGGTTTCATGGAACTCGGGAAATCAGGGTCAGATTGTAGACAATCGGACAATGACATCGTATGAACCGTTAGACGCATAACAAATTCTAATAATTGTTACATTAACACACTCTTGACTTTTTCAATATAATATAAACTTGATTATCGCGACCCGTTGTACAATTCATCCCTATTTGGCGATGAAAAACATTTTTTGTGGCAGAGTTTAGTCAAAGCCCAGATATCGATTTAGCATCGACTCTCTTTGCAAATATTCATAGTACGAAATATTTCCACACCTTTTTCTTTATCTTTTTCATTATTTCTTTTTTTTTGCCTCTCTGATACGTTACTTGATTCTACAAAGTTTCTTAATGTTATAAAAGGCGTTAAAATTACTTCATGCGAAAATGCCTTTTAATATTTAAATAAATCTTCCAATCAGATAATACGCTGCTGTGCTCCTTTCTATTATCTTTTAAATTGTCTTTTAATATCTAATTAAAGTCTGAATATATTCTAAGTACATTCTAAATATTTGTATTTCATAGTCTTATTATTATTACACGGCAATCTTTTATATAATAAATAACTGCAGAAAAATAGAAAAATAATTTTTACACATTTTTCATTTTATTATTCATGTACTATTTTTTCTTTTATTATTAATAATATCGAAAATGTATGTGTGAATTAAATTTAAAATGTGAGCATATCAATGTTTACTGTTATTCTTTTTGGAAAATAGCGATTTCACAATACTCAAAATTAAAATAGAACAAAAATAGTTTTTGATAGTGAATTATCATGTTCAGATAAGGGAGCTTATTTTTAAGCCAAAGCTAGATAAACTAAGAGTGCAAGAGTCATGTAAATAGTATAATAATGCAAGAGCATTTTTAAAAACGTATTTCGAATATCAGGACATTGAGGGTGCGAGGAAATTGAGGGTGCGCTATTACTCAGTGGCTTAGAGATGTGTTACTTAGGTGATAATGCCGAAGGAGAACAAAGGAAAACTTGATTCAATAAACTAAAGCACTTTCTAAGGTGCATAAAATTTAACAAAGAATGCTAAAATCAGTTCTTAGTTACGATGAGTTAAGTTCAATTCCGGTCTACCTTTGGTGTTTTGATCAAGCGAAATAGCTCGTTGTTTTATTATTTTGGCTTATCGGCCGGTCGTGTTTCTCCAGTGATGCCAATGGCATGTTGCCAATTCGGCCACATGCGGGGAGCGTCGACCGATAAAGCAGCTCCGTCGCTCTTCAGATTCGTACGAGCTATCTTTGTCGACGTTCATTCGAATCTACCTCTAATATTGTGTCTTCATTCTTCTTCTCCCTTCTCTTGTTCATCACTAGCAGGATGATTGAAAGGGTTGCTTCTGTTCAGCTGACCTGATAACCGATGTTCGGTTCTAAATTATTTCAATACTCCACTTATTGTGATCCACTTCTCGGTGTATCCTTATCATCGAAATTTCGACGGAGACTACTTTGAAAAATTCGATGTCCTCTATGAGCAGCCTATTTCTCCTATACCCTCTCGACATCATTATGTATTCGTATTCTTCGCAAAATCATCATACAATCTTCGTTCTTTAGTTGAACCTCAGGAGGAATTTTATAAATATTTTACATCTACTATAAGAAATGCTTTCAATAGTTTTTCACTTGCATGCAAATAACCAATTTACATTTCTTATCATTCATACTCATTATTTAAATGCTTTCAAACATGACCACTTCTACTTCGAGTTTTTATTTTCAAGATCTTACCTATTTTTTCTTTTAAATTATCAATTTTTAAATATTAAATATTTTACATTTTCGTGACAGACATTTTTAAAACTCATCATAGTTTACCTATCCATTATCGACATGTTAAGAATTTTTACATTTAAAATTGTAAGTACTCTTACGTATTTATATTGAAAGCACAATTTCGTATCATACTCTTTTATTGAGAATAATGCAACGTTCATTTAAATTATAATTTCAAATTAAAGAACGATGAAAGTCAACTCTTATGCACCTTATTATATTAAATATTTGTATTCATATAAAAAATTATCATTATTTTTATATTAATAAAATATTAATAATCTTTCCATCACATTCATGAATTAGGATTATTCAAATATTATTATTTTGTTCTATTTTAAATACTTAGATACCTGAAGATATATAGAGTATACTTAATAAAGAAGCAGATAAAATAATATTTCTGTCTTAACTGTACGATAAAATATAAAATTAGAGAATTAATTTTTTATTTGTCATAGATCACTTATACATTATAAAACATATTGCACGTGTTATCATTATAATTATTCGCGACGTGCTTTATTTTGATACGGCTCGAGTATTTATAATTTTTCACGTGAATATCTCCGAAAAGTTTAGATTTGCTAACATGTATGTTAATAAAGAAGAAAAACTTGTTAAATTTAAAGTTTTCATTTCAAAAGACAATTGCTTCTTCGTATAACGAATGATCACAAGAATAAACATAAGAAAAATATAAAAATTCAATTGGTTAGAAGATAGCAAATTCTTATTAGTTTGAAATCGGAAAGTCAATGACACCTGAAGTCATATTTGCGTATGCATTATATTTTGCATTCTCAGATTCCATTAGGAATTTGTAATTAGCGCAATTTAAATCCTTTAAACAATGAATTACTATAAATATTTCTGAGTAAACCAAGCATTTCACACGCAAAATTTCTTTAAATAAAGTAGACTTGAACGTTACAAACATGTAGGTACGTTAGTGAATTGAACGTGGAGTGCGTGTAGGCGAGAGATAGAGAGAGCGAGAAGAGAGAGAAGTAGACTGATTGATTGACTGACTCATTATTTTGCAAATGCTGAAACTAGCTACCGAACGTTTATCAGATTAATATATTGACATGTATAGATATTATATGTATATATATATATATATATATATATATATATATATATATATATATAAATGTATTTTAGAGAAAAATACGGTTTTATAATTTTTGTTTTTATTATAATTATTAATATTAAACAATGACATTAAATTTATGTAACAATTTATTTTCTATTCATTGAATAATGTAATTATAAATATAGTGTATCAAGTTTATTTTAAAGACTTGGAAAAATTTTATTTATTGAAATTATCTGGAATGATTGGATCATTTGTTTATATTAGAAACATATTACTTTTATATTATTGATGTTAAACTTTATTTAATCTTTTACTTTTTTGGTAGCTATTGATATTTATGTCAATTGCGCTAACATTTATTTCAATTGAGGAAAAGTTTTTTAATCCACAAATTTATTTTAATTTAATTAGTTGAATTTAAAAATTAAGTAAGATATCAATCATCAATAATAAATTATTTATCACAATATTATTTACAGATTATTTTTTTGGATATCATAATTTTATAAGTAAAATTTATTTTTAAAATAGTCTAGATTCTCGAGTCTTTCTGCAGATCTTAAAGTATGAATAAATTTGAAATATAATTAATATGCAATTAATTATTAATATAAAATTTACTATATATTGATATAATTATATATTTCTGTAATTATATATTCAATATGTATGAATTGAAAGATTATGTATGATGTTTAACGAAAGTTTTATTTGCTTAAAATAAAATGTAAATAATGTTTAAAAGCTGTTTTAAAAACAGATGTATACATTTCAAATTGTCTTGATGAAGTACCTATCTTTGTTTTTTTGTTTTGTTTTTTATATTCTTTATCATGAAATAAGTGAACAAGATTCGTTAAATAATTTGTGTCTAATTGATTGACAATCATTCTTCAATGTATGAATTATTGTCTCAATCCATACTTTTACGAATATAATGTAATTATAGAAACGTTAAAAGTTTCTTAGATAGAATAGATAATTTTTACTTTTTCAAATATTGAATTATGAAACCCTTTATAACAGTAATTTTACTCTTAAATTAAGATTTAACAAATAATTTTTAATTTCTTTTATTAATACATATTCAATCCTTATATTACTCCGTTTTCCAATATTTGTACGATAGAGATGGCTAGGCAGAGTAGTGCATATTATAACCGCATCCATTGGGTGAACCTTCATAAGTAAGCCAAAGAAGTCGAGTTACAGATTTTTCTAATTTATACTAAGAATTTAAATAGCCTATTTTTTGTTCGAAAGTGAGCTTCAACTTACTTAGTTGAGATTAATCTCCACTTCATACAATCATGTATACGTATGTGAGAAAAAAAATATGAAAGAGGGTTATTCTTATATATGTTTATTTCATTTATCACTGGCATAATCAATTTCAAGTCTTTCGATATTGTACTGCCAAGTCATGATCATATTTTTGCTTCTTATACAGAAAATATTTGTTTCATTAATTGGAATTAAAACATTTATAGCCTTATATGTATATTAGTGTTTAATTTATTATAAAACATCAAGTGCATTGATTTGAAACTAATTACATTCCTTGACAATGTTATTGTTGCGGCGTTTATTGCGATTATAAATATTTTAGGAAGGGATGAGGTGGCGGGTAAATAATTGGCACATTTAAATAAAGCTGAATAAAATAAAGGTTCTTTATTGTAAAGGTCCCTATAGGCATAAAAAACCTCCTGTGTGGAAGGAGGAAAAAGCCGTCCTAGGCGTAAAAAAAACTTCTTTTGTAGGATAGAAGGAAAAAGCCGATACATTCGTTGCGCAACTTAATACTATTCTCTATAATTAATATTGGCCAATATTTCTACGCACGTATTATTACAAATTTATTAGCAATGGTTATCTTACTTTAACTAATTCGCACACACCCAAAGGAACCGCTGCCCTCACACGGGAACCAGCTATTGGCACACACTCAAGGTGCCGCTGCCCTCACACGGGAACCAGCGATTGTCTTGCCGTACCGAGCATAAAGTATCGGGTTTCCGATACATGTTGACTCGAAGACACATTGACCTTTTTTATTGCTTTTCTTTTGTCTAAGGGCTTTTGAAGGAATGGTCTCGAACAGTTATAATTATTAAATTTTATTAATTATGTATATAATTAATTTTAAAAAAGAACATCATTGGCTCTTTTGATCGAAATATATAAGTAGAAGCTATTGATATGCGTACAAAAAGAATTTGTCAAAAATTAAAGTGTTGATTTCCATAGATGAGGATCAAAATGTTTATGAGTGCATTAAGTATAAAGGGCTAGTTTTATTTAATACAAATAAAACTGTCGTGAGAGACAAAAAAAAAGGAATAATGAAAAGTAAATCGTAGCTCGGAATCGATCATACGTGTTCAAGTCTCGCCGATTGATGAAATGTGTAGTTGGTTCTTCTTGATGCCGTGACACACTACGCGCTTTGTTTTCAGAGAAGCAAACGTTGTGCATCACTGACACGCGCAATTCGAGCATTTAAAGGTCTCTCCACACTTGGTCTTTCGAAAAAATTTTAATCAATCAAAACATTTGACCAAATTCATTCTTTTGATGCGCCATTTGGTTCTTAGATTTAATAGTTTCCCGATTGAATTATAAATGCCCAGTCATCTAAAGGGCATCTTAGCCCATTCAAGCTTTCGCGAATCCCTTATTCATATTACTTATTGCCTTTAGAAATTATAAATATGATTAGATACTTATATTAAACTTTCTAACACTATGCAACAACTACAATTACGATAATGTAAAATCCGGTATTTGTATACATTTTCAGGGCACAAGCCGATTAAAATCTGATTTCACTTTCGACCATCTGCATAACAAAACAAAATTCTTTATTGTATCAATTGAAAATTTATTACAAACTACAATATTAATAATAATAATAATGAAAATTCTATAAAAAAAGTTTTATTACGTAATAATATTTTACTATTACGTAATAAATAATACTACATACCGAAATAATCAATATTTCTTGATGTGCTATGTAAAATAACGCAGTTCAAAATTTAAATGAAAATGAACATAATTTATAAACAAAAAATTATAAAGAATAACAACGGTTACGTTATTCTGAAAAATTTGTAGATTTATTTAAAAAATCTAATATTTAAGTTTGAAATGTCGACAATTTTATTTCCTGTGATTAAAAAATACATTTGATAGATTAAGATACACCTAGATTAAGACTAAGAAACAATTCTTAGAAAAAGAGATTACAAGGAAAAATTTTAGATTAATAATGGTTATAACATCTAATATTTATCATTAAACTCAAACATATTAGAAATAAATTAAATTTAAAATACAAGTTATGAAGTATAGTAATTAAATAAATTTGATAGTATCTATTTTAAAATATTTAAAAAAATTTTTTATGTAAGACTTCAATTAATCAATAATACAAAATCTTTAAAAACATCACTTTAATACGTAATAAAATGGTCAAGATAAATTAATAAATAGAACTTTCATTAATATCTTGGAGGCGTTTATTTATCGTAAACTAGAAATTTTGCAAAACCATCTTTATCATAATGACATAATGGCAACAAAAGAACAATGACATGGGCGTTGAAGTCGAAGGAGCCCTTAACGAAGGTTCCTTAACCAAAAGGAAAAACAGAGGATCGTGCCTACCTCGTTGAATGAAAAAAGTAGGGGTGGATTGATAAGATGATAGCAGAATAGCAGGTGGAACCGTTATCGGCATTGCGTAGTAAGAGACCAGAGTATAAAAAATCTGCATTCTTAGCTATAACCTTGCAAAATCGCAGTTAAGGTCACGAGTGTAATGTCATTGAAGTAGAAGCCTAAGTTTGCGGGCAACTGGCGACACGAGGACGAAACGAAAATATTTGCTAGACGAGCGATAATAGCGATAAAACAGAAAGAGAGAGAGAGAAAGAGAGAGAGCGAGAGAGAGAGAGAAAGAGAGGGACAGAGGGAGAGAGGGAGAGAGAGAGAGAGAGAGAGAGAGAGAGAGAGAGAGAGAGAGAGAGAGAGAGAGAGATAAGATGGCTGATTTCTCTATAATCATTTTACAAAATGCAGGGACGGAATGGGCCGAGTACTAGCCATAAGCCTCATCGTAAATTTAGCTTTAGGTTGCTCGATTTTTCCCATGCCTTTTTAATTCCATCACCGAATAGAAGAGAAATTCGAGATGAGCGCTCCCAGTCTTTAGAGAAAGCCAGTCTTTACTAAAGTCTTTAGTATGTGTATTTATCCAGACGGGCAATGTTTGTAGATTAAGTTATGAATTATTGTTTAATGAATAAAAGTAAGAGATCTGTCAGTGATAGAGGTAACGAGAATGTGTAGAACAATAAAAGATCCCTTTCGTCTATTAATAATTTGTCTATTAGTCTATTTGTCAGCTTAGTGATCGGCGAATATGAATTCATTTGGAGCCTGTTGAGGCGAGAGTAACACTGCTGCACCGACTGGTTAAAATTAAAAACTCGAATCACAGAATGAAGGCTGAGCGAAAAAAGGGAAAGTCAAAAAAAGTGAAAGGGACTAATCTGGTGTTTCGGTAGGAGACTCGAAATCGGGCTCGCTCAGGGCAGGGAAAAGAAGATAAACGAAAGAGATACGAGGGCCCTGGGCAGTGGTTGGCTGGTGACGAAAAACCGGTTTTCATCGAGTGCTATCCGAATTGCGCCCGAAAGCGAGAGTGGGAAGGTACGAAACAGGCTTCTGCCCTTTTTGCTGCGTGTTTATAGGCTGAGCCTGGGATTTTTGATATATGGTCCTGGAACCATGGCCCTACTAACCGATAGCCTCCATACCCACTGTCGTTCGTTAATCGGTCCACCTCGACTTCATTTCTAAAGAGCTTTGACATTGGCGAACTCTCTCCTTATGGCTGCGCTCCCTACTCTACATTATTTCTTTCTAGCAAATTTTACCTTGCTTCGATTATCGAAATCGTGGTGTTCCCTGCACCAAACTGAGTCCAGCCTTTTTTTCCCTTCAAGATTCTTCGACTGATTTATCGCCAAATTTTTGTTGTCCTTCGATCCTTCCACCTCTTTTGTACCCTTCAGTTTAGCTTCATTTTAAGTTTTACGCAAACACAAATACACAAAGCATATTAAAAGTAAATTAATTAATACGAATATATTTATGATTTTATATTTCAATATCTAAATTAACAGATAAAACATTTTATTAACAACTTTATGAATTTAATTGTATTGGAATTTTTCTTTTTTCTTTTTCACTAAATATTTATAATTACTAATTATTTTATAAATATAGTAGCGCATAGTGGCAAATTTCATAAATGTGACACTACATAAATAATAGAGCACGTAATAATATATGAAAGCACGGTTCGTTTTAATAAAGTGGGGAATGGGGGCGTTAACAAGACTTTAACAATGAAATTAGGTATAGATATTTTTGGATACATGACACTAAATTGAACCCTGGAAAATAAAAAATGGTATTTTAGGGATCGGTCTTGGGTCGCAAAAATCATATTGCTAATGGAGATGGTCGAAAACATGAATAATATGAATGAGGAAAGAAGACTCAAGGAGGATGGCAGAGTTGGCACAATTCCGAGGAACATCCTTTTGTTTTTCGAGAGAAATGAGCAAATATCATGCCCTGAGATAAACTGATAAATTTGAAATGAATTAATTTAATTAGCCTTCTCAAGAAGGCTAAGAACTTGTCAAGGGCGAATAGAGAGTTAGCAACGATTTTTAAAATTCCCGTTGGGTTGCTTTTGGGTTGCATTCTACATTGAATAATCCGTTAGACGTTTTCGTCGAAATCGGTCGATAGATTCAAACTAATATGGACAAGCTCGAATGAATATCGTACGAATGAATATCGTGAATATTGAAAAACAGTATTCCATGTAAAGTATTCCACATGCTCTTTAATGTGTAATACTAAATAAGGACAAATATTATTTAATAAAATATACATGTGGCTCATATTATATAGGTATAAACATAATATAAAAAGCTTAATCGTATAAAAGTATGCAGAATTCTTATTTTTATTAATGTTTATATTATTATTGTTTATTGTACATCTTTTTCAAAATACAATAGCTCCAAGTTAAGGATGAATTATTAAGAGTAGAAAGACACGAGAGAAAATTAAGATACATTTTGTAACACCTAATTGTAAAAAGCAGATGTATATTTAAATATACAAAATAAAATGTTCAAAATTGTTTCAAGGGGGTATTATTATCAATAAAAATATATTAAAATTTATATATATGCTTAGAAAAAAGCATAGAATTCTTATGTATTTGACGGCGAAGTTCTATATAGTGCATGCGTATAAATTTGACTTGTATTTCGTTTCATTGTGATAATAAAATTATAGGGCGATTTTATTATTTAAATTTTTTAAAGGAAATCATAATCTCATACTTGTATTAAAATTAGAGTAAATTTTAAATGTAAAGTTTAATATAAAATCGTTAAAATAAAGAGAATATATTGAGAAAGAAACAAAAATGTTTTGGAAAGAAAGAAGGGAACGAGTTTGTATATCGCTGAGGTGGGCTCTTGTGAGAGAGTGAGTGAGGGGGGAGGGGGATATGGAGAGGGAGAGATTAAATAAGGGTATGTGGGAGGGATAGAGGAGAGAAAATAAAGTGGAAAGATAAGAAACGAAATGGGCCAAGTGGCTCGGTTTCGTCAGTTAACTCTGTCGGTTTAAAACAGCTGCCAAATTTCCCTCTCACTGGTCTCGGTCAAAGAGAATGAGAGTGACCCATCGAAAGTGAGTCTGTTCCACATTGTATCGATTCGCGCACACATAGCCTCTCTCGCCGTTTTCGCTGCCACCACCACTCTGAAAGTGCATATAAATCTACACCCGCCTCTCTACTCAGTCGAACTCTGGAACTCGACCTCGCTAACACAAGCGCGGTCTCGCGCAAATACATATACGCACGCATACAAAGCTAAAGAGAGAATCGAGGCTCGTTTTTTGTATGCGCTCGTTTACGTGTATGCAACGTTTATTCTTATCCTCTTTCTCCCTTTCTACTTTAACATCTTCGTCCAAAACTTCGACGAGGATTATCGATTATTTCTGATATACGCGTATTTTTCTTATTTTTCATAAAGACGGTGTCGGATATGGCGAGTCTGACAAGAGTTACAAGAGGTTTCATCTATGCTCTATTGCTTGCATTTGAGCGTGACCTTTACAGCAATACGAGGACCGAGTTTCTGAAAGGGTGATGGGCCTTCTTGGGTTCCAGAGGAAATTGCTTCCCGATATAATAGACTCTCCATTATACACGGTGGCCATTTTGTTTACTCCCCTGGCACAGGATAAGGAGAAGCCACGAAAGATGAAAAGAGAGGCCACGATTAGCCGCCATTTTTAAATCAGCCATTTCTCTTAGTACTTAGTCTTCAGTTAGAATGTTAAAAATACTTATTTTGTTTTCATATATTAATTTTAAGAGTATATTATTATTTCATCGAGTATCTTTGCTATCATTATCTTTTACCATTTTTTCAACAGCAGCTGCAATATATGCAGTATTATTTTATTATTTCCGATAACTGAGAACTCATTTCTCATTAAGTATGAGCTGTCATCATCCTATTTTCATACAATAATTTTTAAAAGTTTATTCATATATCTCCAATATTTAAAATAATAATTACTTTAAAACAATAATGATTAAAAAGAACAAAAATTCTTGTAGCAGCTGTCTTCAAAAATTTCAATCCCAACTAATCTGAAGTTATTAAAATCCGTCTACTAATTCTATTTTAACAATGAGCTTTAATCGATTTAATGCCGAATCGATTACATACTACTACATTTAATGGCAATATTTTAAAATATATTACAATCTATTAATTACCTACACTAAGGTAATTTGAACTATATTATACATTCATATTCTATACTATTATTATTATTATTATTATTATTTTTTTTTTTTATTATTATTATTATTATTATTATTACGAACAATATATTTTAATGAAAAATTGAGTATAATTTTTATTATTTCGCTAATGTCTAAAGTAAATAATAATAATAAAATATATTTGGGATATATTCGTTTTATAATACATTTTTAAAAATAATTTACGTACATCTACAATTTGTTGATTATCATAGATTCATAAAATTTGAATCTTTTTTGAGCATATTTATTGTTTTTATAATTTATTTATAAAAATTTGTAAAAATTAAAATCTAGCATTAAATTATTTAATTGTACGTAACAAAAAAAATATAACAAGAAAAATAATTAATAATTTATATAATGTAAATAAAAGTTTCCTGTTAAACAAAATAAATTAATGAAAATATGTAGAAGATAGAATGATAGAGTTCAACCTGTTGATGTGGTAAATAAGACAAAGCCAAGCGAAGCTTATGTGCAACAAGTGATTCAATTCATTTCGTAGCCCATAAAGCCAGCGTGCGAATCTATGTATCTGTGTAATGTATGTGTTATTTTACATATGAGTGAGTGTATGTGTGTCACATGGCTGACCATGAGGGTGCGAGAGATCTCATCGTGAGTTGAAAATTCATCGTTACGTTCGTTTGATGCAGTTAAAGTTCTAGATATGGCAAATGTATACCCGTAATTCATGTTCATTCTTATATTGTTTATTATTATTAAATTCAACCATATGAATTTTTATATATAAGGATATAAAATCCTTTATCTATTACTATTGTACTATTATTACTATTGTAATACAGTTAATCATTTTAAAAATTACAATTATAAATGCATTTGATACAATAAAATCAACAATTCGAAGATGCATGAAATATTAATTAAATTAAAATTAATTTTATGATCATATTCATTTTATATTTTATATCATATTATTTTATATTTTATATTATATTATTTTATATGTTATTAATCTGAAAAATACAATATAAACGAAGTTTACTGAATTAATGAAAATTTATTCGAGATTAGAAGAGGGGCTTAAATTTTGTTATTTGTAAAATACCTATTATTATAGGCGTATAGTACTATTAATGTAGAATAGTGTAGTATAATTTTTTAATGTCGTCCAGCTAATAATTAAATTAAAATTGTTTTAAAACTTACATTATTTATGAGCTAAGGAGGTCTAAAAAAAAAAATCTTTTTAAACCGTTGAATCGCTTAACACCACAAGCAATTAAAGAAGAAAATAAAAAAAATGAAAGGGGTAGACATTCATCAAGCTGGTCGAAAATAGAACAAAAGAGAAGTTACGAAAAGTATAAAAGGTGTATACAAAAAAAGAGTCCGCGATTAAACCATCAAAATCTGCATCGACAAAACTTATACCGATGAGCGAGAGTACGTGCGAGAGCAAGCACACCTATACTTCTACGTGAGTCTTTCTTCCTCTATGTTTCTTGGTGCAATCTATTTATGAATGTCCAAGTCTTTATTTCATTCGCTCTCACATATGAGTATAACCGTTTTTATTATATGGCAAGCACCATGCGCGTACATCTACGGAGTGCAAGTAAGAGAATGAGACAGAGCAAGCGAGTGAGCGAAAGGGGGGGGGGATGATTTAGCAAGGAAATGGAAGGGGACGAAAGGGAGAACGAGTCCATGTGCATATAAATGTATATATAATACTGCGTACAGTTCAGAGGTGCAACAAGTAGAAGTATCACTCCATGCACTTTGGCCGTGAACCACAGTAAAACGAATGGGAGTTAAAAAGATAAAGAGTGAGAGTTATCAAAGGAGTTCAGACTGAGGAAGAATAAGGCTGGCCAAGCAATTTGAAATTGGGTCCTTAAGAGGAGGTCGATTTTCGCCCCCCCATACCCCCTCCTCCTCTGCCCCGCTGACACACTCACTTTCTCTCACTCTCTCACTTCACTACTCTTTCGTTCTTTTGCAAGATGCATAAGAATAAGCTATATATTTGAATTTTTGCTAGTCCCCGTACAGGCGATATCACGTCCTTGGTGTAGCTATATGCAGCTATCGCTTTAGTTTGAGTTTGTGTAATGCAGAAGCTGAATAAAGAGGAGACAAGAGACAAGTATTGAAGCACCGTTTTTTAGGTAGAATGCCGAGTGCATAACACTTGTTGAAGTCATGCCGGTACATTTAGTTTCACGACGTCTTAATACCATAATTTCTATATATCTATTTTTTCATATTTTACATATTTTGCATATATAATATTTGTATTCTTTCATATTGAGCATCTTCTACTTAAGGTACTATTTATTGATACAAAATTGATGAATTATTAATATCTAAAAATCTTTTGTTTCTAAATCAATTTTAATATTAATATTTGCAATATAGAAATTAGAAATATTTAAATGTATACTTTTAATGTTGACGAGCTAAATTTAAAATTTTATTACAAAACTTATTACAAATAAAAGATCGAATAAATAAAAGTTTTATTTTTAAATAAAATTAATAAAATAATTTGTAATTTATTTTATTCAGACACCACCAGATAGATAATCTAAATAATTTAAAAACGAACTTTTTTTTATCAAACATAATTAATATTTCGACAATCTTTTTCAATGATCAAGTTTTCTGCCCCAGATATATTATTTTCACTATAAAATTATCTGTGTACTTTCAAGCATACTGCAGAATTTATAAAATTGACCAAAGACTGAATCATTGATTAAGTTTTAGGTCAAGTGCATTTTTCAAGTAATATTATATAAAACAATGAAAATACTGTTTAATAGAAGAAAAGAAAAACGTTGAATTATTTATATAATACTTAAATAAATTTTTTTTTATATGAAATATATTTATTCATTTACTTTGTTTTGTTTTAAATAAATTTTAAATTTGAATTTCAATAATTTAAATTAATTTCGAAGATACCAATATACTTTGGTATGGTCATATGGATAGTTATTAAATTTTTTTAACCATTACGTAGTTCAAATACATCAGCAGATACGTTTATGTATCATTTATGATATATCATAAATCATGAATTTTTTTGTAATCACAATGATGCTTCATTTTATTAATAATCTTAATTTGTAATATTTGAAAAAATCGAGGTCAACTATAATAAGCTTCGACAAAACATTAAATTAATAGAGTATTTATTTTACATAAACATATATTTCAATATTCTACCAGATTATTGCATTATATTTGAATTCAATATAATTGTGTCATAAATTGAAATTCCTGCGTATGATAAAATGTTGTAATCATATATGGATATAATACAATTTTATCTATTAAATTGAATGTTTAATTTTCACTCGACCCAAGATAAAAAGTTATTGAATTAATAAAACAAAAAATGTATGAATTTTATTAAAGCAGTAGAATAATTTTCATTTAATAACGGTTTTCATAAATTCTATAATTATCGAAATCATTAGGTTCAATGTCTCATTTGAGAACGAAACATTAAACGTGCACAAAAAATAATTTATAGCATCTGTTTCTATCTTCGAAGTCTTAAAAACATTCTGAATTACGTCAGCTGTTGGATATGGAGTGTGAACATAAAGATGAAAAATAAAAGTATAAGAAGCAACGGCAAGCATCGCCGATTTATGAAATATTCTAGTACTGACTCGCACTCTCTGTCTCTTATTATAGTAATCATATAATCATTAACGCATGTCAAATGCGGCAAAATAATTTTTATCTTACAAACATTACAACATTCACCTTATGCTACACTTACATATCAAATTGCTCGTTAAGTCCCTTAAAGATAATCTAACTTTCAAGGCTAGCAGTTAAATAGCGCGTTCGCAAGTTCGAAAATTCTGTGCACATAATCACTATTAAGTACCAGTGTAAAAGCTCTTTTCCCGTAAAGAAAGGTGATGATTAATATGGAAAGGTGTGAGAATGAACAAATGAACAAATGAAAAAATGAACAAATAATCAAATTAAGCTTGAGACAAAAAGACAAATACGCGCAGATATTGATCGCGATTATTGTGATTTCATCATCTACTTTTTCATTACGTTTCATACATACCTTGTAAGTTCTCATAATCTTTATAACTTGACTCCATACAGTTACATATACGTGCATTCAACAAAAATGTTTATAATATCTGGGATCATATATTTTTTCTTAATTACTATATATTCATAATACCCTTAGTATTTTATTAATGTATAATATTTCATATTATTAATGTTCCATGGTTTTAGATTGTTATTTTTAGATATTTTGTAAGTAAAACTTAAATAAATGAGCTCATAAATAATCGACTGCTTTTAAATAAGTAATTGAATGGTTAGACCATAATTACTTATTTAAAAATGATATATTTTTCAGGAGACATAATAATACAAAAAAAAAAAATTATACTTTGAATAAAAATTTTGTTTTCATTAAATTTAATATTTTTTTTGAATTTCTAAATTACTAATAATATATTCAGAATTCAATTCTATTCGGGTATCGAGTTATAAAGTCTGTTAATTTAAAAAAAAAGTATAAAATTTACTATCAATGAGAAAGTATTATTAGCAAAGATATTTTATTAATATCTATTCATATATTTTTATATGTAATGCAATTTTATCTGAATTTTTGATTGTAATAACAAAAATTATATTTAAAATAAAATTTTTAATTTTCTAATAAATATAACCTAAAATACATTAATTTAATATATAATAAAATATTTATATGCAACGAATTCACATTTATAAAATTTAATAAATGTAGTTTATAAATTATGCTATAATTAATGTTTGTAAATTTAATGATTATTCAAATTAATTGGCGATACAAAATGTAAATTGCGTTCTTAAGTACTAAAAATAATGAATCAACTATAAATCTCTACATAAAGAAATTTATTTTAAATAAATATTTAAATAACTACAAGAAAACTTTTTATAACTTATACCTCCTTTGCATGCTTAAAACGAATAATCGAGAATTGCAAAATATATTTAACAGTATAATACATAAAAATTCCATTTAACTAATTCAACCTACTATCTCATTAATGTATTTGTAATTAAAAAAAATCCAAGTACTACTCATTATTAAAACTCAATTACACCATCTCAATTTTTATCCCGCAAAATAACTAAACAATTTATATATTTTTTATTATAGCGTAAAATTGCGCCCAGAGGAATTCTTCTTGATTATGTTAGATATGAATAGATATGTAGTATACATATTTATTACTGCCAATTCGTAAAAACAAGAATTGTTATAAGACACGATACATTAAATTTTTTATTGATTATGATTTTTAAGTGTCGATGAAGTTGCTAATGAAAAGATGTAATGAGTCACCTATTTCGGAAGGTTAAGAAGAAAATGTATGTGGTCGGTTAAAAATCTGGGATAATCGTAGGATTGAGTAAAGCCGAAGTGCGTTAAGAATGTCGGTTAAAGGAAAATGAAGGGGAGAACCGGCATATGCTAATAGCGCATGAGACAAAGAAAATCCCAAATAAGAAGGTCTCGCAGCGTATACATACGCGCCCCTCCATATGACACCAAGAGACAAAGACGCGGGTAGAATCCCACGGCGCTGCAAGGCGGCCGAGGAAGAGGGCGTGATAATCGGCTAGCCAGGGACGGGAGGGAGTTATTCTGTCAAGAGGAAAAGGAGAAGGAGGAGGAGGAGGGATGTAGTACGAGGAGGAAGAGGAGGAGGAGGAGGAGTGAAAAAGAGAGAGGGGAAGAAATGAGGGCAGAGGGGAAGGAGGGAGGGAACCAGTCAACCAGCGTGAGTGCGAGTGAGAGACAGCGAGAAGGAGAGGAAAGTCGAGGCTCGCTCTCTTGGTTCTGATACGATAAGCGGAGATACGGTCAAGGCCTCCTCGGATGCCGGCGTCCGTTCTCTTTCCGACAGGGCATTGAATGCAGCGGCCCCCGAATACTGCACTGCGCTCAAGAATTAATATCGGTGCATAGAGGAGAGCGAAAGGAAGATTGACATTCTTTTTGTAGTGACTGCGTTGCGTTGTGAATGAGTGTCCTTCGGACTCGAGCGATTCCCGCGTCCTCGATGTATAAATAAGACTGTTAATTTTCGGTATTAAGAGCTTGAAACTTTTTCAACGAATTTCCTACCATTTATAAGTAATATGTCAATAAAAATTTGGCTACTCCGTGAGCCAGTTATCTCGTATGGTATGCTGCACTCGACAATGCATTTGTTTGATTATTATTGCGCACACGTTGAATAGATCGTTTTATTTTCAAGTGAAACCGTATGCTCGCGAAGCATTTAATGGCATTCATTATTTGCACAAGAATACTATTTTAATTGATTTTATTAGTGAATTTTCGTCGATGTCTGTTTATGTGTACCGGAACTCTAATGAAATACTTTGCGTTACCCTCTTCCTCTTAACTCGGCCATATTTTAATAGCCCAATATCTTTCACAATCCTCAATATGCAGCAGTCAACAGAGAATATGCGTATCTACGTGTTTGTGCGCTTGTACGTGCGCATAACCGAAAGTACAATAAATATAATGTAAGATGGAATCGGTTGATCGCAGTATTGTTCATAAAGAAAGCATTAGTTCTTTTATTCGGCGATGCTTATTTCTTTTTCTAAAACGAATTTGGAATATGAGTTATATATATTGAGTTGAATACAAATTTGCTGATTTCCTTGGTACAGTGAAGAAATGCTTAGTATAAAACAAGGAATATACAAGATAGATATACTTGACGAAGATTTCTCAAAACTCGATCGATTCATAAAATTTACACTGGAGTTTTTAATATATAATTATTAGTGTTTTTTCTCCAAAACTATTCGTGAAATAACTCAACAAAGCGTTCGAACTAAAATATTAAAGAAATATAGAACACTTACACAGATAAAATGAGACACAAGCAAGTTCCTCGTTATCTACTTGGCATCTTAAATTTAGCCGCACACCAATATACCGACATACCTAACAAAGGGCCAAGACTATTCCATACTTGTACGACCTACTGACTTTTAACTTATTCACACGCATATTCATCCAAACTAATGTGCATTATTCTGAACGCTAACAATACATACTTCAAACTTCGACTTCAATTTTTAGATCCCAAGCACATCAAATCCTTCTCGCTTTTTTCTTTTTTTCTTCAACTAAAAAAGTTTTCGTTTATACCATTAACATTAATATTAAAATAAATCGATTATTATTTCTCTAATATTCAATAAGAGAAATAATAAATAAATAATAAATTATTTTTTCTTAATGAAGGTAAAATTTGAAACGTTGAGTTTTTGTTAAAATACTACCAAAAATCTTCTAATAGTGTAAAAAGAACTTTCTTTTATTTACTCCCTTATATTTAATATATTTAATGATCTTTCCTGTTCTATTGAGAGTCAGTACTTTGCAGTACCTTTATAGACGTATTTCGAATATAGATTACTATATTTTATGTACGGTTATTTCTACAGTTTTGCATTAAATACATAAAAGATAATTGTATGTTCAATGAACTGAAATTATTTAAATATAATTCTAATGCATTTGATTTATTGTAAGTGAAAAAT
This sequence comes from Ceratosolen fusciceps, assembly GCA_018883505.1. Classification (NCBI taxonomy): domain Eukaryota; kingdom Metazoa; phylum Arthropoda; class Insecta; order Hymenoptera; family Agaonidae; genus Ceratosolen; species Ceratosolen fusciceps. The sequence continues at coordinate 454,923 of RCIC01000021.1, read as the reverse complement.
AAATTAGCGAAAAAAAAGAAAACAATTTTGTATTTTTCTACTCTATATCAAAATTTATTATACCATCGATTAAAATAAATATTCACATTGTTAATATTTTTGGCTAACTTAATGATAATTATATAAATGATTCTTTTTTATATGTTTATATATGTTAATATGTATTAAATACAATATTTAAAACTATAAATTACATCCATTTTCACTTCACTTTTTCTACTCTAATTTAATAGTTTTATCTCATTATTTTAAATATTATTAATTAATAAACAGTGTGAAAAAATTAAAGAAATTTTAGATATAATTAACATTGTAGTTAGTGATGAAGGTTAATATCGCATTTATTTATTTTTTAATGCAGATATTTATATGTTTAAGAAATGTATAGGTTATTAAAGCGCTGTAAAGTAGTTGTTTTAAAAAAGTAATTTAAAAGGGGCGAAAGATAGAAATTAGTGTCTAAAATTAATTTAATTAGAAACGGCAGGATCGAAGTTCGTTAATCAATGAAGTCAATTTTACGTTAGAAAGATGGTGTGAGGTGGTAAACACAGAGGGTGAAAGAGCAAATCGAAAATATGATTATTTAGTCATTAGATTGTGTTAGAGTCAGTGCGAGCGCTTATAAATAGCATTGAGCAATTTCGTGTGAGTCACGTTACAATGAAGAAATATTCTCTTTTGTTATGTATATAATAAAGTTGTCATTAAATCCTTCCTTCATTTCGAACATTGGTCGACGTTTGCAAGGCGGTGTTGGACCGTACCGGTGTGACATCGGATCCACATTCCAAAGGTCAAAGGCGCGGGAGCAAAGAAAAGGGCCGCCAAGAATCGGAGCCCTCGGAATCCTTCGAAGATTTCCAGGGTCACTCGGGGAACAAGTGCAATTGTAATTATTGTACGCGGTCCGCCACGGCTCTTATATAAGTCCCTGTTGCGCTGGTTCGTGCACCTATAATGAAAGGTGTAATTGAAAAAGTGTTGCCGTCCGTTGCTGCCGTCACTGCCATCGCCGCCACCATCACCACCATCAATAACTCCGCAAGAGTCGCCTCCACCTTTCAGAATCGAAGTTAACTACTACCAACAGCACCATCACCATCACCGTTGCTACCGTCGCTGTAGTCGGCGTCGGTACCGCCGCCGCCACTGAAATATGGCTTTTATTTTTTGCCGCTTTTTGAAAGGGAGGAATTTGTAGGTCAATGCGAACGTTGACATTTTTGCGGTGTGCTAACGAATGTTTATTGGTAATTTTTAAATGGAATGGCCGTTGCACGAGCAACTAATGCAGCCAACCTTTTCTCTCTCGCCTATTTCTTCCTTTCGGACGTGACCTCCGCGGATAAAGCAATTTCCACTTGTACGCAAACGAGTGCGGCATTGTGCAAATCCTAGGACTACATTTCTCAGAGACTTATATCCCGCCGTAAAAACGATATAATTTACTTCGGATATTTTATTTTTCCCGTTCACCAACTCTATTCATATCGATATTGTTGTCAGCTGTACTCATTCGATTTATAAACAGACATCCGGTACTTTTTTATTTATGAAATACGCATGCATGACGTGTACGGCTGAGTTTCGTTCCTCTTTGCACCGTCAATGCCTGGTAATATCTTCAAAGTTCCCAATATCCTTTATAGGCTGTTAGCTTAAACTTGTCACATTTTCCAATAATTCGCTAATAATTAATGTACAATGAAAACTACCACTCCAACTAACTATTTTTTATCTCTACTTTTCAGGCCCTTTTTATAATTTATCCATTTACCCCTGCTTCTGTGTGCACAGGCACCACAGTGCAGAGAATATTCTTGAAAAATTATAAATAGTGCTGACAAATTTTATATTGATATTTAATGTTCAATCAGGATATTTTGATATAATAATCATCACTATATAACCATAAACCTGTATATTATAAATAGTAATCTGTAATTAAATAATTTAATATAAATATTTTATCTTATTTAGAATATTTTCTCCAATTATATTATATTTATTATCATTCTATATTATGAATACATAATAAAAAAATTTTTTAACCAATTTAAAAAAAAAATTGTGTATATAGTCAGTTGTTAATTTTAATTCTAGGGAATGAAAATTATTAAATTCATATAAAATTTATATATATACTAACGAATTATTTTTATCGCAGTTAGAGATTACTTCCATCTTCGTTAAATATGTTTGTCTAATAGAATATAAACAGAAACTAGAAAAAAGTTTTGATAAAAATATGTTTACCGTAAACTGATGATAAATATTCACAATTTGTCAGTAATCAAGCGTTTGCATTCAAATAATATTTATACAGTTTGTAATTTCTTATAAATTATATTTCGTACGCGTATGTAATTATATATAGTTAAAGAATCTAAAAATAAATTTGTTTCAACAAAAATATGTTTAGTTGTAGAAAGTTATTTATCATAGCGACTTATCGATATCTGTACTAATTAAATAATTGTATTATATTATATGTCGTTACATAAATAGTTATATCTTTTATTTTTCAAATGTCTAATTGAGAGTATTAAGACTTCTTTAGAGTCACCTCTTTTAATCCTCTTTTAATGACGGTTACAGTCTTTTAAGAGCTATGATGGAAGGAATTCATTTTAACGGCAGCCTAAAAGCGTTAAATTACTGACTTCATTGAATTCATAAAAATATAAGCTGTAATAGAAATATTGAAGGAAAGTGAGTGACTATTATTTTATTGCAGCCATGTTGGATTGAGAAAAGGTAAGATAAAAAGATGATCTGTTTACTCCGGGAAAGCAGGTATGTTACTGTATATTCATCGTAGTATAATGGGGACAGAGAGAGGGGCTTGCTTGTTAGGCAGCAGGCAGTGTATAATCTGTATAAGCGGTAAAAAGGATGGGTGAGCGGGTGTAAATAGAACGCAAAGGCAAAGATCGAATATCGGTAGAAATTTAGTGGCATTCGAAGAGCGAGAGAAGATTTCATATGCGTTCCGGCTTAGGCTCCGCCTTTTACTCCTATCCGACCTATTCTAAACAAATGAATCATGCTCCAAAATGGCCGACTCGAATTTAGATGTCACGTGGGCCGTGCCGTCTCGGCGCCTCGAGTGCAACATTTATGGGGGCCGTTTGTGCCAGTCGGCGGTACCTCCACATATTGAAAGAGGTACAACCGAAAAATGCGTGGATGTCGCCAAACAACGGGACGCATTCAGGATGTATCTGAAGCGGAAGAGAAGGCAGAAAATTCCCTACCGATTAACACGTTTCGATATTTCCTTAAACGAGTGAGTTTTATTGTTCTTTTTTCTATTCGCGCTTCGCTTAATCAGTTTGTTGATCATATATCCTCGTTTTAAAATACGCACTTTTTCGGGATCTAAACAAGTATTCATATATTAAATTAAATGTTCTTATAAAAATTGTTATTATTTTGTTAAATGAAACTGTAAAATTTATTTGATTAAAATATTTTTATAATAAAAATACTAAATAGCTATTTTATTTTTAAAATCTCGGTTATGCGATTTAAAAATATATTTATAATTAGTGCAATTACATTATGCTACGTAAATTTTTTTTTATAGAACAATAATATTTTTATATGGGTTTCAATCGAATGGACTATATATCTAAAAATAAACGTTATTTTCATTTTTCAAAACGTCAATCTTCAATTATCAAAATAAAGGGACGCATTTGTTTGCTAATCGTTTCAAGGTTAAATCGATTTTCATTTTTTCGAATAGTTTACTCATATATAAATTTCATATATTTTAAATACTTTTATTCTAATTGAGAAGTATTAATGATATATAATGCTTATAATAACAGTACATACTTATGAATGTACATGTATCATAGTTATTATTTAATGGGTTATGTAATATTCATAAATTCATAATTATTACAACATATCCCTAATAAAATGAAGCCCGTATTCTACGTAAGCTTAAAAAGAGAAAGGGAAAGATATAGATAGATAGATAGATAGATAGATAGATAGATAGATAGATAGATAGATAGATAGATAGATAGATAGATAGATAGATAGATAGATAGATAGATAGATAGATAGATAGATAGATAGATAGATAGATAGATAGATAGATAGATAGATAGATAGATAGATAGATAGATAGATAGATAGATAGATAGATAGATAGATAGATAGATAGATAGATAGATAGATAGATAGATAGATAGATAGATAGATAGATAGATAGATAGATAGATAGATAGATAGATAGATAGATAGATAGATAGATAGATAGATAGATAGATAGATAGATAGATAGATAGATAGATAGATAGATAGATAGATAGATAGATAGATAGATAGATAGATAGATAGATAGATAGATAGATAGATAGATAGATAGATAGATAGATAGATAGATAGATAGATAGATAGATAGATAGATAGATAGATAGATAGATAGATAGATAGATAGATAGATAGATAGATAGATAGATAGATAGATAGATAGATAGATAGATAGATAGATAGATAGATAGATAGATAGATAGATAGATAGATAGAGAGAGAGAGAGAGAGAGAGAGAGAGAGAGAGAGAGAGAGAGAGAGAGAGAGAGAGAGGGATGAAACATTAACAGTCAATGCGAGAGGGTGGGCAAGGAAGAAAGTCTAGTCATGTTTTCACCAAATGTGAAATAGATAATCATCTGATCATTGTGACTTATTTACATTGCATTGAACAATGCTATAAAAAAGTAAAGTTTTCAAATTATTTTATTAATTGTTTTTTACTCATACAAATTTTTTTTTTACTTATTATTTCTCTTATTTAATAATATTCATAATGCATTTTTAAATAAAATATTTATTGTACCAATGTATGTTTTTTTTATTTTCGTAGTGTAGAATTTCAAAAAAAATTATTGATTTATTTAATATTTAATAAATCTAGAAATAATATAACTTATCGTTACACAAGCTCATTATTTACGTATAAAAATACGTTACATATATTAAAATAATAGCACATTTTTGAATTTCAAACATTGGTACCGATTGTGAGATTAATAGAATTGCTATATTAAAAAATTATAAATACCCTTCTATGAACTATTACTTGGATTGTATGAAAATATATGTATATACATGAAAAATTGAGAGTTGATTTCTTAATTTTCAATGAGATATCATCGCGTTAAAAGAATGCGTAAAAATTTAATCAGACAGACATTTGCAATGTATTTTATATCTTCAGCAAAGTATTATTGCACCGTATCATATTACTATTACATTGCCGCATAGTGTGAAAATAATGAGAAAATTCTTAAGATGAAGCGGTTTACTTTAGCGATATTGTAATAATTGCTTGTATTAAAACAGTTGTTTTAAACAAAATGTTTGCAAAACATTATATGCAAAAATTTATTAGTTTTTATGAAAAACATGAGTAAGTCTTATGCTTATATTTACATAAAATATGCATTTAAAACTGTTATATTATATACATTAAGTCATTAAAGTATAATTGAGTTTAATTTTAAGAAAGAAACATTCCACAATATTATTCTGTTTTATTCGAAAAACTTGACAACTGATATAGTGTTTGCAATATACGATATTATAAATGAATAGTCATTACTTGCATTGAAGACATAACTGGTGTAGAAAATTTAAAAAAAAATTAAAGCGTACGTTATTTTTTATGTATTTTATAGTTACAATTTGAGGTAACAGGAGAAATTCAAAGTTTGTTTATTTCATAATGATTCATCCATAACGTAAGGCGTCAAAGAGCTAAAAAAAGGCTATTGAATAAATGTGTAATAAATAACGCCTATCTGACTCAGGTGTGATATTCCTATAACCTACGGTATACCTATTCAAAACAAATATTTTACAATTTTACATTCACTTTATTTCTCAACTTTTTTGTAGTTTTTTTACTTTCAACTAACTTTATATGTACAATTCTATAACACATTGACATATCAATGAATAGATTCTAAAAAATAGTTTTTATAATTTTCTGTTATGCTGAGCAATGGAAAATTTTAAAAGTGATCAGATGTATCCAATGCATTATGAAAATAAACTAAAGTGCATTAACATGTAAGAATAAATTAGGATTTTGGATAATAGATAAAATTCAGTAACTAAGTAATACGTGTTTACAATTAATGTAAAATTAAATTGATTGTTTGGTTATAATTAAATATTTAAAATAAATATAATAAAAGAGTAAAATTCACTGTCAACATTCGAGTTGAATATAAAAATAGGTCTTACGGTTAACATTGACTTGTGTTTGAATCGTTAAAGGAGATAATAACTAGGGTCAATATTGTATACATTACGGTATACTACCCAAAATGCACACATCAGTAGCAATTGCAATATTTAATTTGCATAACTTAATAAATTATGTTATGCTTGCAAATTTCATAAATTGTGCGTCGCGATATAAGTACCGGCTCATATAAGCACAAATCATATCTTACAGAGGTAAAAGCCACACAATGAAATTTCATTGTAAGTCGACAATTATGTTACATGCCTTTAAATCTGTAATTCTGAGCGAATCCAGCTATACGATTTCTTGTACAAGTGATTGAAGCTGCTGTAGAGCCTTGACACTGTATTGGTGGAATACAAGAGCGCAGCTGTAATGTCAAGATATTGAAGTTAGAGCAAGATATCATAGAGGACAGTGATCGAAAGAGATAGATAGATAGATAGATAGATAGATAGATAGATAGATAGATAGATAGATAGATAGATAGATAGATAGATAGATAGATAGATAGATAGATAGATAGATAGATAGATAGATAGATAGATAGATAGATAGATAGATAGATAGATAGATAGATAGATAGATAGATAGATAGATAGATAGATAGATAGATAGATAGATAGATAGATAGATAGATAGATAGATAGAGAGAGAGAGAGAGAGAGTGTGTGTAAGCAACGGAAAAAGAAGTATTGCAGCAAATTTACGTATTCATGGGAATTTATTGCTTAAGCAGCCAGCCGCTGTTTGATTACTTTTAGTGCGATGAAGTAATTAAATTCATTTTTAAGAGTACATTATTTGAAACATTATTATTCGATTAGTCACCTGTCTGGAGCTCATTATTCGTGTATTTATTATGTAGTATTGAGTAAGCAGGCAAATTCGGAGTTTATAGGTGCTGCATTATCACGCTTTACAACCATCTGTTTGAATGTCTGGGGAAATGATGCTGCTGATTAATGATATTTAAAATAAATTATATGAGCCTTCATGAATATCATCCATCAGTAGTACGCCATCTTATCGCAAATATGTTAGCGTATATGTTTTAGCACCTTTAAAACTCAAAAATGATTGGATCTCTTTTTATGTATCAGACATTAATTTATTTGATTTAGTTACGAAAGTACACCACTATACTAGTTAACGTTACGATTATGTATATAAGATTTATTTACTCAAATTATTTTTTATCGTTTTACCTTCTGATTTTCTTTGATGAATTTAAATTCTACTTTTTTATTGTTAAATAAATTGTAATAGAAATTACAAGCAAATAATTCCTTAAGAAAAATTTAATGTTCTTATCTGAATTTGTAGTTTATTTATTATCTATGCATTTATTACCTATTTAGGTCAATTTGTCAAATATAATGTATTTTCAATTATCTTCAATCATTTAAATTCTATATTTGGAATAATACAGAATCTTTAATATAAAGAAATGAAAAATATTTGGATTCATCAATCTATTATTCGATATTTTAATGCTGTAATCAATAATAATTATCTTCCATAATATTTTCCAATATAGTAAATTTTGAATTTATTTGAGTAGTATCGTTTATACATAAATCTAGAATTGAAACTTTATTAATTGTATAAATAGATGAATACAATTGCATATGGCTATAGTATATTTTTTAATTTTATGCATTTCATTGTAATAACTTGCGTTAATTGATCGGTTTAACTGAACTTCCTATAAAATACTTTGAAACATTTATACTTTCATTTACTTATAACATTTACTTATAGTTATGTAAAAGTGAAATTTTATAAACTTTTTATAAATATTAGAAACACGTACACAAAGTATTTAATCATTCTTGCAAGCCCACGTGGAACAGAATGTTTTTTCATATTCTTAAAATTTATTAATAACTAGCTGTTAACAAGGTAAATAGTAAAAATACAATTAAAAATTGTCGAAAATTTAAATAAAGAACAGAGTTGACGAGCAGGTTCTGCCGGTATTTATATAGCTCGATAGAGGAAATAGAAGACTTTTCAAAAAGACAAATAAATATGGAATCGATTACAGAGACGATATCATAATCGTACAAAAAAAAATTTATGCTTATGAATGACAATATGAAAGAAAAAAAACTGCCAATTGCTAGACGAATTATCTTGTCCTTGAAGAGATTAATCAATTCGATGCTTTATTTCTCTTGTCTCACCGTTATACTCAAACCGTTTAATGCAATGTCTCCGAGTGGTTAAGATGTCAAGCGTTTCTATTTTTTAACTCTTTTTTTCTTAGTCGGTCTTAGCTCGGTTAATTCTTCACGGCTTGTGAAAATATAAAATTTCGAATAAATAAAGATTAGACGTTTAGTTAGTTAAGAACCTGGTATTCCTTAACCTACTTAGTGTGCCTTATGGTGTTAAATTTGTTTTAATGTATCTCAATGTGTTAATATTTATAAAAATTAATCTATCAAATTTTCACAGTTAGATTTTTATAAGATAAATATTAATTAACTTATTAATCTTTTAAAGGTCAGGAATATGAAGTTCAAATAGATGTAATTATATTGTGAAAGTATCGTGTAGGCAAAAATTGTTAATAATGGAGTAGCTTCTGCTAAGGATTTATGCAACATTTGTAATGAAAGTGGGCCTCAAATTTAAAAGTTGAATATTAAAATAAAGGATATGTAATGGTTAGTCGAATATTATTAAGTTCTCGTAAGCACCATTTTTTTCATATTTTTAAAAAATCTCAAAGGAAATTGCGATTATGAACGATTCATCTCAGTTTTAGATGCTGGCTCGTCTTCGAGTGGGATTGAAAGTGAAAGGAATTGATTTGATCAAAACTGATTCAAAAGCTGCAGCCAAGTGCTGAAAAGCAAAGCTGCCAGTCTTTCAGATCGGAGTGAGCTACGTTCTGAGGAGGGGTTATCTCGATAACGAAGCGTGGTAATCTGGATTCATAACCAAGCCAGGTTCGTGGCTTGATCGCACAATCGCAATATCGCACCGAAAAGATGCGAAACCGAAATTTTTTCCATCGACTGGAGGGCATTCGCTCAATTATGGCTGGATATCGCGGATTTTGTTTTTCACTCACACTTAGGCATGATGACGGCATAGCCCGATTGGCCCTTACGGGAAAGAGTCAGACTGACGTTGCTCTTATCTTTCCCTTTGTGAAATGGAGTCGTGAGCAGAGCTGAACCGCATGATATTTCCGTCAGTCCAATATTATCGGAACTCTATAATTTAGCAAGATTCCAATGTTTATTTATTTTGATTAGCCCTGCTTTATTGAAATTTTATTCTTGTTTACAAGGAGTTAAGCGTGTCGTGCACGTTTTATGACCATTGGTCAACTTTATTTGCACAAGGCTATTTCAAACGCAATATCAAATCTGAAGAACCGTATTTTGTTATATCAAATTTCAGAACATTTTATGCCAATGGCGATACTGCTCCTCTCTCCACCACCGACTCTCCACCATACCACTCCCACTTCCATCGCGCTACGACGTATTCACTTTGACTTTTTATTACGACTCCCCGAGTTAATGAATAGTTAATTGATTTGCACGATATGTTAAACATTAAAATTTACCTCCTATTATATGAAGATGTTCGGCTTTTTTTTCTAATCTTTTTAAGATTATGTATTAGTCAATCTTATCAGGTATGTAAAATATTTCGAAAACATCGTAGTATACTATTAACGAATTTCTCTGTATACTCCATAAAAATTATTCTCGATTTGAAATTATTTACAGATATATTAAACAGATTATTTATCATTTGCCAAGGAGTAGGCAAGTGGCCACATTTTAAAGCTAACTGAGGTTACTAAATAAAAAAATGTAAATACCTACCATTCTTATTATATTTTAGAAAATACATCTTTTAATACTTTCCATCTAATACAATTAATTAGCTCGCAATTATTGCTAGTAATCCCTTATACATTTTTATTATTTATACATACAGTATATATATTATCTAGAGCCTTTATATTCATAATACATGACTTTACAAATTATTAATACAATAGAACACTGATTTAATTATAAAAACTCTAGATAGAATGTTTAATTATCTTTTACGTTTAAATTAACAAATTATAGCGAAACGATTCATCAAATGATAAATATTTGGGTTATATTACTTAAATTAAAGATACAATTTATTAAAACTACTTTTTATAGTAAATTTTTATAAAAAGCCGATTCATAGATAATTAATATTGAAGTCTCAATCAGAGTATTAGAATAAATATGTAATTTGAATTTGGGACAGGTATTGTCAGAATTACATTGCAATCCGTGAAGTTTCTATTGTGTGACATGATATTTGTGGCAAAATGTCCTCTGGAGTTGGTGTGAAGCCGGCTTATTTACAATTATACTGCAAAAGAGATGCTTATCTATCTATAAATCTCACCTTTTCCCATTTACCAAATACATTTTGAAGAAGCACAACATGTTTATTGTTGCAACTCGAATACTCGCAAGATGCATAAGACGCGGTAAAACGCGCAATTCTCGCAGTATGAAAACGTTTGAAAGTACGTACAATTGTAATGTAACTTTAGTTATTCTTCTGTCTCTCTTCCACTATTTGTCCTTTAGTTATTCATTCGGTGTTTCCTTCTCTCTCGATAGTCCCCTCCTCTTTACGCATAATTCTGGGATATCTAATCTTTGTACTTTCGGTTGCCATCTTGTAACGCGTACGTCGGTTAGCCTTCGGGTGCTGCGCCGAGTTCTGCATGTACATGTGCGTCCGTGCTAGTGCAGCTCGCGGCCATGTGTGGGTCTGTCTGGCTGTATGCACATAATCGTGCTTTAATGTACATTGCGAATTTTCAAGAGACTCGAGTCTTCGTAATTGCTTCAAAGACAAGATGTAGTTTTTGAAACGGTCTACGTATATATTGTTTATGATTTTTTACTTTTTCCATTGGGATTGATTTATGTTTGATTTTATAATTGTGTGAATTACATAATTATGGCGTAATATATTGTTTCTTTCATATTCATATTTTATAAAATGCACCATGCACATTTTTCATTGTTTTATCTCTTAGGATAAATAGATGAAAATTTTATCTCTTTATTTTACGATGGTTTTCTACAGTTATTACGAATGATTTCATAGCTATTAATTGATAATATAATTATACTTCTATTATATTTATATGGGAAACTAAGAGATATGAGAACAAATTCTTATCAATTAAAATAGTTTAAAAGTTTATTGATATATATATATATATACAGAATGATAAATTAATGTGGATTATTGTTTAAATTCAGTGTTGACAGTATTGATCAATCTCAAGTTTACTAGAAATTCTCTCCGAGAGCTTCTTTAATTTATCGTGTTTAATAAAAGACTTTAATAAGACAGTTAACGGCAGAGATGTAACCTCTTGTGCTACTTTACTTTTTTTATAAAGAATTTTGTATTTCAGACATTGAAAATTAAAGTAGTACATTAAAATAATCGTGTCTTGATTATTATAAATGAAAGACAACGAGAAAAGAGATGAAGTGGAGGTCCGAAGATTTGATGAATAGAATTAAGAATTCTAAAGAAAAAGTATTATTAGACTAATTCTTGGATTTTAAATGAAAAGTGACCATGTTTTACTTTCTTCTAAAAGATAAAGGACAGTAGCAATCAACGCACTATAATTGATAAATTAATTTGATAACAACGCGTTATTGGTATAAAATTGGCAGTACCTCTTCATCTAGTTTCCCCTAGTGGATCCTAATTTACCAACAAGGAGTGGATAATTTACAGAATTTTGGGGTTTCTGTGACAAGCTCTCACGTAATGCGAGGCGATAAACTTCGGCAAGAATGGCGCGATTATTGGGTTGAGAAAAGATAAGAAAAGCTCGAGCCCAAAATGAGTACGAGTAATGAATACGAGTTCGATTCAAAAATGCGAAAATGCGGAGCGCGTGAAATTTTCGCAACATTGCGGTGTCGCTCAAAGTTCCCTTTGTAGTACAACGGTGGCGGTAACGTCTACTCGAATTTCCAACGCTTCAACACACTCGCGGCGCATCGTAAGAATCGCTCGACATAAGTAAAACGCACGACTTTTATACCGCATTTCTGGCTGTAGTTATAATCATGTATTGCTGCATATATGTCTATTCTCCCAGGCTTTAAGTAATCCTCTTCATCTTGAGCCTATTTTTTGCTTCGTCGTTTAATTTTTTGTTAATGTTTTTTTTGTCGAACTAACGACGGCTTGACCACAATAATAATTCTTCAATAATATTTATAATAATAGTAATTGAAGAATTTTATTATTAAGTAAAATAATCATTAAAATAATAATTAAATTATAATAATTCACATTTACTTTAATAATTAAATTATAAGCTAATATTTGACAATGAATAATATTAGATTAATAAATAATTTTCGGTATGTATACAGTACCATTATCTAAACGAACATTTTCTATTAAGCTCGAATTTTATAAGCATTTCGTAACAGAGACTTTCTTAGAATGACACTCGAGATATATATTTATTCTAGGTGATTTATATTGGTCTAGAAGTAGAGTTAATTTTTTTAATTTCCTATAGTCGCCTATGCACTTATTATAGATTCATGGACATTATGAGATACATTTGAGTAAAGGCATACATTAAAATCAGGCCTTATTTTATAATACTCAATTAGTAAAATTAATCACTGATACTTATTATACAAGTCAGGCATGAATGTTTCATTTAAGTCAAGAATAAAATATATTACGAGGTAATTAGTATCTTCTTCAATATTATTATTCTACTTGTACATAATATATATAGGCTCATTAATTAATGGTCGTCGAGGCAAATTGGATATTAAATAGGAAGAAAATTAGTCTCGGTTACACGGTTTCGCCCAAATTGATATTATTAAGAAAATAACGGCTAAGCTTATAAGTAGATATGTTAAAGTAGGCATGTTGTTATCCGTAAAAATATGTAAATTTTTATAGCTGTAACTTAATGTTTAAAGTTGCTCATTTTAATCGAGACTTTCTTAATTCTACAGCTGAATTTCGACAGACATTTAAGAAGCGATTAGGTCTTTTGTGCTTATTCCATGAATGCATCAAAAAAGAAGAAGAAGAAGAAAACGAAGAAGAAGAAAAAGAAGAAAAAAAAGAAGAAGAAGAAGAAGCAATGTAATTGTTATGTTGAATCGTTTCTATTCATTAATTTTCGCGATTCGAAGAATTATTAAGCGAAATATCTAGTAAGCAAGATTATCAATTGTGAACTGTAAAAAATATTCGATATATCTCTGTAGGCCAGGGACGCAAGATACTCTATCTAATTGTGATAGAGAGGAGCCAATGAATGTAAATTTGGAAATGGAAAAGTCGCTAAAAAGGGTATGTGCTATTTTTTACAATTCCCATTAATTGCCATAATGGACCGAAACCATAGAATCCTCGTCGATTAAAAGTGACATAGAGTCTAGTTTCAATAGCATTCGACTCGTGTGTTGACATTGTATGCATTCGCTAGTGTGCGCCTTCTCGTGAACGGAAAGTACGCTTGTACAGTGCAAATGCTTTCGTTTTCAACAAGCCGAGGGACTCACTTATTTACGAAAGTAGGAGTATTTGCTGTTCTTACAGATTCTCTGCTCATCTTCTTGAAGCTTACTCAGAATTTGTACAGCCGAAGATTAGGGAACAGTTGTTTTCCACGGACTTTCGTTCTTCTCCCGTGGATGGGGGGAGGTACCAAAAAGGCCTTCGGATATATGCATGCAATTACTGTTATCAGTACTACTATTCAAAGTAGAACGAGAGAGCGCGCATTTATTAAATTCGCATAAATACCTTGAAAATTGAAGATTCGTATTAATTCAGCAGATCTCTTTCTTCTTATTTATTTGTAGTTATTATGCATACACATATCTACCCACTAATATTATATACTCTTTAAATTAAATCGCTATTTAAAATTGACAATATATGTGTTTTACGTATTAAATTGTTTAAGATAAGTAAAAAACTACATATAATTAATAATATTAACAGTTGTGAAGTAATTTGCGAACAATAATTTTTATTCTCTCTCGATTCGTTTAGGATGGTTAGTTAATAACGATAATAAATTTATATTTTTATTAGAGGTACTTTATAAATATATTTTAATCAATTAGAATCTTCAGATAGGCGGATTATAATTATAATTTTATTAATAATGTACGGACATTTATCTTTAAACTCGTTCAGTGTATTTAATAATTAAATATTTATTTATACACATACACACAAACACATATATTTATATATGTATATATATATATATTTAAATAGATATTTTTTTCAACGTATTTTTTTTTATTGGCTATTATATAAATTAAAATTGAAGGAATTTTTTATACAATTATCAGAATTGTTTTTAATGCAAAACAAGTAATTAAAAAGAAAAAAAGTAAATAGCTTAACTATTTAAGTAAAAATTATTTACTTAAGCTGCGTGTTTTGCAATGTACAAGTTCAGACCTTGATGAATATAAAACACGAACCTATATTTTAGTGAGAACAGCGAATGAAAAAGTTTTAATTGCGGCAGTCGTAATGTTTGTGCATGAACTCTGATATTTTCAGCAAAAATGAATGATATGAATTTATTAGAAAAGAATATTTTTGAATAGGTATTTTTGCAACTGCACTCGGGTATATATTCGTAAAATTATAGGCCTATTGAATAGAACTGACACTATATTTAAAGACTGTCTATTAAACAATTTATAAATCCAGAAGCTGCATAAGTACCAAGTAAATCTTAAATATTTTGTTTCATTATATTTGATAATGATTTTTCAATATCCAGTGATTATGAGAAGTGTCATTTTTAGTAAAAACAAAAGCTGAAACAATTTTTAATATCCGAAGCGAATGCGATGAAGTCAATGAGTGTAAAAGGAAATGAGGAAGAGGGAACAAGCTAGAATTCCAGTTTCGCTCAAATGAATTGGGCGAGGAAGATCAAGAATTCAAATACGTGTAAAAGCCCACAACTGAGTATAAAACGCAGTCTCCAATATGGCAACTATTGAACATTACAGAGGTGATAATCGCTATATATTTCGAGCGCTGTTCAGACGTTTCCTTCATCTGTCTAGTACCTCCACCGAAGTTAGGTCTACTTCTATTAGGGATAAAAATGATGGCAGATCTCTTTCGGCTATGAATTTCCTACTTTTTCACACAATTTAAATAACGGGACTCATGGTGTCAATTATTTCTTTGAGTGGAGGATGCCATTTTAATTAAAAGTGTCATTTGATATGCATGTGAATTTCGTGCTTCAATCCACAATTTATTTCTCTGCTTTTTTCTGTTTTTATTTTTTCTATTACTTTTATTCTCTGATATTTTTATTCATTTTTTTTGTGAAGGGAGAGATGATATTCCTTAGTGTCAATATCATTTTCCGATCTTTTTTAATAATATCAAGTAAAGTCAATACAACAGCTGCTTACAATATATGTGATTAGAATTTATTAGAATTACTCGTTTAATTCGAAGGTTATATTATACTACGAAGATGAATAATATGTATAATTTATTACTAGTAACTAAGACTTTTTAAGAATTATAATTATTTTAAATGCTTTGTTAAATAGAACTGTCAAATAGTCTTTGTACATTTTTTTTAATAATCAATCTTTATCGTAATTTATCTTTTTTCTAAAAGATTAAGGACTGTTTAAATTCAAATATTATCTACTTTCGATTTTTTGAAATTATTTATTGGTTAAATATCTCTTTTAATCTATTTTATTCAAATATCAGAATAGATGCACATAGTATAATAAATTTTCCATTGTTTAAGACCAAATAATACGTTATTAATACAATACTTTATAATTTTGTAGTAAAATTATTTTGTAATATATTTGTGATTTTTTAATTAAATTAATAATTAATTTAATTATGATATATTCAATTGTAGGTTTTTAATATTTCTAATATGAATGATAAGAATCCTTTCCACTCTTATCTCTTTAGTAAAATATACATGTCATTATCTATTTCTCAAATTATATTTCCGAAATCAAATTAGAAAACATAACTGTATGTTTAAAACTGATAGTTGAATAATTCTAATAGATATATATTTATTTCAGTAGGAAATGATCTTAACCGTAATTAAAGCTTGCATTTTTTTATATAGATACAGTTTGAGAGAAAATATTACGTCCAGTCTGTAATTATTTCTTCTCCAAAATTTCTGGACGTTAAACTAAGGAACAAGTTTTTCAAGAATAAATTCTCAGAAGAAACGTATTGTAAGCACGTGTAATTCTTATCATCATGAGTATTCTACAATTTTAATCGACGTTTAAGTTTGTGGGCAAAGTTAAATATATTTCAAGTTCAAAAACTATATGTAGATATCGTAGCAACGTTAAAATAATTATGCTGAAAAAATAGTCTAAGGAAAATCTAATTTTGTACGCCTTCTTATCACTTTTGCTCATTGCACAATAAAAATAAATAAAAATCATTTGAAAAATATTCCAGATAAGAAAGAGTACAAGTTAAATGCATTAATGCGTAACAATATATGTATTTCTTACTTTTTATAATTAGAAAATTTAATGTATTTGAAATGTTATTTATAGCGGCTAATAATGAAAAATCAATGGATTTGTTTTGCATCTGGCCAATTTAGTTTCTGATGCAAAATATAAAATCGAGAGGTTTCGTTAGGATTCGTAGATTAAAATAGATGTATATAAGTCTATATGTATCAAAAATTTTGAAAAATTTCTAAGGATTAAGTGCATTGACGTGCGAAAAGTTCGAGGTGATACTAGATATTGGAAATGCAGGAATGTATAAGAAGTTAGAAAGAGGCATAATGAAGAATCAGTAAAGAGAAAAGCTTTGTAAAACCAAAAGAATCCAAATGTAAATCCACGTGTACGATGGCGTTGGTTATGCACTTGCACTTACGCCCCCCTTCAGACGATGACGCCAGTCACTCATGAACACGCAGATTTACTGTTTCTCTCTTCTTGCAACCAACTGAGAGAGCGAGTAAGTGCATGTCGTTGGACGGGATGGATGATGATGGTCTACTGGTAAAAGGGGCGAGAGGGGATGTACGATGATGACGGATACGGTGTCGTCGACGTCGTTCGTAGAGGCAATGCTAGTGGTGGTGGTGGCGGCAGCGACGACGGCGGCAGCGACGGCGGCGACCGCAACGGCAATAGTCGAAGGGGGGGGGGTCGGCAAGTCTAGCGGTCGCGGCGGTGGTGGCGGCGGCGGCAACAGCGGCGGCGGCAGCGGCGCTAGTGTGCCCCGCGCGCGCGGCGTTCAGTTGCTAACACGGATGCAGTTACGGGAGCGCAGCGCGAGCCAACGTACCAACGAGTCGGCCGCCCGCCGCGTTCGAAAAGTCGACGATTGTAACGGACGACGACTGTATGGACGCGTCACGCATACATACTTAAACTTATATAAACACAAATATACGCGAGTATTTTTACTCATCTTACACACATTGTCACCTAACTACACGTATACTCCTACAAAATCACATCGAGCGTAAACACGAGCACGCCCACATGCATACATAAATGTAAATAAATAGACACACACACACACACACACATATATATATATATATATATATACATATATATATATAAATATATATATTTACATAAGTGCGTAGGGCTATGTGTACACGCGGTTAAATGTGTTCGTTAACGTGTTTTAATAAATAGATAATACACACTGCACACACCGTGAAATAAATTCACAGTAAATTATTTTTTAAATGTATAATATAGTTGTGAATAAGCTTTCTATACATCGTGAATAATCTATACACCGTCGGTACAATGTGTTCATATAAATAAATAAATTTAAATTAAATATATGGGTTAAATATACAGACACATACATAAAACACACATTAAAGCATTTACGCCGATGCATACGTGCAAACAAACATTTATATATGTACATATTTATTTATTAATATGCATAAGTAAATAAGTGAGAATATATAAATGTTGTCATATATAAGCAGGTTTCGCGAACTCGCCTAGAAAAGTATATATAAGTGTATATTACTAATGTTTGCATTGTTATATATTTATGCACAGATGAAGGTGAAGACGATGTTGTGGGAGAAAACGATGAGATCTTGCGTCCTTCCTAATTCATTTAAACAATGTTATTGAAAAACTAGCCGCGAGTGTACATCAATTAAATTTGAGTTTATTCAAGAGGTATACAGATGACATGTATATGTATTGATCTATAATAGTGATGTGTGTGATGAAAAAGGGAAGGACCTGATTGTTCGTTTTATCATTTCGCTCTATTATTTTCAATGTGTAAAATATACATATATTGATGTATACTACTTGTAGAAGCCAGAGTAAATGCTGGTCCGCATAGAATAAATAAGTTAGAGAGGGAGAGGTATAAAGAGAAAAATAGAGGAGAGAGATAAAGAAAGTGAATAAAGAAGACATATATTGAGTGAGAAAGAGGGTGGAAAAGATACAAAGTCCAGAGGATAGAGTGAGCGTGTTAAATTGGTGCGAATAGTGAGATCACATTTCGATCCTTAAATCATCTGATTATCTGCATAGAATAGCTGTGATAAAGAGTGTCAGAAAAGGAAAAATTAAAAGAGTAAGCTGACCTCGAAGACAAGGTTGTAGGAACTTCTGGAAGTAACGGTATCACGGACTGTAGCTCCTCTTTGGTCGTCAATAACGAGTGGAGGGATAGATAAGAGAAGAATTCAAAGTCAGGACAGTGCTTGTCAGTGGTGATTGCCCATTCTCTTTGCGGTTACACTATAACCTTCCCCACCGTAGACTGACACCTTAAACTAGCTCAGTGCTATCTATAACAAGTAATTGAATGGTCAGGAATAGTAGCAGGATACGCCTACAATGGCGCGATGATGAAGAGTTGACGGACAAGTTCGGTATCCCAATATTCCGAGGCTCGGCTCGACCATCGAAGAGTGCTCGAAGAACCCAATGAAAAGGAGGATAATCGCCGACGGGAGTATAAGTAAGTAATCTACGCCTTCTAGCATCAAAGAGGAATAAACTAATTTAACTGTCTTTTCATGGCTCTTCATTATCGAAACTCTTATAAGTTCACGGCTATAATGAATTTTCAATTTCGAAAATCACCGACTTTAAACAGAAAGTTGCGAGTGAGTCAAGCCGATACATTTGTTGATTTCTCACTCGATATTATCGTTGTCTTTATTATTACTATTATTATTATTATTATTATTATTATTATTAGTATTTATTTATTATTATTAGTATTTATTTATTATTATTATTATTTATTTATTATTATCAGCAGTAATAGTAGTAGTAGTATTATAGTTATTGTTGTTCTTGTAATTGTTATTATTATTGTTATTGTTGCCGTTGTTGTTGTTATTATTATTATTCCTACAATAATCGTAAGAAGTAAGATTTGTAAATCGAGGTTAAAATGTTTTTATAATTGAGCTCTCGGAACGCTTGGTTCGGAGGTCAATAAGAATTCCTTGTCGTAAATGATAAACGCGCTTTTATGTATTTTAAAACGAAAGTATTCGAGGTGACGGAAAGCAAAGTATAGAGGGCGACGGACGAAATTAAATATGCTTATAAATTTTTGTAAACTGCTCGACGTCACAAAATGCGTTCAAGGATGGCAGTGTTAAACTCATAGAATGGCTCACACTTCACGTGCTGTCTATCGAATTGAGTTTATAATCTGCCACTGTAGTCAATCATCCAATAGAACAGGACAAACGAAAATGACCCAATAAAATATCGATTCGCAATCAAATTTACTTGTGAGTTCAATATATTATTTTTGATTTGCCAGCCACCCTCACCCGCCACATGTTTTAATTTTTAAAACGGAAACTACGAAATATGACTCTGCAACTACATTCAAATCATTATTTACATGGAAGGTAAAATGCTCAATCGCGTTAATAATACTCTCGTCCAGATAGAGCATTTATACTACTTAAGATTATCTGTCGATGTCTTTCCTCACAAGTGATTCGTTATTATTATTATGAAAATTGACCATCGCATTTGTTAATTTAATTAATCATTTTTATCACGCGATTTTCATTTTAAAACGAGATTTTCATGTTCATTTATTCCCGAACGACTTATGCGCTCTGACCACGTGGCGATGCACGTCGTCGGAAACCTGTCGAATTTGACTTTCTCACTCGCTCTGTGACAAGTTCTACTTCTATCACTATCTGACTAGATGCCGACTAGGCAAACAGATTTTCAACGCCTCATAATCTCACTGTATTTATGATTCCATATCGCTTCTACTTAATTATCTCAATACTAAACTCTTTGTAAATTAAAATTAGCAAACATTTTGTTCTCCTTTTCTATATGGACCCATTTCTATTTATTTAACGCTTTATGATTATACCATACTTTTCGATAGTCTTATTTTGTTTAATTTAATTTTACCACAAAAAAAAAATCAATACCTATAAATAATGTAATAATTGTTATTACATGTCTTAATGCTTAATATAATATTTTCACTTAATACACTTTATTTTTAAAAAACGCATAGATTTAACAAATTTATATAATTTTTTAATTTATAAGACCATTCGTCTTAATCATATGAAATTAATATATAATAATTTTATAAATATTAATTAATCAAATTAATTATACAAATATTTTCAATTTCTATTAGAAAAAATATCTAATACATAAACTGCTATTTTTGAAAACCTGTATAATAAATTATTTTCTAAAATATTATATTCTATTTTCATTGATTTTAATTTTTATAGCAATTTAAATATGTTTTAGTTTTTATTCAAAAATTAAATTTTATTTTATGTATTCAAAGCAGCAAAATTGATTATGTATCCGATAAAAATATTTTTCAATATTAAAATTAGAATATATTTGTAATTGCAATTATTAAATTTATATAAAAAATAAATTTTATTTGAATACTCTTTAAATCTACTTATTCTGAAATTTCATAATTATTATTAATCATTTCGAGTAGGACATTAGCAAGATTTAGATTGATACTGTTAACAAATATTGTAATTTTATTAAAAGATTTTATATTTAATGTTCAATTTCTGAAATTAGTTTTTTAAATATATTATTATTATTTTAATAATAAGATACATTTATCGATGACAAATACGTGTTGTAATACATATTAAGTTCTATTTTTCCAATGAATATAATAAAATATTTTAAAATAAAATTTGTTTTAATGTGTATTAATCATCTGATAACTTAATTAATAACATAATATTATATTCTGAGAATGTAATTTATGAGCGACATTATATTTGTTAATGTCAGAATTTAAGTATTACCTAAATAATGAAGACAAATAAAAGAAAAATGATTGTTCTTTTAAACTGTATGGAAAGCCCTTAAAATAATGTAAATATAAAGTAAAATATGGTTTGTAAGCTTGGCACAATTATTTTTCTATAATTTTAATTAATTTAGAAACTATATTTTGAGAACCAATATTTATTAATTATTATCAATATTGTAAATTATTAAAAAAAGTTGTTTGAAATTATTTTTCTATAATTTTTACTTACCGGTTTTATTATAAGACTTATTTTCACCTCCTATCATTTTTATTCATGTGAACATTATATTTTGAGAGAATTAAGGTTGTTTGAATATATCGAAAATTTTTTTATCGCCTTAGCTTTTTTCTTGTATAATTTAACTACTCCTGAAAATAATAATGCGTGGTAAGATCATTACATTTAAGGAATTTTTCATTTTCATTTTATATGATGTTTATTCACATTATTATTGTAATAATTTTCAAAAAATTTTAAAATTAAACTCAATACAAGGTGTAATTCTATATATATTGTTATATGTCGAAGTGTATATGATGACAATAGAAAGTGTGTAGTTTTATTTATTAAATATTAAATTTAAACTAATAAAATAGTTTGAAGAATTTATAAACGCATAATTACATGCTTTGAATTTTAATTCTTCTTTCATAGTTATTAATAATCTATCAGTGAATAAAAGCTTACCTATTTCTAATTCTTTATAAGCATTCTATATTTTAAATAACAGTAGAGTAGCGATTCACTATAGAATTCTTATATTCTGTTACAGCTAGGGACATAGAGGGGGCACAGAAACAGAAAAAGATAGATTGAAATAGAATTGTTATTAGAATTAATCATTGAGTTATTTATAATTTTCGTTATGAAAAAAATATTCGTAAATGTCTTTGACTCAACAGTAACGATATCATAAAACGCAAATAAGCGCGAATATGAAAACAGAAAATTGATTAAAAAATTGATAAAATTGATGTGAATAGATAAAAATGTATAATGATATTAAATTTGTATTTGAAAAACGCATACCAATACTTAAATATCCGTTTATATGTAAATGCAAAGTATAGTTGTTGAATGTATATTATCGTATATTATGTTATAGATAAGTTTATGTTACTAACAGAAGAGTGAGGAGAAAGAAGACTAGAAGTAATCATCAATGTATATGTATTGAACTAGTAAAACAAGGAGCCATTTTTATCCGCGAGAATATACTTATCATATTTTTTTACGTAGAACAGAGATAAGAGGTTACGTAATACGCGACTAACACTTGAAGTTCTTCCCTTTTTTTTTAGTTCATTCTCCCTTTCACGCGCATCCACCCACATTCATACACGCACACATACGCACACACAAATAAATGAGCATTTTGTATATTTTTTTATCTTCCTCTGTCCCTATTATTCTCTTTATCAGTATTTTTTACTCTTGTTCATTAAGTAATGATTCTTATTTCCAGTAATTACAACAGATAATGAGAGTTTTTATAAAAATTTATTATTCACTTAATTCCTATTTTTTTGAGAAAGTTGGATAAACGAATATCACAATTATTGGAAAAATAATTAATGAAAGCAATTTTTGCCAAATATAATACGAATGCCATCTATAGGATATTTGATGTGATAAAAACACATAAGAATAAATTAAAAATCTAATATATAATATAATATAATATGATATAATATAATATAATATAATATAATATAATATAATATAATATAATATAATATAATATAATATAATATAATATAATATATATAATATAATATAATATAATATAATATAATAATATAATATAATATAATATAATATAATATAATATAATATAATATATATAATATAATATAATATAATATAATATATATAATATAATATAATATAATATAATATAATATAATATAATATAATATAGTATAATATAATAAAGTTAACTTTTTAGTCGATTAAAAAATATTAATGAAGCTATTAAATAAATAAAGACAACGCCAAACTTCCGTAAAATGGAGTAAGCATGTCTATTATAGAGAGTCTGACTAATCAATGTAAGTTACTACTTAAAGTTTTAAAATTTATGCTATAAATTGTTTTTAGAATATTTAGAATATTTATTAAAATAAAATATATGTACTAGCAATACGAATAAATTTTTAAGTTAAGTACATTAATTTTACTAATGTATCTTGCACTTCATTGGAAAACTTAGTAAAGTGTAACTTAGTAAAAAACTTAGTAAAATTGAATCATAGTAAAATAGATTGTGTATCACGTTGGATTGTTATAATGTTATTAAATAAAAGTTTATGTATATAATAAAATATTGAATTTTCTATTAGTTTTTGATACTGTGATATAAATTAAACATTTTTTAAAGTTAATCAATAGAAACCTTCGTTTTTCATAATGATTATCTCAAAAATATTATAATTATTAAAGTATTGTGTATAAAAAATGAAACCTAAGTAAATGAAATAATATATTATAAGAATAATTACATATTATTTATAGATACTAATGGCTTCGGAAATTAAGTAATTTTTACGAGAAAGGCAAATTTAATAATTTTCTATTACGGTTTTTTTAACATATTAATAAATGAAACCTTATATATTTGGTAATTAAATTAATGTGGTTATTAAATATTCTACCTACATCTGCGGGTCCTTTAACATTTGATAAAAGAAGCAAATATGTTTATACAACAGAATAACCTATTACATTGAGGTTCATAATCAATTTTAGTTGTGACCACATTAGATTTAAATAAATAAGGAAAAATGTGAAATAACTCGAACATTGCTGATGTGATTTAAAAATGTGTATCAGGAATAAACGGATACGAATACAGTGCGTGAAAAATTCTTTGTCAGTTAAGAAAAGAGCGTAGGATATTAGCAGTATGAAGATCATTAGCCATACGGCAAAATACTTTCTCCCAGCAACTATATAAATAAACTTTTTAGTTAATTACTCAATTATATAGATACATATTTTGATTCTTAAGTAACTGGAAAAAAGTAAATCGAATCAAGAATCAACTTAAAAACGAATTCGTTTTTGGGCTATAGACAGTTTCGAAAGCTAAATTTGTGAGCGTCTATTCAATAAGTTAAAGTAGAAAATTCGGTTTGACCTCGATTTATCCTATGCATTGTCAGCTGCATGAAATCGTATCTTAAATTTAATGCTCTTTCTGGCTTCTTTTTGACGCGAGGTCATATTTAAAACCTCGAAACCACCGTCATCTCATATTCATTGCCCTTAGCGATTATGCCAACTTTGCCGATGTACTACAAGTGAAAAATTGCTTCAGAAAATATTGAAAAAATCACGTTTATGATGATTAATGTAAACATTGACTGCACTGCGCAGTATTAAATGCTGTAACACTTTCTTGAAGTGCTAATGAGTAATTGCCTGCGTGATATTTATTTACAAGTCGTGCTATCGCACTTGCTCAAATATACCTTATAACACGTTTTCATTTCTTTCTCAAAATCGTAGTTATGTAATTACTGAGTTCTAAAAAGAATAATGGAATTATAACTAATATCGATCTATTAATAGGATTCATTTTAGTTACAACTTCTTCAATAATTATGAATTCTTCTACTATAATGCTTGATCATTTTATGTACCTTTCTTAAATTTATTTTAAAACAAGAAATGTCTCTATTCAAGAAGTCAACTGATAATTTGGAGGTTTTCCCATTTCAAATATATATAAAATTTTAGATATTAACTTCAAATAATTACAAAAAAATAAAAAATAAAACGAAATGATGATTTTAACACCAATCTGAAAATAAAAAATCAAGAGGTCAGGAAGATAATCGAGTCGATTTTTTTTTATCATTTGAATATCTCTGAAACAAAAGAGTCCTAATCTATCTGAATATGAGCTTTGATCTACTTTTTATCAAAAGATTAAATGAAGTTGAATAAAAACAAATCAGTGGGTTATTATATTTTTGACCCCTTATTACCGCTTTTTTCTACAAGAAAATTCGCGACTGTAGTGCTAGTGCAAATTTACTAATAGCGGAATTCCATGTTGATTTATCTCATCTAGCTACTATATATCCATTAAAAGATCGAAGCATTGATTAATATATCTTTATCTATTTATTCTCTACAACATATCAATTAGCTTTTTTGTTCTAAGCTTCCAAAAAATCTATTATTTACAAAAATTTTACTTATACTACTATACTAGTAATTAAAAGAACTTATATTTAAGAATGATACTCTAAGTTATATTTTTATATATGGGTAATTAATTCCATAAATAACACTCATTTTAATTCGGATTGCTTAAATTAATACATACATACACAAAAGTACGCACACATACAAACACACATATAATCAGCGTAGGTAATAAAATAATAAAAGATATTTAAAATAAGTAAATGAATACAGATTAATCAGTACTTAAGATTCACGGAATGAGGTTAATTTTTTTTAACAAATAAATATTTCAATATTGTGTATAGAAATTTACCATGTCGAAGGTTCTATTAACGAAATGCAGAAAAGTTAGAAAAATAACATTTTTTTCTTAAAATAAACATAAACAATTTTTTATATCAGTACAGAATAATCTAAAATTGAAATATTGTATTATAATTTAAATATATAAATTAAGCTCAAATATATTCATACTATTTATCAAAAAACTTATTTTTATAAATGAATTTTTTTAGGCAATATATTTAATTTTTAATAATTTTGCGTATTTTTATAATATTTTAAATTCCATTTAAAGATAAATAATTAATAACTTTTTTATTATGCATGTAAAAATCTTATTATTTATTACTTATAAATAAGTAATAAAGTAATAAGTTTATCACTTATTATAAATTTAGTATAATTTTAAGCAAATATAAAATTAAAGAATTTAGTATATAAAATATTGAAATTTACATCTTAAGTAATTAAATTTTTTGAAGAAAATGTCTATTTTTAAAGTAAATTTCTACATTTAATAAGTTAATTGTTATAAATGAATTTCTTCATTCTAAATCTTATGTAATAATATAAATTTTCGTGTTAGTTGATTATGATAATTAATGGTAAGAAAATCTGTAAGATTCTCATACTTTTAAAAAAAAAGATGGAATAAAATATATTTACATTTGGGCATAATAAAATTTGAAGAAATATTCAATAATGGAGTTTCATTAGCATTTACTTAATTTAATTAGTAAATAATCAATTTTCTTTCAAAATAATATGGAAAAAAAGCATACCGAATTCTAATCGCCATTGGGGATAAATTATATTTATAAAAAAATATTAAAATGAAAGGTAAAAACCCAATAATTTATTTATGTTAATTTTTATTCTTTTATGCTTATGAGTAAGTGTTTATCCTTATGAAGTACATCTAATTTACGTAATTGTAAAATTTTTTTAAAATTCTATCATTTATTTGGTCATTGTTCTGACAATTTTATTTTTTCTTAATTTATCCTATTTTATATAAGCGGATAATACACGTATATATTTATATTAAAATTATAACAATTAATTGGTCAATGATAGCTTTTAATTTATCTTAAGAGCGTTTATCTATGAAGTACTTTAAAACTAGTATTGTGTTTTATCCATTTTGACGCATTCTTAAGAGGTGCGATCTCGCCAAATTCGTAAAAAACTGCTATCTTGATGATCTTGTTGAATATTCTTATATATATATCTATATACTTTCATTCTATTTAAACGTGTTTTTTTATAAAACTTTTGTTTATTCAATATTCATGATTTCTTATTAGATTATACTCCGACTCATTTTTCCCTAAAATTTATTTATTTGCTTAATGATAAAAAACAATAGATTATTATTATTAAAAAAAAAAAATTTTTATACAGTTTATAATGTATAAATGTATAAATGTATAAATAACTAATTCCAGTTACTATATCGTTAAAAGAGGAAATCCAATCCTTAACAGTTAATGAATTAAATGCATTCTAAACTAACTAAAGAAAATAATCGGAAACTTCAATCGCAGGTATTTATGAAAAATCATAGAGGCTAGTCTATAAAATAATAAAAAGAGGGTAACGATCACATATCAGTAGGCTCTTGATGTTGTACATTTGTTATGGTTATCTCTCGTTGCGTTTGTACGTGTTTATGTGTGGATCGAAAGTTATGGCGCCGAATGATCTATAAGGAGAACGAGGAGGAGGAAGAAAACAAGAAGCGAACAAAAAGAGCAGTGCCACACGACGTTCAAAAGACCTGTCAATAAAACAATACGGCGACCTAATTCTAATAGATTTAAGCTATACAATGCTAATCCCTCGGCCTGTCATTATGTCACCACAGTAGCCACTGTTCACAGCCCTCCACCCGCAATAGGATTATTCATAAGTGAACGTGGATGATACTACGTTTTTAAGATACGATACTCAATGTTTCTGAGCCTTTTTTATTTAGTAAGAATCATTTTGAAGCTCAGATATAAGAACTAAAATTAGACCGTACGTATGAAAGCTAATAAGTCTTTTAATCTCTACAAAATATTTCCATTATTGGTATTCTTAACTGTTCTGAGAAATTTTTAAGAGCAACTGGAGTCTTTTAAATAGCTTTCACTTAGTTCTCAACAAAAGCAGACAAGAAGTTTTTACAGCTCCAAAATCTACAATGATTCTGAAATAATTAAATTTAATAAATGAACTTCTAAACTCATACTAAAATATATAATACTACAAACAAAGGTCATGAACTTGTAGCGTATTATGCTAATAAGCCATTCTTTAAAATTAAGTCTTTTAATGTAACACACTATTACCATAACTCATCTGACATTCGATTTTCTAGTTTTATATGACAATCGAAGTTCCAGCTATATCATTCTGAAACTTAAGCCACTCGTAATATTTGTCCTAAATTTTAATTGTATTACCATAAATAAATTATAAAAAGACATAAAATAGCATTTCTTTATGGCTGAATGTACTAAAATAATATTTCTTAACTTTTAAGATATAATTATATTATATTATATTATTTAATATAAATGTTGTTAATAACAAATTTTTATTTATAATATTCTATTTTCCTCGTTGCATTTGTATTTTAAATATACGTTGTGCATATTACCAAACGAATCAAGTTTATAGATCGTAAAATTTTATGATAAATTAAATAATAATTGGGCATTATTTACTCTTTTTTTAAGGATATTTTTTTTTATAAAATACATCAAATAAAAATAGAAGCGCACTTGTTAGAAAATGTGAAAATATTTTCAAATTTACTTAAAAATAAAATATTTGACGATTGTTAAAAGAGTAACTGTGGATTTCCCTAATAGTTAAAGGAATTTAAAAAGCAAGGAAAGGATCATTACAGCTGATCGCAATGAGCTTCAAAATTACCAATCATAGTTTAATATTTATACAGCACAAGCATTCCAAAGACCTGAATAACTGTCGAAAACTATTTGAAAACGCTCAATTCGAGCACAATAACTTCCTAACATAAAAGTCTAATAAACTCATAAATTTTCGGAACTCGCACGCACTTTTCATCATGATTCTGTTGTTCATATAAAAGATGTAGAACATAGAATATTCAACAAGTCTAGAAATGAAATACGTTGGGAGATGAGAGAATCAGAAATTTTAAAATTTTTGAACTTCCTTATTATTTTATTTTTTAATGGATTATTCAGTAACAATTCTTCTTGTATTTTGTTATCATTATTATCTTTGATTCTTTTATTCCTTTGTAAAATACTATCTACTTTATTTTTTTCAGCATATTGTTTGATATAGTCATGTGGTTTCTGCAAATTGATTATCATATGATTAAGTAACTTAAATCTGTTAGTTATTTGTAAAAATCAATATTCTCATATAATGTCACATAATTACATTTTACATGCTTATTAAATAATTATATTTAATGAGTTGATAATTTTTCTTTAATATAATGAACGAAAATAAAATATAAATAAATGATTGGGAAATAAAAATTGGCATAATTTATTTTAAGATATTTACTGAAATAAATATTCCAACATTTATTCGACATTATATAATTAATATATGATAATTACCTTGAAATGAATATCATTGAAAGTAAGGAACACATGAAGAATATGAAACAATACCTGAAGCCAAGTAAAGTAACTGTCAGTATCCGAGGACTTTAAAGATAAACAACCCAGGAATGTAAGAAACTGAAGATAAACGTATATAGAAAAGTCCATTCCAATCCAATTAATAAGTATTCCACTGGAAGGACATGAGATATACTCAAAGGAGTCTTGTGTCTTCTTCGGTTCGACAACACCACACACCACTTTGAGCCAAATTCTGGAGGTATACGCAAAGGAAATATTATCGGTCCCTATTAACGCTTCTCTCCTCCTTACTTACTCTACTACACGCGTAACAGGTAGAACACGCAATATACTGGATTCTCTTTATATTTATCAGTTGCGCCTATTTCTTATACGCTTGTGGTCGCCTTGGTGATGTCGGTGCAACTCAAGCGAAAACTTCGCTCAGAGAAGTACCAAAGATTTGATAAAGCGAATTTACTAATGGCATATGTTTTCACCTTAATTTTTCTACATTTTCTAATTTCTCGATTATTAAAAATTTAAGTGTTCTATTGAATTTATTCTTCCGCTTACCACTTTAATTTTTACACTTTATGAGGATAAATATCAATATTTAATACTTAATTCACTTACAATAATTTACAATTCTCTGTCCCAAAATGAAGTCCTTTTTTCAATAAGATATTTTTTAGTGCGACTATTTAAGACATTAAATAAAATATAAAATAAATTTTTAAATCATATAGATTATATTGTTTCACTGTTAATATTATATCTTTTTGTACAAAAAGTAATTAATCAATTTAATTTTCTATACTTGCAACAATAAATAAGAAATAAATTTTTTTTTAAAAAACCAATTTATATAATAATTTTTGAAACTGTTTTCTCTATTCAGAATAGTGATGCAACTAAATATATTATATGTGAAAACTATGTTTACAATTTTTATTATCAAATTTTGGACCATAAGTAATTGGTTATTAGGACAATAAATTCCTATATAATACAGATTAGTTAAAGCATTATTTTAATAGACAATTATTTTCTAAAATAATAAATATTAATTAAAATGATTTTTGTACTATAAAGTATTAGTAATTTTTCAATAATATGCATTTAATGAATAGGTTACATTTTTTTTACCGTATATATTGAATATTAATTAATTTGTTATTTATGTAGTTAAATATAATGGTTTTAAAATGAAATCTAAATTTTAACATTGACTAAAGTATTAATTAATATATTTTTATCTTTTTTAAAAGTCTCTTAATAAAAGGTGTAACGAGCTCAAAATCATTTTCCGAAAATTTCCCATAAGGTATCTTTATTGCATTTCATTCTTTCTATACTACGTATGCTAAAATAGTCTAACACTAATAGAGATATTGCAGAAAAAACGCTCAATGGAATTCCATTACCAGCAAACTTTCAATTCATTAAGCAACTTTTCGAAAAAAAAGTAGTATCGCTATTCCGGATACAATAAATGTTATTTATTTAATTAAATTATTTAAAATACAAAGTGTATTTTTAATTTAGCTTAAATGAAGTATCCTTCTATTAATAAATAACATCTTACTTACTACTTTGATAATAAAACTTATCAAATTATCAAATGTATAAAATTATGTATTATACATACTAATTTGATAATCAAAAAATAATTTTATCCTCAAGTTTAAACATGTCATACTAACGCTTTCACGTTCGAACCTGGCGATCATATGTCTGTCAAAACCGGAAATGAGGTTGCTAAGGCAACAGGCTTAGTGTGAAATAAAAAATAAGGCGAAAACGAAGAAAAGCTCGAAGACTTTATAAAAAGGAAGTTTTTAAGTGCAGTTTAACCAACAATATTATCCACATCCGACATTGTCTATAAGGCTAGGCTCTAATTCTATAGAATTATCAGCACAAGCTTCGAACTGCTATTTTATCTAATCCTATGGAGCGAAGGTAGAGGTTATATGGAGACCATTCTTTTTTTCTGTTATCTTGATATACAGTTTTTACATACGGAATGCTGAAAAATTACAAATGTGACAATATATATGTAGGGTAGGGGGAGTAGCAGCAACAAGGATAATATTAATGGAATAAAAAAAGTAGGTGATTCGTTCTCGAGTTAAGAATCCACAAAAACATTCTGATTTAAGAAAACTAACGTGTACTCATGTAACACGAAGTCAAGGTCGCAGCATTAATCCCCAAAGTCGTAAACAAAGCAAATCTACCAATACTCTTAATAAAACTTCTCTTGAACGTTTTACCGCGATCAATTAAATTACTGCTCGCCCGTATACATAATTTTTTATTACTTTTATGCATGCACTTAAGTACTTCAATTGTACGGGAACGGATCAAGGTGATAGAGAAACATGGAAAAGAAGTGTATCTGTGGACGAGCGTCTGTTTCCTGTACTTTTTTATGTGATATTTCGAGAAGGATTAGAGAAAGGATAATATTCAAATGAAAAAGTAAAATATAAGAGGGAAAAAAGTGAGAGGAAGTATGCATGTGTATTGAGATGCAGAATTGAGAATAGGAGTGAAAGTGAGAGAAAAGTAAAGTGTGCAAGTACAAAAAAAATGGAAGAGTAACTATGTATATTTAAATGAAAAAGCTTTTTAATATTTCTTTTTTTTTGTTAACGTCGTGTATTGGTACAAGAAATTTTTTTAATTTAAACCCATTAATAATATGAAAAGTAAGTATTAAATTTGCCTATACTATAGGATATATATTTATTACTTCAGTAATATTATTTGAAATTTAATTTATCGTATTTAATTCCAATTTTCAGTTAATATCAATGTTAAAATTATACGTACAGTGAATATTACACAATATTTTATGTATTCTGTAACTTTATTCATTTCTGTATACTATATAACTTTTTTTTTTAGCTATTTAAATTCTTTAATTATTTGAGAATATAAACATAGTTTTTTTACAACTAATATATGTATATATATTTAAAGTTTGTAATTTTAAATATTGTGTTTCAGTATCACATGTGATAATTTAGTTTATAAAAAATATAAAAAGAATATTTATTTAAATTATAAAAATCTAAATTGTTTACATAATTATACTTGTATGGAAGAATAAGTACATTAATTTTCGTTACTTAAAATCGTAATAATAAAAAAAGTTTTGCATACATAAATTGTTATAATGAAATACTATTTAAAATATAATTCTTCGTCAATAAGAAAACGCTTATGTAGAAAAAGTATTTATATTTTGAAATATTTAATTATCCATTTTGATCAATATAATTATAAATACGACAAATTAAAGATGTTTGACGATAGAAATAATTTTACGAATATTAAACTACTATATGTAAACATACAAATAAAAATTAATGAGTTTTATCTATATTTGTAGTATTTTCTTATAGGTACTATAAAAATACAAAAGATAATGAATTATATAATTAAAATTGTTACAATTTTCGACATTATGAATAGAATACTTTATCGAAATCATAATTATTACCATTATTATTTTCTTAAGAAAATCGCATTTTATATATACACATGTATATTTATATATCAGAAGTACAAGAATATCATTCAATTAATCTCATAAAATATTTATAGTTATCAAATAAGGGAGTTGATTCACTAGTCCTTTTAACATTTATGCAGGAGGAAGAAGCAATAATTCATAATATGCTTATTATATTATAAGTATAAATATTTAATCGTATAAAATTAAATATTCAATTTACGTTTTTTTGATGTGGATAAAAATATAATTAAAAAATTAGTAAAAATAAAAATTACATCTCTTTATTTTTTTAAAATAAACGTAAGTAGACATTTATTTGTAGAAAAAATTAAATGTTGTTATAATAAAATGAGGCAGAAATCAATGAAATAATACAGTTTAGTATTGTAAGTATAAAAAGCACTAAGAGTGTATTAATTTTCGAGAAAAATAAATAGTTTATCCTTTATGAGGATTGCGATCATCGAAATATATGAAAAATATAGAATGAGATAAAATATATAAGAAGATAGAATTAAGGTAGAAGGGGTATGAAAAAAGGGCCGGGTATGGAGAAAAGTGAAACTTTGAATACACACATTGGTTTGGTTTCGAAATGGTGAAAGAGAAAGAGAGAGAGAGAGAGAGAGAGAGAGAGGGAGGGAGAGAGGGAGGGAGAGAGAGAGCACATGTCTCATCCTGCCCCGATAGCCTAAGTGCAAGTACATGTGCATGTGCATACGTTATGTCGCCCCTTCCGCGCTATTATATCAATCGATGCCCCGCCGCCGTCACCGTCGCTCTCCCCAACCAGCTCGACTACTCCATTGGCCAAGCTTATGTAGTCGAATATGTCGTTCAGTGCAACCATTACATCTTGTCGCATTTTTGAAGCATTTTATAATTGAGCTCTTGCTTTCTCTCCCTTCTATTTTCGTCGACTTGCTTTAAAACAGGGTGTATATTGTAATCGGCAGCAATGCTGTTGGCATCGGATCGATAGCTTTTTTCCTTTCTTCACTTCTGATCTTTTTTTCGCGTTTCGAAGGGTGCTGGTGATGTAAGTTGCTGTTACTGGTGATATTTGTGAGCGTAAAAAATTTCAGAGAGAATCGAGAGCTACAAATTTCGTTTAATAAATACATTAGTTTATCATAGCCAAAGAAATATTTTCTTTTTAGTGGAATTTTTTATAAGTCCTCTTTACTGTCTTTCTAAATCTTACACATTTAACTATCGATTAAGCTTATGTAGACCTCAACAACTATATCATCGCACAAAAAATATCGATCTTATAAGGTTTTTCCGTATTGTTTAAAGATGTCTTTGTAAAAAAACCTCATCTTCTAATAACGTACAAACATCATAACTGGCATTAGCTCTTGGATTATTTAAATAAAAGCTGAAATACTTATATAGAGTCCTAATTACTATATAAGCCACTTGACTTGTAAAATTAGAATCTACCATTTCTAGTTACTATGAGTTTTTAGCCTAAGGAAGGAAAAAAGGTAATAACAAGAAAAAAGTAGTGAGACAAGACAAAAAAGATGTTGACAAAAACCACGTATCACAAATAGACAGTTGTGTTATACGTTTCCCATTGACAGCGATATGTAAATTATGAACGTTTGCTTTTAAACCGTTAAGCGATGTTCTAAGTACCATTCGAGTGCGTTCCTTATGTAAGCAGGTGTACACATGCCCGCATGGAAGGATCGGGTAGAGGATGAAAAATGTTAAGAATCTCGATGGAGAAGAATCCGCAGGAGCCGCTGTTTTCGTGTATAACCTCGATACTGTTTGCGCAGACGGTGGTGAAAAAGAAAAAGAAAGGAAGGAAAAACGTAAGCCGACACCTGCTTATGATTGCATTTTTAATTTTTTGGACTTAAAAAAAATTCAATTCAAAACACATTATTCAATCATTCGTATTTTTGCAGAGGAACAATTTTTTCCTGGGTTCGCTATTTTCTGAGCCCATTGTCCGTTACTCTATCGTTAAACCAATTTATGTTCAATTTCATTATAAAGACGGACCATTCTTTTCGAATCTTACTTTCTTCCTTTTCCTTGTCTTTCTTTTTATTTTCGACTTCTGATCTACTTCCTTATTCATTTCCTTGTCTTTACCATTTTACTCGATTCCGCAGAATTCCTTCACTTGTACAGCTGCAAAATATTTTCGAAGCCTCTCGACCAAAGTATAAGAAAAATCACCTAGTTCCCTGAATATTGACAATTTTTTATTAGCGCAAGCAACCTTTTACCCTAATATTTTCTTAATTCAGATTTATTCTCTCTTCTTATAAAAGACTCTCAAGAATAGCTTAGACTTTTATTCTACAATTAGACTAATAGTTTTGAATGTTAGCGAAACAAAAATTAGAAAGGTCTTTAGGTGTGATTTGAACAAAATATTCGAAAATTTGAATAGAGAGGTAAAGAGTTCTATGTATACATGATTACAGATAATAGAATATAAAAAGTTAAATGTTTTGATGTAAATAAATATCTATTGGGTGCAATGATCAAAATAAAAATGGTAAACGTACGTATGTACCTATGTATTACAAATGTACATTTTCTATATACATATATATAATATGCAAAGAAAAGATAAATATTATATTAAAGAGCTCTGTCATATTTCTCAGTAATTACATGTCACTATCTGGCTTAGTTCGCTTCCTTTATAGACTCCGTAACGTCGATACATAACTTCTGTCTCAGACAGCTGCGCACAGCCATTCTACATTTAACCCACTTTTTAAATTATAAAGCACATTACGTTTTGTTAATGTTTAAGCTCGAGTCATTCAAGCGCTAGTTATTAAAATGACCCGAAACTGTCAAAAGGAGAAACTACCACTAATGGATTTATGAAAAGCTGCTAAATGAGGATTGCTGAACATCTGACGTTACGCTTTCATACTGAGCGATACTACAGCCCAGTATCGAAATTCTAAAAAATAATACCTTCATCTACGATTAATGACCCCCCCCCCGAAATACACAAAAAAAGTTGTACTTATATAGTCGGTGTAGTAATAATTTCTAAACATACATGCTTATAAAGCTCAAAGAAGTAGAGTCTCGAGTGCAGTCTGCTCCTCTATTTCGCCATTTTAATGACCTACTTGCAAAGCAAATGTAGTTTTAAACAATGGTAAAAGGTGTGTAATCTTCAATGCAAGACAAAGGAGGAACTCATTGATTCTGAAAAAATTATTTGCAGATGGCTATATTCCTCGCTTTTTTAAAATGCAGATGCTTCGTGCGAGTACGAAGTAACATGGAGATAATAATGTCTCCATAAAAATAGAGATATACAGAATGCAATTGGGTCATCGAATTAAATATCGAACTTCTGTAATATGAAATAAAATCTTTTTAAATTAGGATATTTTTTAAATTTCAGACAATTGTGACGACTGTTTAATACAAGTTTTTACTCCATTAAATTAATTAAATATTCAATAGTTTGAATTATTGTGCAAATATTAAAACATTTATGTTAATACAGTCTTATAGCAAAATTTTAATTTAAATTTCTAACATGAAATATTTAGAATTTCTTTTAGATAATTAAATAAAACAACATTAAGAATTAAGGATTTTTTTTTGAAAATTAAATAAAACAATATTGGGTAGAGGTAAATGCTTGTAATGTAAATTTTGAATCTACTTGAAATTTTGATGTTTATAGCATAGTTTACGAAGCTATAAATTGTAGAAACAATTTTAAATTAAATATATATATTGTCAAATATAAATACTTTGTTAATAAAATTTCACAAGGGCTAAACTCTAAGTAGCTGAATGTCTGAATTCGTATCAATAAAATTTTAATCAGTATAAGGACGGCCCAAACTCTCAGTCTAAAAGAATCTAAGGAATAAAATAGGTTTTGGAAATTAATAATTGATTTCTCCTGTCTCGAATAAAAACTTTCTATTTTCAAACATTTTTTCGACGAAAAGAAGAGCGATCTTCAAATTACAAGGATGTACTAGAAAATTACAAGGATGTACTAGAAAATTACAAGGATGTGCTTTGAAAGGTTGTTTTCGAAAAAGTGGAGGGCATCCAGAGGATACGAACTGTTCCTTCGGTGCTAGCATACGAAGCTGGAGATTACGCGCTGTAGTGGTATTTGATAATGGTGGTAGTGACTGTACTGACAATGGTAGTGAAACCGCCGTTAGGAAGGAAGATGATAAACCAGATGAGCTGGTGCGTTACCGCCGTAGAAGGTTATTAAAAAACTGCATAGAATAAAAGAGACGGAGACTAGTATTGGCAGAAATAGTTATAAAGATAAGAACAGAGAATAATATGAAGAGAAAGAAAGAGAAGTAGGACGAAAAATAAAGTATTAGACAGATATACGGCGAGGTAATAAAGGAGAAGGGAACAAAAGGCATTATTGTTTTGTTTACTAAATTAAATGTAGGATATATCGAGTCTTCGCTCCTTATATCAATATAGCTCTTATCACAATATACTTTTTTAAAATTTGATTTTACAAAATCTGCATCCCTGCAATTTGAGGCTCTACTTTTCTTATTTATTGCTCTTCATATTTTATAAAAAATAAAATAATCGTTATATATTAAATTTTTAATATTGTCGAATGTATTCTGTACAAAGTAATAGTTCACTTCACATTTATGTGAGAATTAAACTTCTATGTAAGTTTATAATGAAACTATTTTATATTTTTTAACTGATTTTTAATGACTTCTATTGTTTATAAAGAATTCCTTTTTTTAATGCTACAGATAGTGTTACACCATGTTCAAGTTCTTTCAACAGTATTTAAATATTTACTTAATAATATATGGATAAACGGAAGGACTTAATAATTGAAGGAAACTTTATTTATTGTATTGAAGTAATAATTTAAACAAAGTAAACACAAAAAAATTTTTCAAATAATTTAATCATTATTTGCATTCTTAATGCTATTCTCAAATCTTAGTCAATGCACGAATTTTGAATTATTGTTCCAAATAAGTTTTTTTTAATACTTTGTAGTAAAAAAACTTTCAAATAAAAATAAAATTACTGTAAATATAGTAAATCAGATTTTTATTAAGCAATTAGTTTTTATATAAAATAAATATGAACAATTCCTTTAAAAACTTTTGAATGATTAATATTAACAAACTTTAAAATCTGTACAATTATTTGAAAATTAATTTTTAATTATAAAGCCATTATAATATTAAAATATTTAATTATTTAATTTGTTATTGAAGTCCCTTAAATTCTTAGTCTATAATATTTATTTAATGCTACATACCAATATTTAATATATTTTTAAACTGCAATATATATATGTAATGTATAAAGCATATCAAGATTTATTTATATTATGAATATTAATTCAATAAAACAAGGTGAATGACACTTTTATCGCATATTTAAAAAAAAATATTTTAACATAAAAATTATCCACGATTTAATTTACACAAGTGAAAAAGTGATAAACGTCGATAAACATGTCTTTCCAAAGTAAGCATAGAAATAAAGTATGAATCATAGCCTTGGTTCAATGATCTGATTTTAAACATAAAAAAATTATTTATTCTGAAAAAAATATCAATTATAAAATTATTGATATGAAACTATAATTATATAAGTTCAAGTTAGTGCAACTGCAGAGCAAATTAACATTTTAATTTAAAAATTATATTTATAATAAATAATGTCAGAATATTGGAAATATATTATTATCAGCTGGACATATTTTTTATTTAATATGCAAGGTTAAGAACCGCAGATTTCATATAAACAATAAGAATTAAAGAGAAATAAACTTTCACGAAAGATAATATCATATTTTTTTCGTGATCCTATTACTTATTCATGAAGTGCAATAAGCTTATAGTTACTGAACTTTAATTTAAGATTATATATTTAACGCTGTTATGACGAGAAAATTATGAATCTCGTATCTTTCAAGGTTTCGAAGCCAGAACTTTTGTCGAAACTAATGCAGGGCCTAGTAATTATTATAGATTAAAAATATCTTTAAAGAAAAATATTGTGTAGCATCAATAAATAACTAAAAATGAATAGTTTTCGATTGTAGCACTGATCCAGAAGTTTAAATTCCTTTAAAAGTTAAAGAAACATCGATTACACGTCGTAGCATCCGTGGTTGATTAAACGAAAAAAATAGTAATTTAAAACAACAGGCTGTTTAGAAAAAGTTCGTTTATTATCATATTATCATATTATTATCATAACCGAAAAGAAAACTTGGGAGCGCGGGGGTGTACATACACAGAAGCGGGACTAAAAAGAAAAAAAAAAAATACATGTAGACGGATGGTGAAACGGTGCTTTAGAAAAAAAGGAGAAAGACGGTAGGTGCGTCCGTTGAGGAAAAGCGGCAGTAGTAGGGAGGAAGGTACCCGCGTGCGTAAAACAAAGTAACGACGAAATACTGTTCTCTCAGTGCCTCCTACCCTTCGACACTAGGGTGAGGGGCGGCCAGCCTCTATATTCGGTCGCTCTTGCAAAGGGAATAACGCCGAATAAAACGTTAAAAACAAAAACGAGGTAGAATGCAGCACACTACTAGGAAAAGAAAATCGACGAAAGAGGAAAGCAAAGAGTGAGTGAGTGAGAGAGAGAGAGAGAGAGAGAGAGAAGGGGCACCGGTTCATTGATCTCTGTGTAGATGCTGGTCCTTGGTTATACGTACGCGGGCGCGTGTGTGTAAGGCCGAACGAAAAAGAGTTAAAGGTAGGAGGTTATGACAGTCGAGGTATGGAGCGAATCCTTCGTTAAAAAAGAAAAAAGTGAGGCATACTCGACAGTAGCATCATAGAAAAAAGGTAGAAAGAGAGGGAGAAAGAAAGAGCACAGTAGATGGTGAGGGAAAAAGTGGTGGGATGACGAGACGGTGGTGTATGTTTCGTAGGGGAAAGGGTAAGCGAATCCAAGTAACTGAATCCGACGCACCCTTCCTTTATCCCTTTTGTAGGGGGTAGGCGAAAAGGAAGGTAGTGCAGGTAGAAGAGATGGAGAAACAGGAGCGTGAGAGAAAAAGAAAGAAACGGAATTATCAACGCTACTCCTCCGTAACCCTCATCGACAAGCATATCTAGCGCGAATGCACAAATATGAGAGCACCATCTTCAGAATTGACATATTGCATTACTACCGACAATTACTTATAATAAGTATAAGCACTTTTTATAGAAATAACTACGACTATTTAAAATAGTAAGATTAAAATGTTATTCTTTTATTCTTATTAATTCTTAAACTGTTATTTATATTGTTATTCTTTTATTCTTCGTATTCTTTTTCACATTCATGATTATTTTATACTGTTTTTTGACATTTTTCAAACAATTTTATATTTTAATGCATTTATAAAAATCTTATTATTATATTCAATCTATCTCTAGAAACGTTTATTGGAGTATTAAGGAATAGAAAGTGAGCAAGTATATTTGTGCATTAGTCGATTAACAAGCTGTCCTCGGTCGATAGAGAGTCTAAAATTCGCTGTTTTTACTTTAAAGAAGTCAGAAAAGAGAAAAAGGCGCAATTTTATTTTTAACTTACTAAGAATTTTTTCCTTCATTAAAATAAAAGTATTGCAGGTTGAATTATACAACTAAACTTACAATCATCAAATCTTAAAATTTTAGAGGCGTCTGTTACTGCATCTCTCCAGGTATTAAGTTTAAAACCGGCCTAAGATTTTTATACAAGTAGCTCATGCAAGCTAATATTACTTATCCCTGATAACATTTGTTTGGAACAAACATACTTCATCTTCCTGTATATCGAATCACGTTTGATTCAAAACATTGATGCTTACAATCTGCAATATGTCATGTAATATATATTCTTATTATGTATTATGAAATAATATATAATTGAAATTGATAAATATCAATTAAAATATAGAATAAAATGTATGCTTATTAAGAAAAAGTCATTCCATAAAAAGTAAAAAATTTCATAAATAATTTTACAAATTTAAATGTAAAAAATACAATATATTATGACTAGTTTAGGAAATATTTTAATTTCCAGTTAACAATTAAATAATAAATCTAATTTAAAAAAATATTTTAATTCGTATGAAAGGCAATTTTTATTTTGATATATTATTGAATAAATATTTATATTCTATCAAAAACATAAATATTTGTTTTCGTATCTTTTAAGATATAACATATAATAAAAGCTTATTAAAGGCGAAGACTGTTAGAAAAAACTTAAATGAAGCATTTTTTCTAATGAAGGCAAAAGCAATAAATTTGGATCATCTGTAAGTGAATATTACTTCGAAGGGCCTATTTAATTTGAAAGGATATACAGATATATTTACGATCGAGTTACTGACAGTTTTGTAAATACATTGAACAGTATTTACAACTTTTTACAGGTCCTTAAATACTTTTTTCCCTATAATATAGACTATATAAATTCGTAAATAATGATTGGATTTGTTAGTATATTTAAAAAAATACTTTAATCGACTCAGATTTTTTCAATCAAATATTAAGTAGTAAAATACAAAAAAAATTATAATATCATTTTTGATAATTGAAATACCACGTGTGAAAAATATTGCAGTCTGTTATATATTTACATTTTGAACTATTAAAAATTTATCGGCTCTTTACTCGAAGCAATACGTTTTATTTGATAATAAAACTTATCATATTTTTACGCCAAATACAGTTTCATAAATAATACAAGTTAGATATTTAAATTTCCAAAATTTAATGAAAAGCATACTATTGCAAGTAATTATACTTTTATTTATAAATATATATTTATATACTCTGAAAATTTTTCGGCATATTTTCAGAATAGAGAAAATTGTTTCTTTTCAAATCAAGATTAATTCAATGTCATATTTGATAATTATGTCAAAACTTCTTTTATTTGATTAATATTTTAAAGAAACTTTATTCAATATTTTTAAATAATTTCAGAATCGCTTCAATAAAGCAAATTAATATAAATAAATCTATCGCAAAAATCATTTGGATTTCTGTCAGGCTAAATAAGTGAAAAGAAATTTATAAAATGGTAGCTCACAGCACAAAGGGTTAAAATATAAAATTAACTCGGCGACTTGGTGGACAAGTTCAGCGTAACCTCGACAACAGCGCCCCTTACACGGTTAAAAAATACAGAAATATTCAACGAAATTATGATTCTTTTTAAACGAATCGCGCGTCTCACCCTCCCGCATCTACACTCCCTAACAGTTGGTCAATACATTATTATGTTCTTATACAGGAGTAAAGAAAGTGACAGGCTGATGTTCTCGTTTCTTTTCGATCTCTTTCTCTCTCTCTGTCTCTCTCTCTCTCTCTCTCTCACTCACTCTCTCTCGCACTCTTTCTTCCGTACATGCGCGCACAATACATAAAGCACTTTGAGCGACTACAGAATCGATTTTGGTAGTTATTGCTACCTATATCAAAAGTAATTTACTTATATATATATACTTATATATATATAAGTGTGTGTATGTGTGTGTGTGTGAGAGGGAGAGAGAGAGAATATATATGTAAAGGTGAGAGAAAATATCGTGTCGGCTATGCTTGTAACGCGTTCGTGTTCACATACGTGACTAAACTATCAACATTGACGATCAAAAGTATTTAACATACATATATACACGCATATATGCATATTAATATCCGCACGCAAATGTGTACGTAAGTGACACTCATTCTGAGTTAAGTTCTTAAGTGAGAAAGAAAGGGTGATAGAACAGACTTCATATTTGCATGCATTTCTTGTATGTTTTTTCATCATTGATATATAAATTTATTTAAAATTGTACGAATTTAATCCATATAAATAAATACATAAATACATACAAATAATAATCTAATAAGAAAACATATCAAAATAAAAAGTGATGTATCTAGGGCACAGATACGTATTTTAGATGATTTAAAAATAAGAGTAATTTTTATAGATTAAATGGAATGTACTTAACTTTTCATTAACTACTAACTTTATATGTATTAATATTTTATAAATCCATATTATCCAAAGGTTTTAATTACATTTAATTCTAACTTTTTTAACACGCATACATTTTAATCATACGTATTATGATTAAAAATTTAAATTCTTCAAATTTAATGCCAAAATCAGTAAAATGAGTAATTCTATAAAAAAATAAAAATTATTCATATTTCAGAATATATTACTCAGAACTTTAAAAATATTATCAATTCATGAAT
Source organism: Ceratosolen fusciceps (assembly GCA_018883505.1). Classification (NCBI taxonomy): domain Eukaryota; kingdom Metazoa; phylum Arthropoda; class Insecta; order Hymenoptera; family Agaonidae; genus Ceratosolen; species Ceratosolen fusciceps. Next base: position 411,386 of record RCIC01000021.1, on the reverse strand, counting down.
ACATAAATATCAATAAATAACCATAATCGTTAAAATCTAATGATAGATAGATGATAATGATAGATGATTATCTAAATAGAATGCACATAGTTCAGTATTTCCAATAAAAGAATCATTAAAGTGTCATATTTTTATTTCAAGTATATTATAACTCACTGAATTGATAATAATTGTATTGATAACAATGTAAACACGCATTTTAATATTTAACTTTATCTAATAAATTATTTAAAAACATAAACTTAAAAAATTGTTTGCGAATATCTGGTCATTGATATATAAATTACATGTAAATATCAATAAGATATTTTATACATCACTTCTTTTTAAATTAAAAAACAATCATCTAAATAGTAATTATAAATTAAATTTTACTTAAACATACCTTTTTTACATTTACTGATTTCATTGTTATTATTGTTTTAATTACAAATACGTTATTAAATTACATATTTTATTGTTATAAATTTAAAAATATGTATATTAAAATTCACGGTACAGTTCATACTGTAGGTTATATCAAGTAATTCATATTTCAAAACATTTATTTTTCGTAATACTCCGAGTTGGCGAAACAGAGAAAAGCGAATAATAAAAAAACTAAAGAAATTCAATAATTTCAATAAGTTAGAAAAGAAGAAAAAGTCTAACACTTAATCTAATAGAAAGAACTTGAATATCGGCTTGAAATTATAATATTAATTTTTCCATATAATTCTTACATTTTCATGTAATTTTAATTTTGCTATTAGAAGCATCGGATTATCTTGATCTTATTTTACCTTGCAATACTAGCGCTTTGCAATTAAGTAGAATCCCTTTTAAAAAATAACAAGGATTTTACCCAACAAGTACTTATACATCAAATAGCAATTTTCTCTACAGGTTTTTTTTTTATTGAATTTATATTTTTCGATATTTATATCAACACATATTTCGAGATTCTGCTTTTATATTATTTATTTTTTTCTTTACATCGAGAAATTATTTTACTTAATTTTTTGTATTTATTTTAATTAACAATGACATAAATTTGAAAAATTTTAAAATAAGTTTTCTAAGTCATTATCGTAAAAACGAATTAATATATCAAAAAATCTTTGAATTTGAATAAAAAAAAATTAGTAAATTTAATTTTGGATACTATTATACAATTAACCGTTCACTGTTATACTGTTAAATGTATTTTTATGCCTCTTTACCTTCATTCGTTATCCATTTCTCTTTAAATCTCTCTCTCTCTCTCTCTCTCTCTCTTATTTCTTTCTATCTATCTATTATAAACTATACGTAATAGTTTATGTTTAAATTATTCAAAAGTCATGCAGTATGGTCTAGTTAATAAATTATTTCCTTTTTATTAGTGCGATATTTAAAAAAAACTGCTATGATTTTTCTATATAATATTAATTCAAACCTTAATATCAACATTATTATTATTATTATTATTAATATACATAATAAATTCATAAACCATCTATGCTCATACGTAATATTTTTCTTCCGTATCTGATAGACAAAATTTGTAATCAACATAGTTGAATAAAACATTTTTTTAATAAAATGCTATTTTGTTATGTTGTATTTTTTATATGAAATACATTATTAGCTTTTATGATTACTTAAGAATAATTTTTGAATTTATGCATAAGCTTATCGTAATTAGGTAAATCAAGTGATTATCGTAGTGTCATGGAGGTATAGATATTTAGAAAATAATGGAATTATAAATAAATAAGTGATACATTTATATAATTTTAATTTTATTGCAACTATAAAAATTTTGTACATTTAAAAAGGAATAATATCTACTACATAAGTGCATTATAAATTTTTTGTATATTTTAAATTAAATTAATTAGGTAATATGATTGAAAAACAATTTACGTATTAATTAAAAAAGAAACTCAGATATTCGTTTATTAAATTTATAAACTAAATTAGTAAAATACGTACTTCATTCTATCTCAAATAGCTAACATGTTTGAAAATAGGTGCTAAATAATACTATATTAATTTAACGAAATATTTTTAATAATTACAAATATCTGTGCTTATTTTAATTTTCATTTGTAATCTCAATTATTTCTTATATACTATAATATCTGTACATTCTATTTAATAGAAATTTTTATGTATAATTAAAAATAAATAGTTTTAAATTTTTTTAATTTTTTAAATTAAAATTTTTTCTTTCAAGAGGCTTTCACCTCTTTATCAACACTTTATTCATGAATTACTTTTTGTAGAACGCATCAACTTTTGTATTAATAACTTTTGTATACATCGGATTTTGTATAATGTATACACAAAAATTCTGTTTTCGAATAATAACTAATTAGAAACTGCTGAATACGCACAAGTTATAATATGAATGATTAGTCCTAATATCTCATCATCTATATTTAATCGATAAAGTAGATGAGACTTCTTTCCTTCTTTAAATAATTGAAAACATTATTCTGCAATTAAAATGTAGAATTTATATTATATAGATAATAATATTTTATAGATATTATGAGTGCTTAGATATATGGAGTCTTTTATATAACAATTACATTAAAATATGAAGAAGAAAAAAGGAAAATATGTCCTCTATTAAGAAAGCTAACATTTTTCTCTATTTATTAAATTGTTTTAAATTAAATGTTATTAAATGTTATTAAATTTATTAAATTGTTTTTATTAAATTTATTAAATTGTTTTTATTAAATTTATTAAATTGTTTTTATTAAATTTATTAAATTGTTTTTATTAAATTTATTAAATGGTTTTTATTAAATTTATTAAATTGTTTTTATTAAATTTATTAAATTGTTTTTATTAAATTTATTAAAATGTATCTATGTAAAATCTCTCTTGTATAAGTAACTAGATTAAATCATATAAATCTTAGTGATTTCATAATTATTAATTAACATTCAATTAATGTCTTCAACTTCGAGTATTTTATTATTTGTGCACACATTTATTGTATAATACTTATATTATTTCATTTTTTATCTCTAATAGAAAAATACAAATTTAAATATTTTGTTTTTAAATGTTAATAAGCTTTAAAAGGTCGATGTAACTTGAAAATTACTCCTAACGAATTGAAAAAGTCTAATAATTTGGGATAAGGTAGAAAATTAGATAAAATATGTTTGATAAATTCGCCCAAAAAATTAGGCTTTGAAGGTTATCGAATAACAAACAAATACGAGCTTCCACCCTCTCTCATTACAAGGAAAAAAATTTTTTCATTATACTTTTCCATACCTTATTATATTTTCTATATTTTACTGAAAATTACTAATTAATGTTACCGATTTTTTGTTTGCAGAAGATTAAGAGCCGAGGAAAATTAGGTAGAAGAGAACGAGGACGAGTGGATTGAAGAGCTAGTGATAGGCGAGTTACCAGAATCATCTCAAGCAGGTAAAAGTCTCTAGCGCATAACCGAGCCAACAAAATCTGAAGGTGTGTTTTGTCTTTTACTTTTTTTTTTATTTTATTAAATTTCGTATTGATTTTTCATATTTTCGTTAAAAAAATGTATAACCTAATGGTTCAGCAATTTAATCAAAATTATCCAGCAGTCGAAAAAACCAAGTTATAAATAAATATAAATATAAATATAAATACCAAGCCTTTCTGGCTGATCATAGCTTTTAAAATTTTCTTTTTTGTTTATTTTTAGAATAAACTTTAGGCTAAAGAAGTAACAGTCATCTTATCTATTTTATATTGTTGTCTTGTCGTGCTCTATATATTTTTTATTATTGATAAGCCTATGCCTACACTTATTTTTCAATTACCAACCGAATTGCTTATACTCTTTTATGTTTTATTTTAGCACTTTTTTGATAAAGTCAGCGTAATTAAAAACTCGTCTATGAAAGTATTAATATGTCTTATACAATATTTTGTATTTTAAAATATTTTGTGTATTATCATGGTTAAATGAAATAGCATTGTCAAATATATTTTATTATCGGCCTCATTATCTTTTAAAATAGTACCTCATACTTTCGAAAGTAGCAATGTTGAATGATATTTAATGACATGCATTATGCAATATAAGATTTTTAATTTTATATTCAAATACGTTATATAAATCTTCATTCTATAAAAAAAATAATAATATATTTTATTATAAATTTACTTATAAAATTTATTTTTAAACTATTAAAGTGATCATAGTCTATAAAATCTAATTCTATTCTAAAATCTTTCTTCCATAATTGTCAAAGTTATTCAACTAAATAATAAATATTATAAGAAAATTTCTTATAAGATTCCATAAATAATTTTTATGTGAAATAAATTGAAATATAAAACTACACTTTGTTAGTTAAACTAGATTACAAAAAAAATTCGCGTGATTTTAAAATGAATCAAAATAATGAAAGTTCAGCTCTATTATTTTAATATCTAATGGAGATAAGACAATACGTTTGCCGATGGTAAATTCATTAAATTTTTTTGCGAAGTTTTTAAGTAAAGAAAATTTATTCTCCTAGATAAAAAAATAAAACAATTTAATAAAAAATTTGACAAGAAGGAACAAAGAAAATATTTATACGCTAAGTGAGAAAATAAATTGTTCTTATTTCATTATAACGTATCATTGTTTTAGGAGAGGAACAATTAAAGTTCTTCATTTAAATATTCGATCAAATTTAACTATGATTCGAATATATCAAATTAATAAACATTTTAATAAAGCCACATCGAAATAATTTACTAAATATTATACTTTTTATTATAATAATCGACAATAATAGTTAAAATATATTCTAAAATATAATATTTATTATCTTTTTTTTAAAAAATTTCAGATATGATATGCATTTTAATAATAAATTGAATAAGTACTTCTTTGATATTTTGAACTCTTTAATATTCATAAAGCATATAATCCACAATTTTGATTAGATAGAATAGATTTCATTTTTAGAAAATATTTATTAGTTTATTCTACTATCAATTTATCCTGAAACTTATACATATTTCAACTAAATATATGTATAAATAGTTCGAAGGATTAATGAGGACGCTGTTTATACTATTTATTTTGAATAAAATAAAAAATGTAAATAAGGTGTAAGGGTATATTACATTAATTATATCTAACGTAATATGAAGTTCAATTTTATGAGAAGTGATGATCAGTCGGTAAATATTATTCAGAGAGCTTCTAAAATATAATGTAAAATCAATTATACATATATAAAAAATATTTAAATTATAAGCTAGTGATAATATAATAAATAAAATTAAAGTGATAATTAATGATCTAAGAATGCTCCAAAAGTTTTTAGGTATTAAGCGGGTTTTGCAATAGCGTAAGAAGATATAAATAAAATGTATATAAGATAAAATTATGAATTAAGTAAAGTTTGGTTCAAAGCGTATATTCAGATGTATAACATAGGAAAATATGTGTGTCGCAGGTGGCGGAAAGAAAGAAAACGCATGGGCGAACCCTTGACACACGGGACCGGCCTGGACGCACATACATCCCTAAGATGTGATTTTAAAAATGGCGGATTGTCCCTATGCCCGCTGCATACAAGAACGAAAACACATTCGCCGGGAGTTGCTGCGATGGACAAAGAATATGGTCTTTGTAGTCGGTAAGTATCATATCATCAATTTTTAACTCCCACTCCTTGTATTCCGATTATCTAAGCTGAAAAATAACTTTCGAGTAGAACGTTCATTGAATCCATTACTTAACGATCGTTTCATAAAGCGCGTATTTCGTTAACCAACGATCGATGTCCACTTCACGGTCACTTTAATTTCCCCTGTGTTGCGGCCATGTTTTTCAATGAGCTTTTTCCGTCGCTAAATACTCGATTTCATTGATCGTTACTCACTCTAATAATTCCCTCCCTCGAGCTTTGACAAATTAACTATGACGCCCAAATTGATATAGTCTACTACTTCCAAGCTCTTAAGCGGTCCGAATAGTATATCTGAAGGAAGATAAAAAAAACTAGCTCTAAGGAAAAAAATTCATTGGCAAAATAAATAGAAGCATAGTTATACATTAAATAAGTTATTAGTCATTGGATATTTGTTACTATATTTTCGATAAAAGTACAATAAAAATCCTGGAATGTCAGCCTTAACTTAGGATTCTGGAGGTAAAATAAAAATCTCGTTAAAAGGTAATTAGGATGAAGAGGTACCGAGATCCAACGGCCGCGATTCTTAACCTCGGACACGGCATACTGAAATCTGGGTCATTCAATTCATTGCATTAAGTTCTTTTTATCCACGGCGACTTTGTGTCGGCGAGTTTCAACAGCTCCGACTCTGTTACGATGTTTTATTGATTTTTCTCGCTGCGTTCCAGGGCTATCCTGTACTTACTAATGTATTTACAATCCATGCGAAACCCTTTTTTTTAGTATTATCGAAATTCTCCTTAACCAAGGTTTCATTTTTCAGCCCGTATAATAGAAAAGACTTTCGATGTTTCCAATCATTTTTTTTTTGTTTTTTTTTATTGTAAGAAGATCCATAGTTTGAAATGAAATTTTAATAACAAAAGTCGACAAAATAAAAATTCGATCTAAAATTAATTTCATTTTCCAATTATGAATAAAGTTTTGAAGCTGCTTCTGTGTTTACTTATCATAAACAGGATTAAATATTTCACTAATAAACTTAAATAATTTCAAATATATTAATGATAGAGTCGTAATGGTAGAGTCAATTGATAGAAATTTTCGTTAATAAATTCTATCAATTGAATGAGAATAAAAGATTTGATTCTCAGTTAAGTAATAAGAAAAACTAAACATTCTATCAAAAAGGTTTAAAATGCTTATGGAATAGTCTAATGGAGAATTTATTGATTTGCGCAAGAATTAAAAAAAGTTTTCTTGAATAACCCATCTTATAGTTTATTCGAAAAAATAGCTTAGTGCAACGGAGGAGTGCAAAGCAAACAAAAAAAAAGATGCAAAACTAATTGGTCTCAACACTTGGTAGTTTTACGCGCACAACGATTATAGAGATTATGGACAAAATTCCTCGAAAAAATGGGTAGAAATAGAAGAACAATTACCAGTTTTTTTAACGAATTCATTACTTCTCCAGCCCCATTATTACAATATACCAAGTATCGTTTCATCTTGGAGAAATGTTTATCGCCGTTTCGAGGTAAACGTGTTATTTTAATCCCTCATGTAAAAGAATAAGAACAAAGTAGGAGTTTTGATTAGAATTAAATAATGTGCGTCCAAAAGAAATTACGAGTTAAATTTGACCGACATTTATGTTAATATACTTTCTACGATAAGAGTCACTTTACTGTAATTCAATGTAATTTAGACATTTGTCATTGAGTATCGGAAATTTGTAAGAAGGACTTGTTTCAGTAGAGAAGTCCTTAATATTGATCGATAAGAAAGTAGTATTAATCATTGTAAGATATCTTGAATTTTTATTTCTAAGTAAAAGTTAAAATAAATTTAGTTAATGGGAGCTTTAATAATATAAACGCAATAATTTGAACTCATTTAATATCGGAAAAAAATGTAAATATTTTATGTTCTAACGCTCATATGAGCATTTTTAGAAGCACAAACTTTAACTATACACATGTAACATATTTCTTAAAGTTAATGTCTTTAAGTCGAATTTACTATTATGTATAAGTTCATAATTTTATGTATAATTTTATAAAAAAAACAAGAAAGAAAAATCTAAGTGTTTATAATCATTATTATTATTGTTGTTGTTGTCATTGTTAGTATTATTGTTGTTATTATTGTTATTATTATTATTATTATTATTGTTATTATTGTTGTTATTATTTTTATTATTATTGCTATTATTATTTAAATTGTCCTCATTTACATTAGCAGAATTAAAAACAATAAAGTATACTGCTTTTAATCTAATTTTATGTCCGATATGTAACTAAAATGGATTTTCAATCTATATAACTTCAAATATTAAATTTATAAATTCATTTAATTCATTACTATATAATTATGATTATGATAAAATAGACTTTTTTAATTCTCTTTTTGTTTAGAATAAATATCTATCGTCGTCTGAGTTGGACTTAACTTCAAATAGTACTTTTTTACAATAGATCAAAATTAAATATTATCCATATATATTAATAATAGATTGCGTTAGAGTAAAAAATATAAAAAATTTTTTTAGTTAAAAATACAAAAATATTCACTAAGAGATATCGAGAAAAAGGAAATACAAATTTTAAATAATAAATGAAATATTAATTCTTTGTAATACAATAAGGGAATTGTTTGGAAAAAAAATTGCTATGAAATGATGGAAAGTTCTGACAAGGGACGATCTATCAAAAAAAATAAAGCCATATAATAAGAAAAAGAGAGAAAGAGAGTGTGCATATATTTGGACGAAATAGTCGCACATATAAGTAAGTCGGCACCTCTTGCGTAAAGATCCTGACTGAAACAACGACTGTGGACGTATAAAAGCAACCGATGGTGTTGCGGTCCGTGAGTTATAAAAGATCGTCTACGTACTCCCTATGTGTCGTATACTGCGCAGTATGAATCTCCATCTTTACTCAATCTCTTTCGTTTTCTTCCTTCCTTTTTCACTCTCTCTCTCTCTCCCTCTCTCTGCCACTCGCTCATATTATTTCAATTGTTACATTTCATATGCAAACCAAACTGAAAGGAAAGATAGATTTTTTATGCGAATGAAAAAAAAGTAAAGTCAAAGTGTAAAAGGGTCGTGCTCAGTATTTTTTCCAACCCACTCCCGTATATCTATTTATCTTTCACTCCTCTTTTTCTTTTTGCTGTGTCTGTATAAAAAGATTGGATTTGAATGACGTATACGTAAGATCAATAGGTCAATGCCGTTTTTCTCGATCTCATTTACATGACTGAACGGCAGTTCGATGAGCCCAATAATGATTACGAATATTTATATATGTTCAAAGGAAATAAAATTCCTTCTGCTACTCTTTCGCTCTCTCTCTCTCTCTCTCTCTCTTTCTTTGATACTCTCTTGGACAATTTTCTCTAATTTTATATAACTTGTCTTCTAATTTGTATATGTAATATAAGAAAATTCTTACTTTTTGTTTAAAAAAAAGAGATTATAATGTTTAAAAAAATTTAAGTACATGTTCCTGTCAATGTACCTAACACAAAATGAATAAATATCAGAAGTCAGAAAATTAAGTTCACAAATTCGATTAATTATTATCAGTAAATAATATTTAGGGAAGTGGACTTGATGAGAATGACTGCATTGATGATTATACAAATAATTAGATTTAAAAAATAAATATTTATTGAATTGAAGGCACAATAATCTTCTTTAACGAAATGAAAAATATGAATATTGAAAATTTGCTTAATAATTGGTTGTAAATTATTAAATAAATAATTAAATAAATATTTAATAATATAATTATAGTTTTATTAATAAAAATATCATAGTAAATTATTAGAAATAGTGTACCGCAATTTTTAAGAACTAGATATTATTTTTAAATAATTAATTAAGACACTCAAACATTTTTAAAATCTTATTATTTTATAGAATAAAAAAAGATTTAAATCTACTAAAATAATTAAATTTAATATATAAATTATCAACTTAAAGAAGCATAATTCAATGTCATGATATATATTCTTTTTTTTTTAAATATTCAAATATTTGTTTTTTTCAAACAATTTTGTTCTAAATAAGTTCATTTTTCATGTAATATATAATTTCTTGTATATAAATTAAATGAATATTTATAAAAATTTTAATTCAATCTAAATAGTCATTTATTATATTAAAAAAAATTTGATATAAATTTAAATAAGAATTTTACAAAAAATGTATTAACAATACTATTAAAAATTCAAAGAATTTCCTTTTTTTACATTACTCAGATCCTTCGATATTACAAATGTAACTTTTATCGTAAATAGTATCTTTTACATTTCGTCTCAATGTTAAAAAACTTATGTTGATTGAAAGTTGATTCAAAGTTTTATGAAATAGTTTATTTTAATACAGTTAAATATGTCGCTACTTTGAAGATATTAAAAATTGCAGTTACTAGGAGTAACATTTCCTAATTACTACTCCAGGACTGACATATAAAGGTTCATTGGATTCTATATTATTTAGCAGCATAGAAGGTTCGACTGCTAATTAACATAATAGGACGCACGCATACAAAGGAGTGTGTACACTCAATAACTTAACTAACAATATACATTTATCTACGGAAGGAAAGAGTTTTCTAAAAATTTCTTTAAAAAATTTGAGCGAAAATACGGAGGCTACACAATGCACGAATACTTATTCAACGAGGGAATAAGAGTGGAAAAACGAGATCAAGCAAACACGGCTTCTTTAATCATATCATAATTTCGCTGATGTTTTTGCCAGTGCTTGATTTTCATGAAAATATCGTTTTTGCAACAGCTAGCGTTTAAATTTTGTGAGAAGTTCAGGTATGGGTATGGGTAAGTATGTTGGACAAAGCGCGGAACGAAAGCCGGCACTGTAGAGTCGTGAAGGTAGAAGAAGTTCTTGAGTATCCCACCCTACCTTCCCCTACTGCGGCACGCACAAACCCTGTTGAAACTTACCACCCTTAAGACTCGCTTAGTTATGTCGTTCCGTAGTCGTAGTGGCGCACTTTCCCCTGAACGATTCTCATCGCTTTCCCCTTCCTATGAACATCCCCGTTTTTGTTCCTGTCGATGGCTCGCACGTCAACATTTCCCCTACCTTTCTATCTTTTCTCTCGCTTTCTCTTTCCCTCCCTCTTGCTTTGCCACTTTTTATTACTTTCTCATTTTCTTAGATAGATCTTTTGCAGAGTAACATCGATGTTCGTTGATGAATTAAAAATGTATAGACGGAATGAAATACAAGGAAGTAAATTTAATCATACAGTTAGCTGAAATGAAGCACAGAGAGCGAATGAGTGAGAAAAAGAAAGAAAGAGAGAATAAATGAAAAAAACTAACTCAAAATCTTGAAAGAGTGAATTTGTGAAGAGCCTGAAAATTTATAGAACTATAATTTCTTAATAACTATAGAAAAACTTAATAGAATCTCCTGTAATGTATAATCAATTTTAAAAAGACTTTCATAATTTAAAAAACTGTATATTCGAAATTAGTGTATCGTTTTTGATTATAGAATAATTAACCAAAAATAAGAACATGTATTTTTAAAGGCTTTCAGTAATACAAATAATCCTGTAATATTTAATTTCATAAAATATTAAAAATTATTTCATATTAAAATCTTTTATGCTGCTCTTACACTAAATAAAGTTCATTAAAACAATTAGAATATGGTAAAAAATATGTATAAATATTTAATAAATAAAATTTTTTTTGTAATTTAAATATTTAATTTATAAATATATTTATGATTACATTTATTATCATTTAATAACTCAAAATTTTAATGGAATTTTTTTTTAATAATTTAAAATAATCAGCTGTTTTAAAACAGATAATAAGTAAAGAGAATTTAGAAATTTTCAAAAACATATATGTATTAAGAAGTAATTTTGTATATGTATAGAACTTCTTCATCTGTGAATATGGGTAAGAATTAATAAGTAGAAAAGAAAAGATTGTAAGGTAATTACTGAAAAACAAGCAACGCTAAGAGAGAAGAATTAAACCTATACAGATGCATTAGTTTATAGCCGTTCGTGCGCCTTGACCATAGGCAATCCTATGAGTCGTCTTTGTCACCGACGTGGCCGCCGCCGCCGCCACCGCTTCTGCCGACGTTCCCCTCCACTTCTACAGTGCCGCGCCCGAAAGCCTTCTTTTATTCATCTTATAGCAAGGGTCGCTTCCCCTGCGCCTGGCTTTCCACCCCTTCAGCTCTTTCCACCGATTTTACTTTTCCCACTCGTGTAGCGCCCCTCTCGCGCGTGTCTTTGGCCTCTCCTCGGTCACTACAAGGTTGTATACTTCATCTTTTTCTATATATCGACGTTTGCCTCTTCTACTGCATACCCAGATTCTCCCTTCGCGACTGTCTGCTTTCTACCGCCACTTCCCCCATTTTCCTTCACCATCTTCCTCCTTCATCGCTGCGTTTCCTTTTTTTCCACGCTTACTCTGTCTTTGTCTATTAATTCTCTTTGCCAACCCCTACACCTGTCACCCTCCAACCCTCCAACCCTTCAACCCTCCAACCCCATTCTCCTCCCACATCCACGAAGCCGCCAAACCCCCGTATTACAACCTTTTTTTATGCTTTATAGTCTTTATTACGCTGTACGTCGTAACCTTTTCATTCTATGGCTCCAAAAAACACTGAACTTCGGGCTCGTTTTCCTTGACTTTCTAGAATTTTTGTATCACAGAAGTCGTGGAAAGTTTCGAAGGGTGTGTAAAAGATATTTCAAAAAATATGACCATTATAAAGATTTTCTTTTATGTTATAAAATCTTTATTTGTTTTGGTTTTTATTACCATTTTATTATGTTTTAAATAAAATCTTGGTTTTTATATTTAAGCTAAATTTTAATAATGCCAGCCAGTATGTAATATATAACCTAAAATAATTACTCATAATTTAATATTTTATTATATTCTGAATTTTTCGTGTCAAGTAAATAAAATTAATTTAAACTCCTTCGTTTAACCAACTTATTTTTTTCACGAGTTGCTTAAACTTTATATCTTAAACAAATAAATTTTAAATTTAATTTCAATTATATACTTTTTTCAATAATTATTATTGAATAGCGTTTTTAATAAATTTTAATATGTATCGATAGTTACTCAATTGCATATTTCTGTAATAATTATGACTAAAATAAGGTAATACTATGGATCGCCATTTCAATTCTAACGTTAGCTAAAGGTAATGTAAAAAATACATTTATTTTTTTCCATCTTATGCAAACCAAATAACAATGTTAACCAGATTCGTTCATAAATTCAAAAACCAATTAATTATTATTATTGAAATAATGCTAATCTAAACTTTTACTACACTTTCATCGGTGATCTATTACTATTCGTGTTCATATTTCATTTCCTCTCTACTCTAAAGAAACTCTATACAGATTTTTTTCTCTTTTTTTCTTTATGTATAGTTTATATTATAATCAGTACATATTTAAGTTTTCTCGCAAATATTTTTTCTATTTTTTTTATCTTTAAATAGATACGCTTCTAAATAATATTATACATTATCTTATGCGTTAACAAATTTCGTATAATTTTTTTTTTCTTTTGGGCCATTAAAAATATATTGTACTAATTTTGTGAAGCACGTATCTCGAAATTTTTAATGAATTTTTATCTGACTTCATGTACGTATATTAAAAAATGTATGTATATTCTAACTAAGTAAAATTATAACTTAAAAATAAATATATAAAACCAACTATAACAGAACTATAACTACGAATTTTTGTAATGCACCATGTAATAATTATCTAATAATTATTAGGATGTGTAAGTAATTGAGTTAGATGGAAAAAATTTGGCCAGAGAAAAATTCACATTTTTAAATTTACGAATGAATTTTGAAAACTAAAGTGATAAATTGTCGAGACAACTGCTATAGAAACTTGGATAAATGTAAGCTTCTAAGCGAAATCAAAAATAAGAAAAACACTCGGAAAATGGACAATTGCCCAATGAAAAATGTTAAAAAGCTCAAACAATAGGTTTTCCTACAGAAAAGTAATTGGTATTTTGTTGCTGTATCTATGATGGCGGCTAAACTGAGAAAATTGAAATGTTCAGGAGGATTGATTCAACTCAACCTTTTCGTTATCCCAAGATCACGTGGCTATCAGTTATATAAGTGAAGGCAAAATCTATTTGGTTTTTTTTATGATACAAGGGCGCTATGATACCTAATACTTTCATCACTTCACTTAAGTTATTTTTCACTATTGCCTTTGATCCACGACTTTCGATCAGTTTTGGATTAACTAGTCGTGCTACTACTCTTTTCGCTCGTACAATCATTGTTTTCTCTATGATTTGCATACAAATTTATCATAAAAAAATGGTACTACCTTAGAAGCAAGTAAAGATGAATAGAGAGCAAACGATTGAATTACAGATCTCAACTATAATTTTATCGGAGATCTCGTAATGTTCATGTTTCAATTTAGGCTTTATTTGAGATCTGATTGGCCTCGAAGCAAATGAGTATCATAATCAATGAGCTTTCAGTTTTAAATACAAAGCATTGAATCTCAGAAAAATTAGTATTGTTTTGGTGTAGTTTAAAATTAAATTTAGGATTGCTTAAGAAGCAAACTCTGGTTAATTATTTTGATGAAAGCAGGTAGTAAATCACATCTATACTTTTTTGTTATATAGCGGTATTAGAGATATCGAAAATACGTCGTAAATAGTTGAAAAACCATGACCGGAATAACCTTTTCCAAGCAATAAAGTGCCTCTTAGGCTCATGGCGCGTGGAAATAAAATGCATAAAAGAAACTAAGGACAAGAAACTTGGAGAAGGCCAAGAGATCCTTTCCTTTAGATTGGAACAGCTCTTCTGGCTTAATGATCGAGAGAAGATAGGTTTCGTGTTGATCCTGAAATCTGAAAAATTATATTTAATAATACGAATCCCTTATGACTTAACCATACCCGTGAAAACATGGCAAAAATCGGATCCCTAGACTATGCTCGATACTCACTGTTTTTTGTTTTTGATTATTTTTATCTTTCTTTCTAAAGGGCGACCTAGATAGTAAGGCTTTATTAAAAAAAATGGGGCGTCACTCAACTTTCGAACTTTATAAAGCAATAAAAGACGTGAACTGAAAGGCTTACCACTCTCCACGCACCACTCACCACCCATCCACCACGATCGAACGGGCCTTTTTCTCTCTCCCTGTCTCCCTCTCCTTCTCTATTTCTTACAATATATTGGCCTAACTTTTTTGTAATAGTAATTATTAGATCACAATGTTTTTTAACAATTCGCTGCTTGGTAATCTTTTCTATTGGAAAATTTCACTTTCAACTAAAGTGACTTTATATTCTGTTTAATCAGACATTATAAATTGATAAACTTTGTTTCGTCGTTTCGCTTTCACCAAAATCAGATCTGGTAATCCAATAACTCTAAGCCACGAGAATTCAAATAATTGTTTCCGTTATTATTCTATCCTACTCAGTGTTAATTCATTTATACTTTTTTTCGAAGTCATATTGACATAATGAGGCTCTTAATATTTAAAAAATCATAAGAGCTCTATCCCTTATATCTTTACATTAGCTCAAATTTTATCAACTGATGACGATCAATCAAGATTATAAGCAAAATATCTTATAGTACTCATTTATCGTTAGACAATTTGAACTCTTAAAGCATTTCATTCTCAAAGTAATTCATAGTTGCATTTTTCAGCTTCTTAAATATTTTTATTTACAACGAAAAATTTATACTTTAATTTTAATTTATTATTATGTCGTTGAAGTATAAACTAAGTGATTACAAATGAATTTATATAAATGAAAAAATTAAATCCATTCAAAATAAAATTCAAAATAAAATTTGAATGCCGTTTGAAAAAATAAACTGAATACGTAAATTACTACATTGTTTGCGGAGTGTTGATCCTAGAGTGTAATTTAAAACGAATATAGAATCAATACAAAAAATTCTCAAATTTTGAAAAACATGATATTATCCGAATATAATTACATGATTATGAGACAAAAATCAGATAACTAATCACTTATAATTAAATTCTACATTAAACATTTAGTAATAGGCATACTTTTGAGACAAATAAAATAATCTACTGGAAGATAATAATTTAGCGGCGACGGAGTAATAACATAATGCCGTTTAGTTTTCGGATTTATAGGAGCTGAGGTATGAGGGTTGAATCTGGAGGTTGAATTGGAAAGTCGGTGAGTAACACGGAGACAATCTGCCTCGGACATTTATCCTTGAAAGTTAAACAAGCAGCTGGGTATCATCGCGCTAAAGTGCTAGTCAAAATACAAAAGTAATTTTGCTGCGCGAAATGAATACTCATCTCTTGAAGGCAATAAAATTTTACAATATCGATCCTATCCCTTCTCCTCTCAAGTTGAGCTCCCTTCTCTTTCCTTCGCCATCCGCTTCGACAGCTCCGTAGACCAACGCATCCGACGGGCTTAAAAGCGGAACGGTTAAAAGGAGAAAAGCCCTGCATACTTTCCGTCATGCTCGACCCCCCGTTTTAATAAAAATTTCACTCATGATAAGTCTCGCCTTCACCTCATCGGTGGTCGGACAGTTGACGGATGAAGGAAAACAAAAAAGTAGACTAGTCTAGCGTAGTGCATCAACAGGCTTCGAGGACATGCAATGATCTTCGCTCTTAGGTTCTACTTTACGTTCTTAGGCGTCTTTCATCAAATGGCTTTCGACTTTTGACTAGCTATAAACATTCTCAGAGATCCGAGCATACGTCGATGTGACGAAGGTGCGTTTAAGAATAATTTTACAACCGTAGCTGTAGGGACCGGGATTTTTAAGTGAGCCTCACCCTTGTGAGGGCAGCACGGGTCGTTTCGTTACATTGGTGATGTAAGGCGCTGAAAGGTAGGGGAAGAAAAACGCTAGAGCGGGGAACGTTGCAAAAAAAGTGAGTTGAGTGGTGGACGGGTCTCTGCTGATGTAAGAGGGGAGCAACGAACGACCGTCCCAGAGTGGGTAGTGATCGTTAAAAGCGGTATAAAAAAGCTGTGCTTCACGTCCGTTCTGGTGATCACCCCCGCACCACAACGCCTGCTCCCAATGGTAAAAATTCGCGCATGTGTTCTGCTCGGCCGACGGGTAGCAGCGAGCGTGCTTGGCTTAGACTCGGCCACTTCGTTGGTAGGGGTAGTAAAGAGGCGAGAGAGAAAAATCTGGCGAAGGGGTGGATGTATAAGTTGCACATACAAACACTAAAAGAAGAAGTAAAAGGTAAAAATGTGGGTGCGAAGGTGGGACGGAGCGACGTAGATTTAAGACCGAGGATGGTGGGGACGTTGGGGATGACAGGGTAGGGACCGAAAGCGCGCAGTGCGTAATGAAACGATATTGAGTGGTCCGCGCGCCGACCGCCTTCGCACTCACTTTATACCTCTCTCTCTCTCTCTATCTCTCTCTCTCTGTCTCTCTCTCTCTCTTCCTCCCCCCTCCCCTCTCCCTCTCTCCCTCTCTCTCTCTCTCTCTCTCTCTCTCTCTCTCTCTCTATTTCTCTCCTTTCTCTCCATCGTTGTCCGTGGTGGGGAATCGTCTTCAATATTGCGACCCACCCTTTAACCGATTGACCTCACTTCGCGCAGCGACATGAAGGTGGGGACCCAGCGAAGTCGCATGGGGCGAACAGACTCACGGTTTTCAGGTATAGAAAGTATAAAAAAAAAGAGGAAGAGAAAAAATGAGATGAGAACCGGCAAAGTACAGCAGCAGCGAGGGTGAAGAAAGGGGAAGAAGTCGGCCGCCCGACTACTCGGGTTAAATTGACGAAAATGACGCGAAAGGCTCTTTCCCTCTGCTGGCGCCAACGCGTACTCGGGGTATTGCCGCCGTCACCGTCGCCGTCGCCTTCGCCACTACCCTCACCATGACCACCACTACTAACACTATCTTACCGCCACCAGCAGCAGTAATAACAGCACCACCACTGTGTCTACCTCCGCAACCACCACCTCCACCAGTACCTACGCCACCACCATCGTCACTATGTCCCTACTTTTCTCCGCACACCTATTTGTGCAACCATCCCACGCCGGGACTTCTCATCGTGCTTTATCGTGGCTGGTGTGAGAATGGGCGAGGAAAGAAAGAAGAGAAGCTCAGAAGGAAGGATGAAAAAGAAAGATTGTGCGTACGAGCCAATGACGCCCTCTCACTCATCCTTTCATGTCTTTGCGAAAGGTGCCTCCGGAGCGGTTGGATTCTTTCGCTTAACTGTGCGTTGTGGGAGGGCCGAAGCTTTTGCATTCTTTGCAAATACTGCGACGTGATTCTTCATGATGAGTCTCGCAACCGTACACCTTGCTATTTGATCCCTCAATGGATACTGCTCTGCGAATCTACGTTATCTCGAGGATGCCGAGGATGAAGCTAACCTAATAGAGGCCTTTTAGTCCTGCCCTTCGACTATCCAGCCAACCTGGAGAGCTTTTGGCGTAAGTGCTTAACTTCGCTTTCAGCTCTTCATTTTTTTACCAGATTTTTCTAATTTTGTCCTATTATTCTTCATCTTTATCAATCTTCTTCCGATTTATCCTCCTAAACACTCAAATTTTAATCTCTGATTTAAGTGTATTAATATATATACATATATATATATAATTTTAATTTTTATCATAATTTTATTCTCATACTTTCTTCAGGTAAATTGAATATTTTACTTTATTACATAGCCGACTATTATTATTATTTGTCCAGAAACACGTACCTTCTTTATAAATTTATTGATAGGTTTGGATTATTATCATTTATATAAACTTTTAATCTATAAACATTAAAATTCTTCAATTACTGCACCTATTCACAACATTTTACGAGTAATATTTCCACATAAAACTTTATTCATCAAAATAAAATTTGTAACAAATCAAATGACATCTAAATGTCAATCAAATCTAATAGTTCCCTAGAAACTATAAGTAAAAATTTTAACACATTGTAAAAACTCACACATATATAAATATTTATCATTTCTGCTTTACGACACCACGTGACAGACAAATTTGCTGACTTACATTTTCAATTTAAATATGAACTGTTATAAAATAGTATATACGTTTTACACGCTATGTCCATGTTTTAAATTAATTTTACGAAATCTTCTTAAAAAATAATGAAGAGAATATTATGAGCATTCCAATATTATTTATCAAAATGAACTTGTGTATCGCAAATAAATATAAAATAAAATATCGAAATCATCATTAGTTGCGCACACTGCATTTTCCTATAAATCCTATAATGGATGCGTTAGTTTTTCTATTTTTTACATATTGTTCATTTTCGTGAATCCCCACATCTATCTAGTTCTCCTGGATCTTTGCTCAGCATCACCAACGACCTCTCTCTCTTTCTTTTCACTCATGATTCTTTCAATGCAAATGGTTTGTTTCACTTTTTATACTTATTTATCTATATAATTGCTTTATTTTCAATAATTTTAATATGCACAGCTACATGAAATAAATATATGATATTATACCGATTTTGTCTTCAGATCCATGACTCACACATGCCTTAATATATTATAAAATTTTCTATAAAATCTCAAGATGTGGAGTACAGTTCATTCCTAAAAGTAAATACTTTATATTATTTTAATCTAAAAAGTAGCTCGAAAATAGTCAATTAAATTGAATGAAGTGTCTCAACACGTCATATGTTCTCTTATAAAGATTTATAAGCTATTCAGATAAACAAAATCCTCAAAAATGACATTCGTTATTCTCTAGTTAGCCTAGGCCAGCAACGATTGGGCGGGAATGCACTTTTTCCATGCGCACGTGAATTTTGTTGCGTCTTTCTTTCTTTATGCTTCTCTATCTCTTTCTCTATCTCTCTGTCTCTCTGCCTCTCTCTTTCTCTCTCTCTCTTTCTCTTCCTCTCTCTCTCTCTCTCTCTCTCTCTCTCTCTGTCTCACTCTTTCTCTATGCACACACTTTAACTCTCGATTCACCCATTTATTTCATATTTGTTTTTGATATGTCTTATTTTTATTTTATTATTTTATTCTCTGTTATTATGATTCTATTCCTTAATATTATTTATTTAATATTTCTTCTAAATCGCTCTTAATTTTTGTCAATTTTTTTCAAACTCAATGTAAACCTCTTTTGCATAAGCAGATTTTTTAAATGCCACAGATACACTCTTTTTTATGTTCTTAAGTAAGTAACTTTATCAAAGAGTAATAGTATTTTTATTATAATTGGAGAAATATTCAAATTATTAAATTATTAAAACCATAGTTATGTTTTCTATTAACAACAAATATTTTATTAGCAACAAATATTGCCACGAAATAATTTAACTTATAAATTTGAAATAATTATCATAAATACAAACAATTATTTTGAGTATTATTTAATTTAATCATTACAGTAAAATTTTCAATCTGTTACCCTTGAAAAAAAATTCATTTATTTCTGTAAGTGCGGTATGTCTTTTAATATTACAAATTCTTACTGAATTGAAAACTGAAGTTATTAGCTACAATTATCTTTTTATCTAACATAATTCTCAATAAGAATAACATTGGGTATACTTGTTTTTGAAAAAATATTTTAAATAATTTTAAATTTCATAGCTAAATGCACAATTAGTGAAAAGACAAAATCTTTTAGAAATGAACTATAATAATTTTAATTTAGAGTTTATAAATAGTTTAATAGCGATTTATTAAACGTTATTTAACAAATGAAATATTAATTCATTAATAATATTTAAATCGATTACTCCGCTTGTCATGATATTAAGTCACAATAAAAAATCAGTCAAATACTCTGGTTAATTGCATTACTAAAAAAGGCTTACGAGTAAAGAATATTTTATTCAGATAATTTGAACAGTTTTGAAAATCTGTTGCATATCATATATTTTAAATTTAAAATAAAAATTATTATTGAGAATCGGAAAAAGCTATAGTAGTTTTTTTAGGTGTTCATGATATGAACCGAAAAGTCTTGTGAGTATCTCGAACACCATAGAATCAATAATACTACGTAATGAATAAATTCCCTAAACATTAGGATCTCGTAAATTGTATAAGAGGCATTGATTAATTCAAACTACTATACATTCTGCACATGTATTATTGTTTACTTTGCATGGCTGTGGTATTTATACAATCTAAGCTAGTACTTGATAATTAAATGGATCAAGCATATTACATGCAAAGCTTGAATATAGTTTATTAATAAAATAACTTAAGTAAAATAAAAGAGTATTTCATAAAATATTTTCAGTATGAAAACTAGTCGACAGTGACTATTATGCATTCCATCCTCAAGAATAATAAAGATAAATAGCTTACGATTGTGTTTAGATATCGTGGCTGACCTGCAAAAAGCTTGATAAATATAAATTTATTTTAGAGTAAAAAAGAAACAAAGAAATTTTTTTTAAATAAATTTGAAATAAATTTGACATAAATGTTTAAAACGAAATTAATAGTGTACTTAGAACTATATATGTCAGATTAATATCATTTATAATGTCATGTGAATAAGGACTGAATATAAAAGTATAAATTAGAGATTATTATTGTTAATCTATTTACTGTCATAAAAGACTAAATATTTGTAAAACATAATTTCTACGACATATCCTGAGTTATTATTTAATTTTCTCTTCATCAGCCGTATTTTACAAACTTTTTATTTTTATATTTTATAATTTTTATATCTCGATACTTGTAAAAATTTTTCAATCATATATATAATATTACTAATAATATTATCATAATTTTAATAGTAACGTTATTTTAAATATAATAGAGTTATTAACTTCAAGATCAGATGTTTTATCTTAATTGAATTTTTAAATTGAATTTTCCATTTATTTAAAATATACATTTAATTGATTTTATTTCAAATTGATTTCATTAATAAGTTATTATTAACTTAAAGCGTCTATCAAGAATTTTATTTACAAAATCACATCAAAAACAGTTTATAAATTATAATCAATATATTCATTATCTGTTTGAATTCTTCGATAATCATTAATTTATTATACGATTAAAAACATTAGTATATAATATTATTACTCAAGCTTCAGTATAGAAATAAATTCATAATTATATTAATTAATATTTGTATTAGTTGTTAAAAGTATATGCATTTAAGCAGAAATTTTGTAACTTATTGGCTGCTAAACAACTCATTCGATTAAGAATGCTACAGCATATATATATATATATATATATATATATAATTATTCAGTATGATTTATATAAATTGTAAGTATAAATTTCATATAAACAATATCTTGTCGGTTAAGACACACGACTAAATTTTTGAAGGACATACAAATATTGATATTAATACTAGTCAATTCGACAATTTTGTTTATTTATAATAGCTACGTAGAATTGCCTAACAAAAGAGAGAGAAAGAGAGAGAAAGAGAAAGAAAGAGAGAGAAGGGGAAAGAGGGGGAGAGAGAGAGAGAAAGAGAGAGAGAAGTAAAGCCGATAAAAGAACAACTAAAAGAACGAAAGTAGTGAATTAAACACATATAGGAAAGCTTCTAAACTAATGAAAATGTTTAATATACAATTATACACGTTTTAGAGAAAAATAAATATTTAATGCTCATGAATCTAAATTAGCTTCATTAATCATTATCATTTAATTTCTATAAACCATTAAAATTTGAGAATTTAATTAAAAAATGTAAAACGGAATACAATTTCACATAAACTGTAAAAAAGTATAAGAGAATAAATGGCCAAATAGCAATAAAAAATAAAAGAGAAAAAGTTTAAAACAAGATATGAGAGTGAAAAGGAAGCATAAAGCAAGATTCCAAATGTAAACGGTTTGCTTGTATCTATATTTACGAATAATCGTGCACGCCTAAAAGCTTCTAGTATGCACGAAAGAAAATAAGTGTCTTGTTTTTGCATTACTTTTAAAGACGGCGGCAGAGAAATGTAGTTAATTATATTTATGCGTCAACATGAAAGAGAGGGAGCGAGAGAGAGAGAAGTCTCTCAAGAATGTAAGAACATACCGTTTTATATGCTGCAATACCATTCCATTATTCGATTTCAAATTAGTTTGTTTTCGGCATATGTTTGCAAATATGTCGCAAATATATAGATTTTTTGTTACAAGACGAACGTCGCGATTCAAAATTGTCTTCAGAGAATATCATTAACACTTTATCACCTACTTTCCTGTCAACGATAATCAACTTTATACATACATTTTTTGCTTCTCAATCAATTTAATATAAGTGTTTTACTAAAAAATCTATTTTGTTATTATTTAATTATTGAAAATAATTTATAATCAAAACTTAATAATAATTATTTAATTTTTTCTTAATTAAACGCAGTTTAATTGCACTTACTTACTCGACTTCTTATAAATTATTTTCCAATTATAACTACTTGCGTTTGCACTATTTATTTAAAATTATGTAGTCTAATATTATGTTAATTATTTTGAAATCATCAAATTTAATTGTTTTATTATATGGAAATAATCAAAGCTTTTTTAAAAATGATTTTTATACGTATAAACAGATGATATAGTAAACATATTTTATTAAACATCTAGTTTCAAAACTATTGTATATAATAATTTTAAAAGTAATTTAAAGGGCAATGAGAAGCTAATATTAATCTGTGAAATGGACAAAAGTATTTTATCAAATTTTTTTTATAATTTTTGCTACATTTTCATCTTTTAGAGTATAAGGAGCAGTTTAATAGTGAAAATCATAATATAAAATAAAACATATATAATATAGAAAAAGGTAAACAAAATATCCATTTACAAAACATTTAAATTAAGAATATAATAATTTATTTTTTTACAAACTATATTATCATATAAATTTGTTTAAAAATTTGTTCTTCAACTATTTAAATATATCTAAAAATTTCTTTTCAGTAAAATTTGGATAACAATGTGATTTTTCTTCAATCAACGTATTGTAAAATTTATTTTATCTAAGATTGATATTAATACAAACATATAAATGTTAATAATAATAAGGATACAGTCATTTCTTTGGCATTACTTTTTATATAAGTAGCAAGAGTTTTACTTGCTCAAAAAACATTTTTTAATTTTATGAATAATTCATTAAACATATCATACTTCAGTTATCATATGCAACTAATATAATTTACTATCCAAAAATATTCTCATTTTCTTATCAACAATTTACTGACTAGTTTCAGATAAAAACCGTTTGAAAAATATTTTATAAACAGTTAATTAAGAAAATGATGCATTATTTATTTACATATAATCCGATTACTCCATGTCTGTCGATACAATATACGCATGCATAAAATGCAAATTTGATAATACACTTGAACATTATTTTTAATTTTATATCATTACAACTTTATGAATAATACAATTATAAATTCTTTTCTATTATAATAAAACCAACCTTTACGTTTATTTGGAGTCAAGTCATGATGAAAATGATGTACATGACGAATTGTCATATAAAGTGTGCTAAATACGATAAAAAAATTTTAGTGTATTATATTATGGATTTATCGACTTAAGTAATTAATTACAATGTTAATTTTTTGTACTAGCTTTAATCTGACTTTGATACAGATTATTCATAACATTAATTTTCTTGTTGACAAAAGTTTATAAAATTTTAGTATTCATAGATGTGTGAATCATAAGATTTAATCATAATTGTAATAATTAATAATGAAAAATAATTAATATTATTACTAAATCATGTATTAAATATTTATAAAATTAGATTGATACACAAAAGTTTAATGAATTAATATTACAAAATTATATTTCAATAAAAAATATATGATGAGTATTTATGATTATTTTCGTTTATGGATAGATTTATAATTGAAAAGCTCTTTATAATAGAGAAAATGGAGCAAATATTTGTATGACGTATAATTCTATGTAAATTAATATGTTAAGAAAACAATAACAAATCTTTTAAAAACGAATGAAAAAGAATTATGTTTTAATTTCAGACATGGCTCTAATGAGATGGCTTTGGCTAACTCCTTGACGTATTAGAGAAATTCATAAAAAATATTGAAGACGTAACGAACCCAAAAATTGAAGTAAAAAAAAAGGTGAAAGAAAAACCTGACAGAATAACAAAGTGTTAAGAGAATGGGGTAATAATGGACGGCGAATCCGCGTACAAGCATAGAAATAACATATAACTGAAGAGTGAGAGAAAGCAATTTTCTATAGATCCTAGTCGGTGTCAAATCGTCGGAGCATTCAGGATAAAATGGCGAACCCCCACTTCCCACTTAGGATAGCCACGGATAGATGTGGTATAGGCGGTACGAATGATACCCAATACAATGGTACGACATCGGACGGTGTAGAGAGACGAATTGGGACGCTTGTCCCCTACGCGTTTCGGGTCCCGGTTCGGAAACTTGCATTTCCGAAACAAAAAGCGGGTCAGGCTTACGAGGGCCTCGCCACCGTTTTTCTAAGCCAGTAGACGATTGGCCGTGCCCTCGCTATTAGGAGTCCTTCTGCTCTGATGCAGGAAAGTGGCGGCAACGGTGGCTGACCGTACAAAGTGGTTATTGGGGTGGCAGTAGTACAGTCGGTTAGCAGCTGGCGGGAGTGGGGAACTAAAATTACCGAGTTTCTCTCATTGGTCGGGCTCATCGAGGCTTTTCGATTTAGAATGGAAGAATGGTGCCGAAGTTTAGGTCTTTTTTTTTATTTCGTTGAGGTGACTGTCTCGTTATTCTTATAGACAGTACGCTGACGGTTATTGGAACCTATAGAAGATAGATGTCAAAGTCTAAATGATGGCTCGTCATAGATGTCGTTTAGGTAGCTTATGATTTTATTTTTTTCTCATATCGTTTGCAATGTAGAACAAGGTTTAATTCTCATTTCCCAAAAATATAACATTAATTTTACTAATGCATTGCCCATACGGTAATATAAAGTTTTTATAAATTATTATAATGCTCTTGTAAAATTATTAAAACATCTAATTAGGTTTATTTCTCCCTCGTTTCGTACTTCGTACCAATTCTAGTGTAAAAAATTTGAATTGTTTGATCAATGCCTCGCTTTTTATTATTTCACAATCTCGCCTTCCTAATCATTATTACTTCTTACCGTTTCATTATTATTAAACGAGATTATTTTTTTAAATCCCTATATCAATATTCTACCTTTTTTATAAATATTATTACTACTTATACACATAACTTCATACAATAATATATTATTTTATGTACTAAAATTATTATTGCTTTCAAAAAGATATTGTACAATCGTCTCCATTATAATTTGCATAATTTTAATTTTTTTTTTTCACTAATATTATTTTATTATATTGACGCTTATACCTTAATAGGTTATGCAAGGATTTATTTATTTATTTTATTTTTATAAATTACACCTTTTAGGCTTCTTGTACTTAATTTTTGAAAAACAAAAACGTGATATTGCTTCGTATGGCGTGTAAACGAATGGAAAGTGTAGGTACAAGATATCATGTTCTATTTTATTTTCATTTTACATATTTTAATAATTTATAAACACTTTTTTAGCAATGAAAAGCATTTATAATATTAAAATTATTTTTAAAAATAAAGTAGAAACTTATTTATATAAAAATGCAATGTACTAAAAGAAGTTTAATAATATACTTTGTATTTAATATTTAATAAATGTAAAGTTTATCAATATTTCAATATTCATGGAGTAAACTGAAGATATAGATTACCAGAAAAGTGACATTGAGATTCTTTTGTCATGTAGGTAATAATACATTATTAAAAAAATTATTTCGGTTTTAAAAGTTAGATTTATTAAATATAGAGAAAAATTTTATTTAAAAAAAAGAAAATCTTAAACGTATTTAAACATAATTATAGATCACGGCATCAATAGTAAATACCAATATATCAACTATTTGCATCAATGATTGCTTGAGATAACGTATAAACCATTCCTTATTACAAATGGTAGTTATCTCATTTCGCTATTATCTTCAATCATTTTTGTTAAAAGTATAAATACTTATAATTTATTGAATGAGATAGGTGATTGCTGTAAACATTGAATCTTATGGAAATTCACTATTTTTGTCCATGGGCCTCTTTTTGTTTTGTTACTATTATTTTTATCATTTATTATTTGTATATTTTCCATCATTGTGATGATTCTAAAGATTCTGAATGATGTATCGCACAATGATATTGCATTAGATTATTGCTCTAATTAAGGAAGAACTTGATTTAATCTTTCAATTATTATCTACCTTGATATAAAATAATTATCCTTTTATATATATGAATTTTAAGTTTTCTTGAACTACACCGAACTGCTTCAATATTTTTCATATATTCAAAAACTTTACTAAATAATGGTTTGATACATATTTCTAATTTTTATCATCAAATATATTAATTTTCCTTATTTATTGTATTTAAAAATAATTTCTTTGTTTCATCTATTTTAATATATTAAAACCTACATACAATTTTGTGTGAACTATTGATTCAATTATATTTAAGGAAAACCATCGAATTACTTAATGAAAGTGGTATTAGTATAAGTAAACCAAGATTTCTTAACTAACGTAATTTTTATAACCCTACAAATAAGGTTATAATTATAATTAAAATATAATCAATTAATTTTACTGATACGAAATGATCAGTCTAGCGGTCCACCTACCGCGCGAATCACGCTCCGACCTCTTCTGTCAGTTAACCAGGGATAATTCCCTGGCTCACACCTTGGCTTCGCTATGATCGAGCACCCTCTTGCACTGTGATCAGCTTCCTATACACAACGACCACAAGAGACCGTATCCGTTGCATAGACGCGATCCGTCTTAGGTACATATTGACTCAGCGACACGGAGCAGCAACCGCCTGATACAGGGACGTAATCCACTTACGTTGGCCATGATCCTGCACAGAGAAGTCACTACCCGTAATGCCTTATCCGCCACCCTCCGAATATGTTCCCCGAAGGTGAGCTTCGAATCTAGCGTCACCCCCAAGTACTTCACGGCTGCTTTGGTCTGAACCGCCTCCTCTCCGATAATAAGCGGCTGCACTCTGGGTACGCGCTTCTTCGTAAGGAACACAATCTCGGTTTTGGCCTCCGCCAGTTCCAGTCCATGATCGTCCATCCAGTGGCGAATTCTCCGCATGGTCTGGTCGAGTCGCGTCCGTGCCAGGACCATATTACGGGCTGTAATGATGGCTGCCACGTCATCCGCGTACCCGATCAGACAGCAGCCTTCAGGCATTTCCAATCTCAGGATCCCGTCGTATGAAATGTTCTATAAATTTGGTCTTAAGATGGAGCCTTGAGCAGCTTGGACTGAGATAACAGTTGACGTAGTATACGCCCCTGGTCCTCACCTAAATGAAGCCGCTACCAGCTCCATGACACTCTGCTTGGAAGCAGTGAGGGCTGGGGATCCAGATTGCAGCGGATTTGATACCACCCTCCCGCAGGCCCCTTCCGATGCTGCTCACTGATAAAAACAATATCAGCGTGCAGCTCGAGGCGGACCTGGGCGAGCAGATCCTGTTCCGTCCGGCTTTGGTTCAAATTGGCCTGCAGGACATTAGCCACTTCGGCGGCACTTGGCTAGAGCCTCGCGGAAAACCGCACCGGCTCCTGACCTCGCAACATGGTGTACTGCCGCGGGAGAGGTCGCCGGGCACAGGAAGCGCTTGGGCTCGGCCTTACATCCGGCCCCCTTGTGACCCTGTTCCCCACACCGGAAACAGATTGTGCTCCTGTCTGGGACCCTGCACTTGGCACCCTGGCATCCATAGCCGAGACACTTAAAGCAGCGCTCGACTTAGACCCGTGGTCTTATGCCGCAGTAGACCCACCCTACTGGGACCCTGTCCACCTCCAGTAGCTTTTTACTGGCCTCCTCGGTAACGGTCACGAACGCCAGCCGTTTACCGGCTTTGTTGGCTCCCATGAGTCGCACCTCTAGAGGATCAGTATAGTCCTGCAGGATCGCAAGGAGGGCGCCTCTGAGCTCCTCGGATGTTGCGCACTCGTCCACATCCCTGATCTCCAGTGTACTCCTGGGGATGAGGACATCCCCATTTTGCGGATGCCCTTGATCGAGAGCCCGTGCTCGAAGGGACTGACCTGATGTCGGATTCCTCGCAGGATATCCGCGTCAGTCTTGACCTCCGCTGGCCTAAGGACGATAGCTTTGGGCCTCGCCTTACCTCTTTTACTGGGGCGCCCTTCTTTGTAGGGGTTCCCTTTTCCCTGGCCTTGACCGTCTTGTGGCTGGAGAAGGTGTTTGCGTCATTACCGCTATCTCCTTCCTCTTCTTTCCTTCCGGTGCTGTCGCCGGCCGTGGCCTTTTACTGGATGTTGTCGATGTATGTGTGAGAGGATGCAGTACCTTCCTCCTGATCCCGAGCAACTCCCTTTTCTCCTGCTCTTCGAGGGTCTCTATCTTTTCATGTAGAATTGGGAAGTCCCCCTTAATCACTTTCGACATGTTTGGTTGTCGCTTTAGCGCCTCCATCATTTCCGTCATAATAACCTTTATAGAGGCGAAAATCACCCCATACCGGGTATCGGCACTTTCGGGTGTCGATCCGGTCACCGGTGTTTAGAAAGCTCCATGTATTATGTTTTTTTAATTCATCCCCACGTTTGACCGGCCTCCATGACCCTTCAACGACGAGCTCATCAGAACAACCCCCCAACACATGCCTGAAGGGGTTATCCTGGATCGGGCCATCACGTAGGGATATAGCACACCCTGGTACGCTATTCCCCCTTCGTTTCTCTCGAGTTTTGTGCCCCAACAAAGATACTCCACTCTCTGGAGAGCTTCCAGGGGACGTCACGCCCCAGACCGCACTCGCCCCTAAGCCGATTGACCGGACCAGGCTGCGGTCCAGCCTCCCGTCTTGCCTCCAGCGGGAGCCAATGATGGTTCGGGTCACCTTGGCACGCAGCCTCGGATACGCCTCCCCACCCAGGATCTCCGTTTGGCAGCTCACGGGTCGCACCGCACGGCCAACACGGCAGTCTACCATTAGTTCGGGAGTGGTTCCCCCTCATTCATCTAACACATTCAAAATACCCTCATTCGCTCGGGAATAGCCCGTTTATAGGGTTCCCTCATTCACCTGCACTCAAACGGCCATGGCTATACCCCTTTATTTTTTTTCCGCGGGGTTTCCTTGGCCAGCGCTCCGCGTGTAGTCTCCTTCCTCGCAAGATACCCGTTTATAGGGCCCACGAGGAGCTCGTCCACCTACATCTCTATATAGCCGGCGAAGACCCATTTATATGGCCCGCGACCTCGATATCCGCTCCGTGCGCGTACTCACTCATCGAGAAAACCCTATTTCGAAGGTTCTCGAATCATTCATACAGCGGCCTCTCTTACAAATATTTCACCCACTCACTCTGCCACTCATTCTCGGGTTCCACTCCCTTAAGCCCATCACCCGATCGACTGCAAGCAGTCGATCTTCGACAAGGTTCAGACTACGGATGGGATTAATAATAATAATAATAATAATAATAATAATAATAAAAGCGTGCACTTGCTGTGTTTAAAAAAAAAAAAAGTGCATAGTGTTCCCTCTTTCACCTA
This sequence comes from Ceratosolen fusciceps, assembly GCA_018883505.1. NCBI lineage: Eukaryota > Metazoa > Arthropoda > Insecta > Hymenoptera > Agaonidae > Ceratosolen > Ceratosolen fusciceps. Next base: position 381,060 of record RCIC01000021.1, on the reverse strand, counting down.
CATTCAGACGGCCATGGCTGTACCCCTTCATTTTTTTTCCACGGGGTTTTCGTGGTCAGCCAATAATAATGAATGATGCTTCCTTCTTCCTTAACTACGGATCTTAAGTATTTCTATTTTTTCCTTTTTTTTCTTGTTTCCACTAATATCATTCTTTATATACTACTTTTTAAATTTTAAATAATCTGTATATTTTATTTTATTTACGGAATATATAGCACAGATTTTTATTATTTCTTCTTCCTATTTTTCCTCCTTACTTTCCATGATTTTGTGAATCCAACTATTACATAAAATTCTTTTTCGTAATTATAAATTTGCTTTAAAAAATTGGTATTAATCTAGCGTTGCAAAACAAACTTCTAAGTTGTAACTTTGGAAATTCTGAAAATAACTCATAAAACGCAAAGCGAAGAGAAAAGCTTACGAAATGCGTAATGAAAAGGTTGAATTATCTTTATGTAATTAAAATAAGTCGACGATAACTAAATTCAAATTTCCTTTATATTTTTATTATCCGCATTTATAATAAAAGTCTTATATGATTTCAATGCTGTAACGAACAGGAATAGTTGTATATGTTTGCTTTTTGATACGAACATTTTTTAGGTTTTCAGTAAATATAAGAATATTAGAGAAATTACAGAGACTATTGAAATTCTTGTTCCATAAACAAGGGTTATGCAGTTAACAAAAGCCAAATTAATTGGAGCATTCAAATAAGTGCACACGGATGGAAGAATTAGTAGGAACAAAAAATAAACGATATAATAATAGTAGTGCTAGTGGCGTAGGATGAGATGAGTATGGGATTAAAAAAAAAACTACTTGCGCCCATGTAATAAATACTAATTATTCTTTAAAAATAATTTCAAGGCGAATAATACCTTGATCATATTAAATCACTCTATTCCCCCTCCTTTTCTCTCTCTAACACTCTTTTGTTTCATTTTCTATATTTCTGACAAATTTAATTTTGTAATACCTCTTTTACTTGTGATTTCGATTTCTAAAATCTTTTAATAAATAGCATACTTAATCTTTGAGCAATTCATTAATAGTTAATACAATTTTTAAGTAAACTTACAAATATAAAGCATATAGCCGAATTCTTATTACTTAAATATATTTTTTATATTTATATATGTACTTCTGTATTAATAATATTATTGCAAACCTTTAATTTATAAACATAAATAGTTTTGTAATGACAATATTTATTCATATAGTAATTTATTATTTAACAATTTTAAATTATTTTAAGTTCAATATATATAAATTAAAAAGTCTTTCTTCATTTTCAAGTCCCATACCATATTAAAAAGAAAATTTTTAAGAATCTGTAGGATTATGTAGCTGTATGCGTAATATACCCAACAAAAATTAAAATAAGACAAGTTTTCGGTTATTGTAGGTCAAGCAATCGAAAACGTAGGTCGATCGAATAAATAAAGAGCGAATCGCGAAGTAGTCAGGATATATATTCCTTGTTCAGACAATGCGTAAATTGGATATTTTCGAGGCCTTGACAATTATTCCGAGCAGCTATAAATGATAAATGATTCGTTTAACCGAGTGTATTCATAAATAGTGGAAAATGTAGAAACATCCCATGATACGGCCTAAATATGCCCATGCATATCAATACTCATTCTATGGGTAGCAAGAAATTTAATTTGTGAATTCCATTCGAAGGAGAATAACTAAAGTGATTTTCTAGAAATGCTAACACAGTAAAAATCTCCCTTTCATCACCCTACATCGTTATCACTCTATTATGTTCGTTTATTCTATATTTCTTTGTAAAATCACCTATTATATATTATTTAATCATAACTTTTTGATAAGGATGAGCATTTTTTATAGCATTTCATCTTCTTCGTAGAAGAAAATTAAATGTCTTGTATAAAGAGCATTATAATTTATGTAAATCATAAATGTTTTATGTTGTTTAAATATTTTATATTATTTCGTAATTTTATATCTTTTCTCTGCATAATCATTTTATAAAATTGAGTAAAATTATAAATTTATAGCTGGTTATATATTAAATATTGGTATTATTTCCTTAAAATTATGTAAAACTATTACTCACGAATATTGTGTTTAACATTTTCTGTGAATTCGTCTAACTTTAGTTCATGATCTCGTTTCATTAGTAGATAAGTAATAAATATTTCATATTTCAATACTTATGTTCTTGATTGTGAAAAGGAAGGCGGATAAAAGAATCTTTTATCAAGTGTTATCAGGTCCTGCGATTTCAAAAAAAAAATGTTAAACCTGCAAGCATAATAAAATATTTTATTAATTTACTATTTAATTAAAATTTTTTTAGACGTATATGGATTAATTCTGAAAATAATTATAATTTTTAACTATTTAGTTTCTAATAAACAATTAAAATCACTACAGAAAATATTTTAAAAACTGTATTTATTTTAGGAATATTGAAAATCTTTGCCATAGAACAATTAATATACGATCCTACGACAGATAGAATAAACTTCTTTCCTATTTACTTTCTATCTATACTTTTTCTTCTCTCTTTACACTCTCCCCCCTCCCCCCCCTCTCTCTACCTCTAAGCTATAGCATTATCTGATTCAGAAACTAAGGATGAGATATCAGATTCAGCTCTAACTATTTATTCTCACCAAAATGTTAAGAAAAATAAAATATTAAAATCAAGTTTTATCATTTATGATAACAACAAACGTTGCATATAATCCCGTATTGGTAATAAGACAATAATTTTAATTTAGTACTTTTAATGTGTAAATGAATAAAGTGGTTTTGTATTATAGTATTCATGTGATATTGTGAAGTGGTAGCAGTAAGACCTTATCCCCAGAACTAACGAAAATTCTTAATGATAATTATTTCATCATAATAAGCATAATTTTGAAATTATTTTAATAATATAAATCTCCTAGAATTCAATAATATATTTGTATTATATTTAATAAAGATTTTGAAATTTTTTTGTTTGAAATGTCATCTTATATAAAAATCATATTCATGAATATATTATGAGAATATTTATATGCATATATATGTATTATATACGTATTATATATATAGGTTCATGTATTGTTACATCATTTTTTTTAGATACTTATATTGTCGCTCTCATTTAATAAGAAATTCCATATATTTTAAAAATAATTAACCTCCTTAAGTAATGAACCAGTTGGTAAATATAGGATTTGAATTGATTAGGTTTAACATTATATTTATTTATACATTACATGGAGTTCATATTATTTAAAGAATATTGATTAAATGTTTAATAAATAATCTTTTTTGAATAAAATGTATTTACAATATTTCTTATTCACGAAATATTCTAAATTCCTAAATTTCAGGAATAAGAAGGGTCTACAATCTATTTTGAGATTTTAGCATTTGAAGTAATTATCAAATGATGAGATACATATCTACCTAGCCGTTTTTGTTATTGTTTTTTAGTCGTAGTTTTAAGTCATTGTAATCGTAAAACGTAAGTATAGAAATAATAAGATTTGGATGAAAAAATAGTGAAATACAAGGTATTACATAATTTTAAATCGAATGCGCAGCCATTGCCTTGCGGCGCTAATGGCGTGCCATCAACTGATCGGATGACAGCGCTCCATCATTGTTTGAATGTAGTTACGGTGGTGTTACAGGTTTGGAGCGGGTCGCGGAGGAGTTAATGGGCCGTAGGAGATGGAAACAATATCAAGACACCCTATATACTGGTACTCGCAACATCGACAGTACGTCGTCCGCGGTGAACCAGCACCATCAGCAACAACTTCAACTGCAACTTCAGCAGTTAACGCAGGTCGTTATTATTACTTCTTTGTTCATAGTTTATTATTATTGATATAATATTTCTGTCATTTTTTGATATTATCATGAACATTATGTAGTCGAATTCTTCTCTAAGATCTGTCGGCCCACAGTTGCAGCAGGCGAAACCGGGAGATTTGCCAAACAAATCATTAAAGTCGAACCTCACGAACCAGCAGCGAGTCGGGACGGTCGCCGCCAACTGTATCGGTGAGCATTCGCCCCGGTGTCCGGAGGACACGGGGGAAGCGGCTACGGGTGGCTTGGAGAACGGCCAACTCGCGGAGGGCGCCCGGGAGAACGGCGCCGCCGCGAGAAAGAACGGCCCCAAGACGCACAGCCCGGACGAGAAGGAACGGCCTCTTGAAGACGAGCATACGGGCTTAGACGAATTCGAAGCCGCAGAGCTCGAGCCCATAGCTCAGAGGATTAAGAGGGAGTGGTTGGACGAGAGAATAAAGCTAAGCCCATCGAGGACCGACGATAAGCAGGAGCACTCGGAAAAAATCAACGACACCGAAGGGACCAAGGTATATTCAATGCTTGCACCAATTTTGAATTTCCTTCCATTTCATTGACTTCACGTACAACAGTACATTATTTAAATTAATTTTCTAGCAGTTTATCGACTACTTACTAAATGCATGAATTCGTTAAGGAAAATGGGATTGAGCGAAGGAAAAATAATAGCTGTTGACGTTAGTTCATACTTAAAAATATTTCTATTTATTCATTAACTCCTAACCGTCGCGAGGCGTAAAAAAAAACCTCCCTTCTCTGGGAAGGAGGAAAAAAGCCAATTTCGCACGCAATAGCAATAACGCAAATTTGCAACAAATACGCAAGTCGCACGCAGGAGAGCTCTCGCGGATAATTTGGATCTTACTTACTGCCAGCCGGACACATTTACACCTCGCCATGGCACCGATGCGTCGCGGACTGCACACAGTCCGGGCGACCTGGGTGATCGACCTGTGTGTGGGTGCGAATACCGTGCTGTCTCCAACGTCTTGGAAACCAGACTTGGCCGCGAGAACTCACACTTCACTTACACTCTTTCATTATCTCTCGTCCCCTCGATCGATCACCGGGAGATGCTAGACCTCTCCCAGAGAAGTTCCTATTCTTTCCCCTGGGGTTTTGACACTCTCCCTCTCTCGTTCGCACTCACCCAAAAGTCTTCCTACGCCACGACGCACCACCTCTCGTAGGCCAACACTTACACTATGCGTGTATTATCACCTGGGCTTGATAACGAGCCCGTTGACTTACGACGGCCTTTAAATCGTGGCCCTTTACCTATCGATACTTTAATACAACACAAGAAGAAGTACACACTACTTACCTACTTGACACAACGAATTCTTACTCTAAACCAGATCTCGTCGTGCTCAAGTCTAATCAAGGTGTCTTCCTTTTCCTGTTCAAAGAGAAACTCAATTCTCTCAACTATTTTTCCCTTATATCTATGGGACCTCTCGTTGAGGTCCCCCTACCCAAGGTTTTATGGGGCTAGCCCTGCTGGGGGGCAGGATATCCCCATTGCTTATTTAACTAGTGCAATGCGCAGGACTCGAACAAATTTATTATATTTATTACTTTTATTTTTCTTCCAGACATGGCCATTTTTACTCATAAATCTTTTTTAAATATTACCGTATAAAATTTTTTTTTAATTCTCAATATATTAATCTCAATTGAAGTATTAATTGAGTATAGTAGTAGAAAGTACTGATCTGTACGACTGAAGTAAAATCATTAGGTCTTATTCTAGTACAAGAAACATAAAAAAATTTTTAATACAAAATCGTTGCGGTTTACTGATGGTGTATAAAATATTGTCTATTCTTTTATATGAGTCAATGCTAAAAATGTGATAAAACTTATTTATTTATGTGAATAAATATAATGTAAAAATAATTAAAGTTTCGAAAGTAAAAGTAATAAAAGTTTAGAAAAACAATATAAAGATAGAGACTTTCGGTATAAAATTATCTAGTAAGAATCCAAATAATGTTTAAGCAGTAGCGCAGTTAATAATATAAATAAAATTTTAAAATAATTAGAAAATAATTTGAAAATCCGTGATTATTAATTTAAAAATAAGGGACAGTCATATCTATTGGAGTGATAATCAGTTGGTTTCGCTTCACTTTTTAATATTAACAGGAAGTGAAAGAAGAGATAGAACTAGATCGAATTCAGTTGACGCAGGGCCTATTGAGGGTAAAAAAAGAGGAAGAGCTACAGGAGACATCAGGACCCGGAAGTGGCTTGAACTGTCCAAGTAGACCGACTTCGACTCCGCTCAGCAACAACAATAACAACAACAACAACAACAACAACAACAACGGGTTGTGTGCAGAGACACGGAGCGCCTCTACACCCCCCAAAAAGGAAGTCATATTTTGCACACCTTCGTATGTATTGGGACGACGGTTAAGTCCACCACCTGAAGACTGGAAACCGCTAGACAAGTGTTACTTTTGTCTCGATGGCAAGTTGCCACACGACGAGCAGTCGCCTCTTGTGAGTCAAATTCATTAGTCTTTTTTATTCTGCACTCTGTCCCTGTCGTATGTCTCTTTCATCTTATGCTTTCTTAATTTATTTACAAAAACTATAGCACTAACTAGATATCAATAAGCGACTATATTAAACTCTTTATTAAACGGTATTTTTTTTTTTTCTTTAATATACTACTTTACTCAGACATATAAGTATAAATATAGTAATATAAGCTACCCACTTGTATGTAATTTCAAAATTTAATAAATTATTATTAGGTTATCTATAAATACGTTCCAATTTAATTCATTTTTTTACTTTGTACCTTATTTTATTTATCCCTTAAATCATGATTTTACTAATAAAGTGTTAAGAATTTGGAAGTTTAAAAATAAATTTTGTATAATGTAGAATTCATTTATTTAAATATTTATGTATTACTTCACATTCATTTATTTCATATAACGCCTAAAATATTAACCATAAAGATTTTATTAAAAAGCTGCTAAGTTATTCAGAATCTAATGGGATCGTTAAACTTTCGTCATATTAACATTAAATTAATATAAAAAATTAATTTAAAGTAAATTTATAAATATATGAAAAGTACGTGTAAGGAAGTATTTAGTATATTTAATTACAATAAATTACATCTTGATAGACAATATAATGAGAGATCGTCTCTTTTTTACGTTCCCGCAGAGTCCACAAAGCGATAGCAGCAATAGTTCACGATCAGCAGAATCGCCGATGTCGATCCAGGTAGATCCCATGGCGGCGTCCGTAGTGGCGGCAGCACTCAGTAGTACATACCCAACGTTGCTGCCACAGTGGTGCTTGCCTCCAAGGGAATCAACCCACGTTATAGCTACTCAACAGAATCAACAACAATCGCAGCAACAGCAACAGAATCATCAACACCACCAAGAAAACGCTGGATGCGATCAACCGCTCGACCTCTCTGCCAAACCTAAAAACTCTCAGGTCACTTTCCAAATTCAGAAAAGTATAACTCACACCTTCCTACAAATATACTTATATAAAACTATATATATATATATATATATATATATCATTAAGAATATCTCCTATGTGTACAATAATTAAAAAATTTTTATAAATTTTTGAAATAAATAAAAAGCACTACAGTTTTCTACTTATCAACCTGATGTAAAACCGAATTCTGATATGAAATTTAAATATATAAAATCAATGTATACCTGAGAAATCTGTTTTAATTAAAGCATTTATTTAAAAAAAAAAAACTATAGAAATAACAGAATTAATTAATAAACAATTTATACTGTTACAATACACGTGAAATTAAAATATATTTATTTTTGTTATTTAAGCTTATATATAAATGTAAAATTAAAGGCATATTTATATAAATTTAATTCCATACATAATTTTAAAAAAAATTTCAAATAACTCTTAAATACTATGACGAAATTAGAATTAAATAAAATATAAATAAAAGACCATTGAAAAATTTACCATTACAAAATAAAAAATAATTAAAGTTAAAGCTATTTTATTTTAATTTTAATTAAAATCTTAATGATTTTAAATATTATTTATTACAGGATAATAACATATCTATATTGGAGCAACAAAAAATACCTTTACGAATGCCAACAGCCATTGATCCGAAAACTATTTTCAAGTTAGTAGACCAAAATAAATAAACAAAATATATTTATAATGATAGGAAAGACAATTTTGTAAATATAATTAATTTTTAAAACGAAATAAGTAAATGCAGATTTTTACTAAAAATTTGTCAATAAAAGAGCAAGCATTACATAAAATAATATTTTTTATTATTTTAGTTATTAATTTTGACTTGACTTTTTATACAAAGGAATATCTATAATTATCTATTTAATTTATCTATCTACTGATTTATATGTTTATTTAAGAATATAAATTTTTATCTGCAAGTTCATATCTCTAAATAGAATGTTTAAATTAAGGTGATGAGATTAAAAAGTTCATAATTAAGTAGTAATTAGAATTCCTCAGACTTACAATTGTACAAATTTTTTTATACATGACTAGTAGTATATTACGTATTTTTAATGAAAGGAATTGGAGCGCATCGATTAAATAAAGACCTCTCGATTTATTTATTTTTTGATTAATCTAGAGAATATGAAATTTGTGACTCCCACCTATAAAAATAATTCAGTCTCATTCTCAATCGATTTCAGTTATGATAAAAAAATGAGTATTATAGTCCACCAGAAAAATCTATCATATTATAGGGTCAAAGGAAATAAAAGATAGGTGAAGCAAAATAAGAAGCATTTCGATATTTTTCGTTGAACTGCACTTGTTGGCACTTATTTCATTATATTATTGTTACTAATTTTCGGGAATTATTGTCAAAGCTAAATATTACCTGACGAGTGCTAATAAAAATTTGATAAAATCCGCTGAATCTACAGTACAAAATTAATAAAAAAGTATACAGCATCCAACTTCTTATTTATACCTCCTTAAAAAATGAAATTAATTCAGTGATTTATTCCCGAACCTAAGGATAAGAATCCTTCTTTACCTTCATTTATGTATCACGTAACTTCAAGAGGCTCTTCTCTGATGCAGGGGATATTTTTTTAACAATATCGAAACTATATCGCTTGGATATTTTGACAGAACCAAATTACATACATGTTACTAGAAAGTAATTGATATATTAATTGGGCAGACATTTTACTGCGCAGCTTTTCTCGTATTGCAATTGTACACTAATGCAATAATGATAAAACGGTCTATTAAACGTGGCATGGATCTTCAACAATTTTAAACTCGTTATTTCTTAAAAATCTCTTTTCTTATTAATGAATTTTAAAGGTTTTATCCAAGCTACCACTTAACCATCGAAGACTTAACTTCTAATATTTTTAAAGATATTATCTGTTTTTTTATTATTATTTGCCAATCTGTTTTCATTACATACTAATGATAAGATTTTAAAGATTAATTTAATGCCGTAAGTGAAGTTTTAAAATGTTTCAATTTTATCTCACATTACAAAGTATGATACTGATCACTAAACTGTTCTATTTCTTTCGATAAAATACATAAAAATATTTTCCCATCTGCAATTATAATAAGATATATATATATATAGCTTCAGGTCTTTGATGCACTGGGCATCATTAAAATAATGACATTTGCGTAATCTGATTATAGATTTTATAAATTGAAAAATCAATGAATTCTTTCATATATTTAAAACTTGTTCTTTTTATTGTTTTAGATGTAAATTATATTGGGATATAAACTGTAAATGTAATTTTGATCAATAAATAATTAACAATAATAATTAAAAATATTCTTTTAATTATAAAGAATTGATTTTCGGTAAAGTAAATGATACTCTGATACTGTAATAAATGAATAACTAAAATAAATTTTTAACTAAGTTGATTTGGACGTTTTTAGATTCTATTGTAAATACGTTACCATAATAAAGAAAATATAAAATATATACTCTCTTCCTCATTTTCGTACCGACTATTGCTTATTCCCTTAATGTGGTTATACATAGAATAGATAAACGCTGAGCGAGCCAATATTTCGACTGTTACATTGTACATGAATAAAATTACCAAATTACTCTGATCAAATTATATAAACTGTTCTGATTTTAAGAAGATACTTTCAGATTTTTAGGTGCACCAAATGCACTTATATTTATAAACTCTTGCAAGTAGACCAGTCACTCTTCAACTTAGTCGACTTTTCCTCGACTTTTCCATAAGGTCAGCAATCTAACGCTTGTTTATGCTGTAACGAACATACTCCACATATTCACAACAGCCAAAACTCAGGAGAAGCTCATCAACTAGATGGGTGTCGAATTTCCGCTTCCTTTGGCCTCTTACGATCTCAAAGACACCTACATGCGTATGCCAATACATTGAGTTGCGCTCAGATTCGCCGCTGAAATAAGAAGACGCGGTGGTATCGTATCGTCGATACACATACGAACTCGATTCTATATATGCCTGTATATCAATTTGATTGTATGCATACGTAAAGAGGACTGACGAAGAGAGTAAAAGTCGTCCGAGAGGATATAATCGCGATTTCAATAGTCCTACAAGTCAAAAGCCTAACGTGCTCGCGTTACGATACTTTCTTTGTCACCTTATAGATATTTATCGATCAAGTGCCTCGAGTCGTAAATTGTGGAATAAAAACTGCAGGTTGACCGCTTCAACTATTTTCTTGAGCTCATAAAAAATGTTCTCAATAATATTATTCCATATATTACGATACATCCATCCAGTCATTATCACTAACCTGACAGATCTCTCCCTAATATTCACTTTACTTTCTTCATTTTATGATATTATATTAGCAGCCTTTTTAATTCTGTATACTTCAATCTATATATTTACATGTTCTTATTTTTTTCATCCCTTTTTTCAGTATACTTTACTTGTAAATTAAATAAATTATTAAAATAAATTATTTTAATATTTCTTACGCTCAATCATATTTTATTATTAAATCGTTTTAATTTTATTTTCCTAACGGTATACTATATTTTGTTTTTAAATTACGGACAAAATTATTTAAATATTTTATAAAATAAAATATATAAAAATATTGCAAAATATAATTTCAAAAGACTGTTATGTCGGTTTTAACTCTTTATATAAAACCAATTATTTTACAGTCTTTTCTCACTGAGGAAAAGCTTGCAGTCCTCGTTTCAAGTCTGGACTTTATCTGAATAATTTGGATGAGCTTAAATGCAAATTTATCGAGGAATAAAATTATGTAATATTTATTGATATGATTTTTTATTAAAATTCGCTTACCTTTTGATGAAAAGCGGGTAGCGTTTTAGTTTCGTCTTTAATTTATTTGAAAATCTAAATTAAGTAAACGCGCAACAAAAAATTTTAATTACTACTACTAAAATTTGACTCTTTAGTTTTGAATTACGAAATAGAGGATGGAAAACTGGAGTGCAGTACGATCGCGAAGATAAATAATAAGAATACTGACTCAAGATCACAAGCGAAATAGAGTGAAATGGAGTGATTAGATAGCGGTCATCCGTACCTTTTTATAATCTAAGTAGGTACGATTCGTTGTTTTTTTTTCTTTCTTTCTTATTGCAGGGATATTTTTTAACAGTTTTACCATAATGTTTCTTGGCCTTATATTTTTATTCATCTAATATTATAATTTTTTTCATTGTTCGCAACACATGGTAAAATGTTTCGAAATCCCTTCTTCCTACATCTCGATACCGAGAAGAGGGGATTCTTATTTGGAAAGTCTCTTTGTAGAGGTTCCCTCATCTGAATAATCTCGTTGATGATATATAAAACTGTTTTATTTATATACTTTAGAATTTTCTTTAATATAGTTTTTTTTATTATATTTACATAGTTTTTTTCTATTAATATTAAATTTTTTATCTTTTTTAATCTTTAAAAAATTTCTTTTTTATATCTTATTATTATAGTTAATATTTAACTATAATTATACCATTATATAACAATTTATATATAGATTAATAAAATTTCATATTTTACATATTTCTCAATGTCATTAAGTTTAAAGAAATATTTTGTAAGTCCTTGTTCCATTTTTTTTAAAGTTATATTATTATTTATTCTTATCTATTGCATTAAAGATACGGTCTTTACACATGATTACTCTGAAGGCAACTGTCTCTAATCTTTGATGATGTAAATACATTATAGTTTTAAAATTTTTAGGCATTTGAGATAAAAATTTTTCATGAACCTTTTCTGTGTGACTGTGGTTTCAAATGTTAGATAAATGCATTTCTGTGCACTTATTTGGATAAATTTCGAGTAAATCAACGATCTCTTTTTTTGTTTTAAAAATATCAGTATAAATGAAGTAGAGCGACATAACAAAATTATTAATAAATACAATTTTCAAAACTTTAATAGATATAAATTTAAATTTTTTAAATTTTATTATTTACTTTTAATATAATACTTTGTCTTTTAAAAGTTGAAAAACTGTTTTTATTTTTAAAAAGCTATATAAGTAATTTAATTACTAATTCATTTATAATTATTAGTAGTTCAAAACATACAACTTTTTTCAATTACATATTCAGTTCGATTTCATATTAGTATAAAAAAATTAATTTATATAAAAGTTTATTTTAATATAATTTTATGATTTCAGTAAAATTCATTTTATCATTTTATATTTAATGATCTACTATCGTTATTGTCTTAAAATGAACTAAAATTTTTTAAATTGATTTTATTAATAATATTAAAAATATTATTAATTTAAAATCTATTTTAATCTTTTTTTAAATTTATTTTTTACCTTAAAATATTATTTTTATTATTATTATAATATATTGAACTTAATATTAGAACCATACATACAACATTATGAAAAAATATTATTTACATTTAATAAATTTATAAGCATTATCATAATTAATAAAGTAGGGATTGAGTCATATCTTATTAAAATCAATACTATTAATTTTTCATCGCTTTCTTTATCAATTGCCATTTATTTTCTTACCTATTTTTCAAAAAAAAGATTTCAATATAAACTCTAAGAAATAATCTTAACATTTTTCAGTAATTTAAATATATTTTGATAAAATTAATTTTATTACCAATATAATATTTATTATATTGATGTATATAAATATATTGTGACTTTATTAATGACTTTAATTGTATGCAAAAAATTAATAAGAATTTCAGTTTGAAAAGTTTCCTTGTTTATTGAAATATTATCGAATGGTTATGTATTACTATATATTACTCGTTTTTAATGGTTACATTATAAACAAAGCTATAGCCATTTCTTTGATTTTACCAATGCTAAATAAAAAAATTAAATAAATAATCCCTCAATATTAAAAGTATATCAGAGCGTTCACTATATTGTATACTCAGAAAGTAGTAATATAAATTTTGATAATAAAAACTTTTAGTTTAGTGTTCGTCAGGAGCGTGAACAATGAAATATATAATCATTCAGAGCAACCGTTGACTTTAGAGGAGCAGCTCTCTCTTTCTCTCTCTCTCTCTCTCTCTCTCTCTCTCTCTATTTCTCTCTCTCTTGCTATGGTCACTGAAATGTAGGACCAACTTGAATTGCGGATCGGTGAATGAAATGATAAAATTTGTCATTGTGAAAGTGTCAAAGAGAATAGGATTTAAATGGCTAGAGGAAGACTTGTATAAATAAGCAAAAGAATTATTAGATTAAGTGCTTAGGAATTTCAAATTAGATGCGCCTAATGATTGATGCAGCCTACAACAATTCTTATTTTTTCTACAATTGTTGTTTTAAATCTAAATTTTTCGAATAAAAATAATCTACTTATCTAATTGTATATATACACACACAATATATATGTATAATAATTGCGTTATAATAATATAGAGGAGCAATCTTTCAATAGTTGCACATGATTACAGATCATTCACCTTTAGACAGATTAGTATTTATTACTTCAATTACTTACTTTATAAACACTATATTATTTTAAGTTCTTATAAATAAATTTTATCTTTTCAAATATTAATAATTAGTAAATATATAATCACTCAATTTTTAGTTTTAAGATTTTTTTTTGAGACTAATAATGTGGAATCTTATAACTTGGATGTCCGACTAATTTTAACACCTACTACTTAAATATAATTTGTAATAGATATTTGATAAATTTGAGTCACTTTCATTCCAAACAAGGACTATATAACTTTTTAGAAATATATCTACATTAATTACATAATTAATTTTATATTGTATTTATATGTGTACCTAAATGTATATATTAATATTTATATAAGTGCATTTGTAGATCCACAATATTCATTTTTACTTATGCATACATGTGCATACTCATAGATATCAGCTATCTATATATATATATAGCTATCTATATGTATATATATACATAGATAATGATGTATATACACGATACGAATACACAAATAATTTTTAATTGTTAAAAAAGAATTTTGCCATATATTTTAATATATATATATATATATATATATATATAACGCATAAAATATATGTTCAAATATGACCTGAAATAATAATTATTGATACCAATAAATAATAAAATTTTTTTACAAAGATAATTAAATACGTTTAAGCAATTTTATTAAGTATATGTTTTAATAAGTATAAATTATTTTAATATATAATATTAAGAGCTTAATTGTATTAAATTGAAAATATTTAATCATAATTAAATTGTTAATCGCATTTAATTTACTGTTTGTATTGAAATTAATAAAATCTATGTTTTGAATATCTATTTAATAGAAGAATCCACAGATTTTGAAATTTATAAAATTTGTGTCTATATGCGTAGTTAAAATTTCAATTTATGAAAAACTTATTGATGAGATATTGATAAATATAATTTCATTGAATCGGATATAAAATTAAATGCAATTATTTTTATTAAGTTGATAATAATGATGATTGTTGAATAATTCAAAGCTTATAAGTTCTATCGGTAAAACTGATATGTAAATAAATAAATCAATATTTGTGAAAAAAAATATCAGTCAATATTACTTATTAGCAATATTATATATTTCGTAATGAATATTTAATAAACCAATATTGTAGGTAATATAAGAAGGGAAATAAGATTTATTACTATGAGTACCTACCTCGAAAGAGACTTCGAATAAGAATAATAAAGAAATTACTGAAATCCAAAGTATTCGTAAAATTTAAAAAACATTCCGACGAATACATCAACTGTAAAAAACGTAAAACGAGGCTGAAAAATGATAAAAAATTAGAGACACAAGAGAATAATCCTCGGTGGGCTTAAATATTGCAGCAGCACGTGTTACCGGGCGAAACCGAGGGTGACGGGTGGCTTGACTTCAGCAGCAGTTCCGGTAGTCGGAAGCAGCGGAGGAAGGCGTACCTACACTGAGGACGAGCTTCAGGCGGCCTTACGCGACATTCAGAGCGGAAAACTTGGTACACGGAGAGCGGCAGTCCTATATGGCATACCACGCAGTACTCTCCGTAATAAGGTCTACAAACTCGCTATGGAGCGCGAAAGGGATGCGTCCCTCTCGTCTAGTGCCAACATCATCAATAGCTCTCAATCACATAATGAGTTGGTGGGGCCAACGGTGGCGACCAATAGTAACTCGGCACATGGGCCAAACGTTACCGGAAGAACGGCGGACGCCTCCATAGCCACCACCATCGCCGCCATCACAACGACTATAACCACAACTACGAGCTCCGTTACCATACCAAATACAATTCAACAAAACGCCTCTGCAGCCACTCTACAAATTGACGAGGTAGGTTTTCGAGACGTTTTCGAGACGTCACCTGCATTGGCCGAGTTCCAGATCTTGAAATCGAAGGTCCATCCCGGATCACGGTTTACCCGTAAACGTGACTCAAGCAAGTCGACTTTTTTCGTTACATCTAAGATTATTGATATCGTTTTAATTTCAAGTGCTCCGACAGTTTTATAAGCTGATTCCGCAGCGCCAGCGCAATTCTGACCGATCTATATATCGATTTATATACCTCTTTTTCCGCTTTCAATGGCAAATACTCATAAAATAACACCTAATATCATTAATACGCTTTAATATGAATATAAATTTCATCTGATTAATCGCTTTCAAGCTTCTCTCAAACTACCCTCCAGATTTCAAACTACCCATATTCTCATTCCTTCTAGTCTGTCAATCTTTATTAACTTTTCATAACTTCATAATTTTTTATTACGATCCCAATTACAAAGACCTTTTTATCCTATTCCTCTTTTAATATTTAATTTAATAATTTACAAAAATGCTTATCCCATTTTCGAAATATTTATCCACTAATTGTTTAATACAGATTCTAAGTTCAAGGTACTTTTTTATGTTTTCTTTTGATTTACATTTACATTAGCCTTTTCGAGAGAGAAACGAAGAATGTAATACTAATTTATTGTTTTATAAGATTGTTTACGTACCTAAAAATTTTTTTAAGCTAATAGATTTAAAATATTTTACCTAATAATAATTTATTTTAATGAGCCTTTCAGATAGGATGAATATAATAAATTTCTCTAAAATGTACCTCTAGCAGAGCAATAGCAAAATTCTCATAGACCTAAAAGTGTGCAATATCTTGTTGCATTTTTATAGATTTATTTTTAACATTCGTAATTAAAGATAAGTTTTTGGAAATATATGCCATATCTATGAATAAAAAATATAAATATTTATTATTCATAATCTTATGAAATCTTTATTAAAATTGGTATATATAGCTTGATGATAGTAAAAAATGTAGAAATAATATAATTTTTATTAGATTTTAATATGTTAAATTTATCCGGAATTTCAAATATATTAAATGATTTTATTGTTATTTGAATTATTATAAAACGTTCTACTTTTTAAAACAACGGCTTTATATACATGAAACACGTAAAAAGCAATACAAATGTATAAATATAAAGTATAAAGCTATTTTATTGAAGTAACTTATTTTATTTTTAAAATTCGAATTTATTGTAAATTATCATCAAATAAATACGAACAAAAAGCAGACTAAAAATATCATATATTTAATATCAATGCATTTAATAAGTTGTAAAATAATTATAATACGTACAATACATATATAATGCAAATAATTGCTTTGTACTATGAGACAAAATTAAAATATATACAGGAAGGAAATGAAAACATTTAATACATTCTTTATAAAAATTTATTTGCAACAAATTTTTTATGAATATAGTATTCATTCAACTTTGAAAGTACAATTTATAGATCTTACGCTATATAAAATTTACGCTAATGTGTAGCTGAAAAATATTATTTATGATTATTGTTCAGCAACTAAAATCCAGTAATTGAAAATTTATTTCTTATATTTTATTTATGATCAAGGTTTCCTTACATGCTACTTTTCCACAATTTTTAATGTTCATGGAAATTATATAAGTATCCGATGTATAAATTGATATATACTTAACTCTTGTGACTGCACCTACATTTCCATACACATAAATGTACAAGAACGTATACATGGAACTGCGTGGGTAATCAAATTCTTGTATAAATGCTGGTAATATGTTTATAATGTGCGAGCGCGAGAATATGATTGCTGAGAATTGTTTCATTTATATTTCCTAAGATATAAATTCTAAATGTTTTTATAAAAAAAAATTACAGTAGAATTTTTGGCCTTGTCAAACGGCATTTCTAAACACAAGTAGAATTCAAAAATAAAAATACGAAAGTTAATAAATATTTATTAAAAATTACTTTTGTAAAAAAGGTTCTCAATAAATTTTTGTTCGGATTTGTGCATGAATGAAAGGACGAAAAGTCCTAAAAGCTTTCCGTTGTCTAATCCATTGTGACAATAGGTTGACGAAAAAGAACTTTCGGGTGCAGAGGAGGAAAAAGAAGTGGAAAAGGCCCTACTGAAGCCTCTGCTCTCACTCGAGGATCTCGTGAGGTTCTCAAATCTTGAAGGCGGTGGAGGCGATTCGCTGAGGATGTTGTTACAGCGTGGCCAGGAAAGTGGAGTGACCGAATGGTCGGGTTTGGAACACGCTAATATTGGTCCCTATATTCAAAAAATGCTGACTGCCGCCGCTCCGTTTAAAGGTTCGTACTAATTAAAATATTTGAGGAAATTATTGTCAAAATCGTATTTTAGATATATTCCTTAATGTTACGAATCATAATCATCAATGATCGCCAAGACTGCATTTCTATCCGCATTCGCCACTATCAAGATCGAACATTTCTATTCTTAATAGTTACCCCCAATAATAGTACCGTTTAAAACCAATACTGGACAACTAAAAACACTTTTTCTTTCTAAATTTGATTTAGAATTAATTAACTCTTTTTATAAAGTTTAAATACACATAATTTATGACGCCTATATCAATATAAAAAATTGTTATCTTATTTTATCATCTTAATGATTTAAAAATATTATGAAATACATATCATAGTCGTCGATATTCTTGCAAATTATCCCTTTCGCATTAATAGCTATATTACAACAGTTTATATTTAACAATCTATAAATATTAAATACAAGTCTAAAATAGCTATAAATATAAATATTCCTCTAAAAGTTCTGCTCAATAAAAATCGTATCCATAATTTAAGATGTGATAAATTAAAAAAAAAAATTTTTTATTTACTTAGTTCTTTATTATATTATTGCATATTGACATATGTATATTTTATTATTAAATTATAGCTAATAGAGTAAGTAAAGAAAATTCTCATATATTATATATTGTTTTTTTAAATTCTAATTTACCCAGGATTGTTTGATTGCAATATATTTGTTTAAAAATTTATTACAAAAATATTTTTACGAACCTTTAAATCATTTGTTTATACTTTAGTTTACGAAAGAAGAGTAGAGAAGAGCATTACAATTCTTACCTTTTACATTTCTAAGAAAAAAATTAAATATTATATATTTCATGATATTATATATTATTATTATATATTATTATATATATTATTTATATTATAAAATATCTAGTTGATCATTCTTATGGAAAATATAAGCCTGTTGAAATAGAAAACAGTATTAATTAAATATGAACTTAAATAGTACTTTGCTCTTCATCTATAATTTTTAATTTAAAAACATTGAAACGGTTGACTGAAAACCAAGAAAATAAAAAATTAGAAGTATATTTAACAAAATACTAAAAATACTATAAAAAATTAAATATACATTCACTCTGTAATTCTAAAATGAATTTTAGAATTACAGATTGTGATACTGGTATCACAATGAATTAATCAAATTAAAGTTATTGCGCCTCAGATACTATGAATTTTTTATTACAAATTTTATTTCTACTATCAGTAATCAGTCATGCTATACTACTAGGTTACAATTTCCTCTGAGCAATGAATCTATATTGTCGACTAATTGTAGCAAGAGTGTAAAAGAAGGGAAAAAAAGAGGTGGAGAGAAAAATAAAATGCAAGAATGAGTGAAATACATAAAGTGAGAAAGAAAGGAGAGAGAGAGAGAGAGAGAGAGAGAGAGAGAGAGAGAGAGAGAGAGATAGTCGATTAAAAATCGTAAATTTGATCGACTCGTATCATTTATCTGTACGAAACATATGACATTCCGCTTCTTGTTACAGAGCATATACAAATTTAGCAAAAAGTACGAATGCGAGAGCTACATAAGTATTTAAGAATCGATAGCATCCAGGAGGCTAATGACATAAAACCTAGTCGGAATAATAAAAAGATAATAAATGGGCTTTATAAAATTATCTTTATGCTTATTTACTATTCTCGACATACATAATTTCTTTCGAATAAATACTTTGTAGTTAAAGAAGATTTAAAAAGTTTTAATATACTCTTTTAACTTATAATTCATTTATAAACCTTGACTTTGTATGATACAAACTAATTTAATATTAATTAAGATGTGAATTCATTATTAAGTTATTAAAATTATTTTTATAAATTAAATTTTTTAGTGCATATTTTAAGTTAAATCGAACTTTTAATATGAAAAACTTATGTTTCTATTGAAAGACAAATCATACTAATTTAACAATGTCAGTATTTAATTATAAAATATTATATCACATTTTCGTCAAATTATTATCATTTTTTTATAAAGAATGATAAAAACCTTCTTAAATATATATAATTAAAGAATTAATTTATTAGTAAATATGTTAAATATTAAATGGTTTACAAAGACAACAATTTTATATAAGTAAAACATTAAACTAATATCTTGCTTTTATATCATGAACATTAAAATTTAAGATATAAGTGTAGTTTAAAAATAAGAAAGTTTGGTGGCCACAATATTAAACATTAATAGGACGTATCGCCTTCGCAGGAATAGAAATACAAGACTACAGAATTCCCGAAGTTATGCGTCGGTTGATGTGTGAAGACAAAAAGCTAATCAAGGAGGCTAGTATTAACGGTGACCAAGTGCAACATCTCCACCATGCTTCCCTGCAACACCGTCTGCCTCAGGTAAAGAAATATCTTGAGACGTTCATGTTTAATTAAATCTATAGTTACATTCTTCTCAATTCATTGATGTATGTTGAAAATGATTCTTATTCATTATTCAACATGTAAAACGTCCAATGATTAGATCAAATAAAATGATTGATTTAAATTTCTTTCATTTAGCTTAATAGTTTCATTCATTACATATTATAAAAAATGATAGACATACATAATAAACATAACAAGTTTAACATTTATTGATTAAATAAAGTTGAAATGAATATAACTATTATATTCTCTACTATTATTTGTAAATTACTATATTAGTTATTGTTCTTGTTGTATTAAAGGTATTGGTTTACATAGAGCGGAATATTTGAATCACTATTTTTGAAATTTGAACAATTTCGATAAATTTATTTAAAAACTTAAGATAAAGAAAATAAATTTTTTATGTGTAGCATTAGCAAATAAAATATTTAAAAAATTATGGATTAAACTTATGAGGAAAACGAAAGGATAATTATAATAAAGGGCAAGTTTGACATTGTTAGAGATGTAACCTTTCAGAAATTACTTCACCTCTAATGTTCTGTCCATACCTTTAGTCTGGACAGCGAACACCGATGACGAATGATGACTTCAATCCGACAATCGAAGAGGAGGCAAGCGATAGTGGCCAAGGCCGGCCGATACTCAAGATTCCGTCCTATAAGCCGGCAGGCAGTGCCCCAGGTTCGAGTAAGAACGGCGCCGAGTCAGGCGCGCTCACTTTTCAACAAAGTTTCAACGCGATCCCGGGCAGTCCGGCTCATCTAGAGCGCTCTAGTCCGGCGTTCTCCGGAACAAGTTCGCCGACTAATTCCCTTATCGCTAAGGGAATGACCGTCAACTTTCGAGATGTCATCGCTAAAAGTATCAGTGTTAAATTCCAAGAGGGACAGACACCTACGAGTAACCCAGGTGAGCTAATCATTGACGACATTGACTCCGATCTATACAGCCCGTAAGCTAGGTCTCCCTTCAATGCTCCTACCTAGCGTTTTACTGGAGGAATTTCTTTCTTTAGACGTTTTTCTTACCTTCCTAGCGAATCAGGTTATGTGTAAATTAAATATTTGGCAGAATATTGGATAAAATTAGCGGAAAACTGTCTTTAGAAAATATTTTAGCAACATTGATACTTGGAGATAGTGATTTAACTAGGTATACAATCACTGCTTAAAATTATAATAGAGAATTATGTAAGAATATTTGACGACCACAATGATTTATAGGTATAAAAACATAGTTATTAGCGTTATAAATAGTTGATTTTTGAATCTATTTTAAATTTAATAATTTTAAAATTAATGAACAAGAGTGCAACCCTTTCTATGCATAACCTGATTTACACACGCGCGCGTATGTATGCGTACATACGTATGTATTACAAATAAGGGATGAATTAACATAATGCTGCTTGTCTAGGTCAAGGGACGCCCGTGAGCCAGACGATGATCGCAGAATCTAATCCGTATAAGAGAGGCCGGTACACACCCCCACAACAACCACAGCAAAGCACAATAGCCCAGTCCCACCAGTCGAAAGTCGGAGCTCAGGATAAACAGCAGAACAAGCCAAATACAGGAGGTAAAGGAACGAGGCCGAAGCGAGGAAAATACCGTAACTACGACCGAGACAGCCTTGTCGAAGCTGTAAGAGCCGTGCAACGAGGTGAAATGAGCGTGCATAGGGCAGGCAGCTACTACGGCGTTCCACACTCGACCCTCGAGTATAAAGTAAAAGAAAGACATCTTATGAGGCCACGAAAAAGGAAAGAACATTTTGAATTAACTTCACAAAAACATTTGAATTAGCTCCTTCTTGACTAACTAAAAAATGATCGTTTTATAGGGATCAGAAGCAACCAGATGACAAAGCGAAGGAGACGACACCAACGGGTTCAGTTTTGCGCACGACCGCAGCAACGACATCAGATAAGAAGCCTCTGCTTAAGTCTCAAAAGCCGTTCGTTCCTGCTAGTGGTGCTGCTAGTATTCCAAGTCCTAATGGCCTCAAGATACCGCCCTTTATGGATAGTATGCCACACCTTCCGTTCGCCCACCCTTTCAACTTTTGGGGACCTACACCCTTCATGCCTTCACCTTTCATCCCCGGGGGATCTACTGTCCCAGGCATCATACCGGAACAATACTTTGCCACACAGCGTATACGTGGATTACAAGAGCAACAACGCAACGCTATAGTTCAGCAGCAGCAGCAACGTGATGGTGCATCCACGGAGCAGCCAGGTATTATTGTTTAAAACTTTCTTTTTACTCTGGCTTGATCATATTGGTATTATTATTATTGTTGTTGTTTTTGTTGGTATTATAATCATCATATGTTATAATTATCATATTATCATCATGATCATCATGATTATTATGATTATTATTATTATTATTGTTATTGTTATTATTACTCTTATTTATACTGTTAATATTATTGTTATTGTTATGGTTATTGTTATTGTTATTGTTATTGTTATTGTTATTGTTATTGTTATTGTTATTGTTATTGTTATTGTTATTGTTATTGTTATTGTTATTGTTATTGTTATTGTTATTGTTATTGTTATTGTTATTGTTATTGTTATTGTTACTGTTATTGTTATTGTTATTGTTATTGTTATTGTTATTGTTATTGTTATTGTTATTGTTATTGCTATTGTTATTATCAGTATGATTATTCTGAACACATGGTTTTAAAATAGAATTTTTTATTTTAGAAAGATGTTTTACAAAGAGGCGCGGTTATAACAATTTTTACGTAGACCAAAGTCAACGGCGTACGAAAAATGCGTCTCTCGTCCTGTTGGACTGGATATTTAAATATTTTGAATATTAGGTTTTTAGATATTTTCATTTATTGCAAAACTGGGGCTCGTGCACACTTTTCCCATCAGAAAAACACGTTTTCAAATAGCGCGTTTTTTTTCCGGGCGAAAGAGATCACGAGTATACTTAGTACGATTATTTTCCTGGGCTTCAGCTCCATTGGCTCTTGACGGCAAGAGGGATGGGACGGTCCCCCGTAAGGTGAACACAACACGTGCATAATGGCGACTTTTATGTTTCTCTCTTTTTTTACATCATATTTTTCGAGGCCTTCTTGACCTTTTAAAGGAAAATAAATGTTAACGCGTATAGTTCCCAACCCTATTATTAAAGATAATAGAATATTATTAAAAACTTTTCTTTGGTCTATAGGTACATCAAATAGCCGAGGGAGCACTTCCGTAATAAAATCACCCAGGGAAATTGCGGAAAGTCTGTACGACGGGACCGCCGCTAACGGCAGCTTCCTTGACAATCTGATAAGGTCGAGCCTAGAATCTGGTATCCCACGAGAACGCGTCATCGCCGAAGCGCATAATAACGCAGCTCGACAGCAACCGTCTCCGCAGCAACATCCAGAAAATCTCGGGAATAGTAAGGTGTTGATCGATCAACTTTGTAGGAACTCGAGACGTACTCCTCTTCCAAAGGGGGATCAGCAGGATAGCAGTGAAGACGAGTCACCGTCGGGTTATAAGCCCACCTCTCAGCAAAGATCTCTACCTGACCGGCCCGAGCGCGTGCCTATCATCGAGTTGAGCCCTTCTCCTTCGGAGCGGATTAGGGCTATGGACGAGGGTAGTGATCGAGGGCTGGTCTCGCCACCAACGCCTCCCTCTCTCTCGAGACTCAGCGGCTCTGGACGAGAAGATGAGACGACGCGGGACTCACGAAGCAGTAGAGAACGCGAGGTAAAATGCGAACATATTTTATCTATTCACAAGGCTATTTTATTTCTTAAGTCCACGTTTATTTCAGCGTCATAAGCTCTACTTTAGTTTTTTCTGTACTCCTAAGCACTGCTGATATCTTTTAATTGAACTCCTTTACCGATATTGATTTATAAATAAATTTGACTCCATCTTTGAATATCTGATATACATTGACTCTTCATTTACCTAATTTTAATCTATTTTTAACACAAAGCGCGTCACTTTTTAACTTATTCTTTTGATATTAATGTTCTCAAGTAGCACTCTAATATAATTTATTCACGCATCCTTATATTTATACTATTCCTTATAATATTTTGCTCTATCATTATTTATACAGAACACATACGTATAGATACTTTATGTACGGATTCTCTATATACTTATTAAACCTATGCAGTAGAGTATAGTATTTATTAATGAAAGCTTTATTTACTGTTGTAGTAATAACTCAAAATAGTTTTACCATTTGAAATGCTATCTATTGCTAACTAATATATTTTACTTTATAAAATATGAACTCTAACGGAAAAATACTATAATAAAGTCTATGCTCATTAATTTGTTGTTAAACATTAATAACTAACCATAACTATGATTATATGTAAATATAGTAAATTGAGTATAATATTATAGTATTTTCCTTGAGAGTCGGTATTGACAACATTCCCTTTACTAGTTAACTATAAAACGTTAAAGCTTTATTTACTATATTTCTATAGGTAGTTTCACGATTAGAGACTATAATGGCTTCTGCGGGACACAACGGTGATAGTTAAGGGTACGGTCTTGCATACGGTTCATTATTCGGATCGTATAACATTTCTATATAATCTTATATTTTATTATTTAAATTATCATTTTAATATCAAGTATACTATCGAACAGGCATTTTAAAATAATAATAACTTATAATCATATTATTAGCATACAATGCATCAGCATTAATTATGGGCAACTAATAATTATTTTATTTATACGTTAACTTTACTCGTATATTTGAAAATTCATTTTCATTATTAATAATATAAAAATATAAAATTTACTTATTTATTATTTGCCATACTGATTAATTTTAAAACATTAATTTATTAATAATTTCTACGATGTTTTATCCTACATTCTTTAACAAAGCTCTGAAATAACCAAATATAACCTGACATATACATGCATCTTAGGTAAATTTAAAATATCCCGATCGGCAATATATTAATTGATAAAAGATTATAACAATAGTAATTGTCACAATAGAGGTTTAAAATGGTTATACAATCCGAATGATCTATTATAAAAAGAACTTTTTAAAATATGTACTAATATATTATACTTGACCATACTATAGGTTCAGAATGGAGGCTGTAGCGAGAAGGCGGATGACCGCTTAGATACGAATATTAAAAAGCTGAATCACTACCCAAACTTACACAACCTCTACGCCGTGTCAACTGACAAAAAAAGTGCCTGTGATAGTAAGCTTATAGTAGATCATTCGAATCAGAAGACTCAGCAACACAAGGATTACGCACCGGGGGCCAGTGACCTGGTGGTACAGCTGCAGTGCAGTTACAACAACAATACAACGACGACAGCTGTCATTGTGACACCCACGGGGAACGGCTGTGCGGACACAGCAAACAATCAGCTGCAGACATCATTGCAACAGTCGACACCGCAGGATCAAGTATCCTCGCCAAGTCTGCAACCGACGATAATGGAAGAATCAGTAGAACAGTAGAGTGAGATAGATTGATAGATAGATAGATAGATAGATTGATAGTTAGATAGATAGAGAGAGAAAGAGAGAGAGAGAGAGAGAGAGAGAGAGAGACTAAGTGATACGATAATGTAACAGAGAAATATAAGTACTGCTGTTATACAGTTAATGGTATAATGGAGAAAACGGTGAGAAGAATTATAACTGATCGCGCGCAATTTCTTAACACAGTCTACACGTTTTTTAAAAAAAAAAGAGTCTTCGTCATGCCTGATCTAGGAGTATAATGATTTACATGTCTGTAGATAATTATTAGAGTTTAAAAACAACAATGATAATGATGATGATCATGTGACTCTTCCAATGATGCTCAAAGTCACGGAATATATATGTATATATTCATACATAAGAAGACGACTTTCACATCAATGACCACTCAACTCATTTTAACTCAACCCTTATAAATCTTTTATAGATCTGCGTAATCATGCACAAAAACATGTGCACATTGACAGATAAGAAACAGTGTTTAAAATAAAATCTAGGGCTTTTTTATTCCGTTTTCAAAATTGAGTTTATTCTTAAATAATTTACTAATCGATTAAATTATCAGCTTTTTAAGTTAATCTTATCGTTCATTTTACTAAGATTTCATTCATCTTTAAACAAAATATTCTAAAAATTTCTAAACGTAAAAAGCAATTGCTCAACTAGACGATGATAATAACTTTTTCGTTATTAATTTATTTGAAACAATTTTTATTTATACACTATATAAGAATAACATTTTAATTACGTTAAATTAGACACCACGAAACTAAAGTTTACATTTCAGGGTACATTTTTTTTTAATTACAACACATTCTTTCAATTATTAAATTACTATATTAATGAAAATATTTATAAACAGTGAACAACTTAGTTTTGTCTGAATCTAATATTGCTTAAGCTACTTACTATTTATTGTAATTCTATTATTTAGATATTGACATTCTAAAAAATATAACTACAATATTTCTTAGAAAAATTTTGTCTTGATATGTATAAATCAAACTACATTTATTTCATAACAAAAATATTATAAGGACAGGATATCATTGAACAAATATCATCATGAATCTAGAAATTTATTAAGAATATATTTTTCTTCTATACAACATCAAAATTTTAATTTCATTTAAATCTTAAAATAATACATTGAAAATGATGATTAAATTTATTATTTAAAGTAAAATATAATATTTTATAAAGTTATTTAAATTAATTTTAAAATAACTATTTATAAAAATTGGCATTTAAAAGCAAATTTTTAAATAATTTGTGCCAATAAATAAAAAATTCTGTACAAGTTTTAATAATTTAGTATGAATTATTCGTCAAATATCAAATTAAAATAAAATTAAAAAAACTAATATCAAAGATAGGATACAATTCTCACTATACGCCAACAATTCATCATAAATATCCTAATTAAAGGAATAAAAATACTCCGAATTTTAAAGATTTACAGGAATGAGAGTCAAAAATTATTACAAAATTTTGTAATGAAATATTTACTTTCTAATATTTATATAGATGTAAATCTTTTGACCATTAATATGAATTAAGAAAGCGAGGAAAAGAGAGAGAGAAAGATTGAGAGAGAGAGAGAGAGAGAGAGAGAGAGGGAGGGAGATCAAAATATATAAGAACGAATAAGAAATAGATAAAAATTGTTAGTAAAAATACCGAAGATGAAAATTAAAAATAAAATAAAATGGAAGACTAATTGATTTTCGAAATGTTTTTCATTATTACAGTTATTAGTACACAGAATGAAAAGAATAACACAAAAGTATACATACACAAGAAAATGCAAAAGCATACAAAAATTTCAAATGAAAAAATAAATTTGAAAAGAAGATTGAATTTTAAACATTTGAAAACAATTATATGACTCTAGAGACGTAGTCTATAAAAATAAAGAAACCATATATGCGATTTATGTATATATTATATAAATATATACAAAATTTCATAAATGTAATTGAATCTGAACGAAAAAAATAAAATTTATAAATATATATGTACGGTTAAAATGTATGAGGGTGGCGATAAAATAATTTAGTGATACTGAAAAGAAACAATACATCGTAGGGTTCACTAAACTAGACCACACTGTTTCTAATTCATTTTAATTGATATCGTTACTTATCTTTTTGAAAAAGTGAAACGTCATTATAAAATGAGAAAACAAAATACTATAGGAGGCTTTTAAAAAAAAATTAAGGAGTGCAACGTATTTTTTCCTCTGTCAGTGTAAAACTATCTAGCATATAGAAAAAAAATTATACCAACTATTAACGTTTAAGAAGGCAACGTAACTATATAAAAATGATATATTATATATACATATACATATACATATATTTTTGATCATTAAAAATGAGAAAAAGACGAATAATTAATAGAGAAAGAAATGATGATGCTACTAGAATTTTTGCTGGTACGCGTCTAAGCGTGTTTTTCACGAAGCGACAATATTCTATAATATCTCGGTATCTTCGAAACGACATTTGAAACTTAAACTTGTAAGAAAAAATAGAGGATAAGTATGAACGAGAATACAATAAAAAAAATACAGATTACTATGATGATAATCTTAGTGGAAGTGTACCAATAGGAAAAACAAAAAAATAGAAAAAGTTTTAAAAAAAATTCCTTGGTGGTCACTGGAAGAAAGAAAACCATGAAGCGCCCAAGTTTAAGATGAGGAAAAGTCTATTAATTTTTTTATATGAAAATCACGAATTCTCTAACATTTCCACGACAATTTTTATCCTGCTAAGAAAACGGTATAAAGGTTATCCTACAAGCCCTTTCGCCTGTCACATTGCAGATTCTAATAATGAGAAAAACGATGAAATATTCAAATTAAATTTCACTTTTCTAGCGATGAGAGAATAATAATTCACAGACGCATAATTCACTAAACGTCTAACAAAAAATAGAAAAAGAAAAATAATAAAATAGTAAAAAAATAACATGAAATATTTGAGAAAAATTTCTCAAATTTTCTAAACTAAAAAAAGTTACTTCTCCTCCGTCATACATTTCGAAGTAGAAATTTTGCATCCTGAATTTTCAAGTTCCTGAAGCATCGTATACTTACTACGTAACATTCACAAAGCTACTGTGAAAAAGTTCATAAATAAGAATTTTCCAATTTCTTTGTAATGAGCCAAATCAAGTGGCTTTTTATCTTCAAGGAGGAATTTGATGAGTGAACTTTGGATGTCCAGGACGAGTCCAATCGCGGAGAAATGAAAATACAACAGCATTATTCTAAGCTAATTGCATCGAACGTCAAAGACGTATCGTAGATGAAGAAAATGTATTGAAATAATTAAATAAGTGGCTCGATAAATAAAAGATAATCAAAAGATCAAAAGTATAATATGATTGAAAAAGCTGATAAAAAATGTTTAAATCATCAACAAATGAAATATAATACTATGCACTTATCATGACTCTTATGCAATTGATTCTTTAGGCTGTAAATAAATCAAGGCATGTATGTTTGATGTTTTAAAAATGCAGACATTTTCTTATTATAAAAGAATATTTAAAAAATTACTATATGCGAAAAAAATGATATTATGTAGTATTGACATGACTACTCTCTTGGTGTTTTTGGAAACTTAATTCAATCGTATCAAAGTTAAAGTAAAGTATGAATTATTATCAAATATATAAA
The DNA here is from genome assembly GCA_018883505.1 of Ceratosolen fusciceps. NCBI lineage: Eukaryota > Metazoa > Arthropoda > Insecta > Hymenoptera > Agaonidae > Ceratosolen > Ceratosolen fusciceps. The sequence continues at coordinate 351,421 of RCIC01000021.1, read as the reverse complement.
AAGTTTTTAAAGTCTCACATTAAAAAAAAAGAAATAAATATGAGAATTTGAGACTATATAAAAAAAAAGTATGAAAATGAAAATTTATAAAAATAATATGATAATAAAATAGATAATGTTTCGATATATGCATCGTCTAAATAAATTTCAAGAATGAAAAAAATATTTCAATAATAGAAAACATTTTTGAAGATTCTTCAAATGAAAAACAAGTAACATAAAATAATATAAATACTCTTTATTTTAACAATTTTCTTTTTCTCTACTTGAAAAGTGGCATAAAAGACATTGTATAATATAAATATCGTTCATACAACATTGAAATTAATCTATAAAAAATATTATTAAACATAATTTGTCATCTTCTATCGTAATAGTAGGGCTGGTACGATTTATCTTGTGATATATTGCATTGTTGATCTAGTAAAATTGAAGAAAATTATATTATTTAATATTTCTTCATAAAAATTAGCGTACGTTATTATTCATTAAAATAAAAAGATAATTTTTTTATTTAAGTGTGAGAATTTTGTCGTCATACTTAATTGATACTTTTTAAATATAAAATTTATAAAAGAATTTCAACTACAAAATAATTACAAAATTTTAATTTCAATAATTTTTTATAAAAATACTTTGGTTGGTATACATACATATTATAAAAATTACACTTGAATTATAAGGGTATATGTGATATTTATAAATCGAGCGCAAATAATGTTGATATATAACTATAGAAAGACTTACAAAAATATTATTCTTACAAAATTAAAAGTCTAATATAATGAATCGCTTAACATTTCTTAATATTTTCAAAGAATGTCAATGTTCTTTTATTAACTACCAATATATAAATTAGACTAAAATATTATTTTAAAATTTGTTAATTTGTAAGATAATTAAAAGTCTGATTAAGCTTTGTGAAAACAATATTTTAAACGTCAATGTTTCACGCGCTCGATGAATAAAACGTATATAATATTTGTTTTACGAAATAAAAGACGCTTCTAATCGTGGTCCACTTGATCTTTTCCGAAACTCTTAAATTTTTCGAGTTTACTCAAATGCGAGCCAACTATTTCTCCCCGAGGCTAATTCTCTTTAAAGAAAAATTATTTATCGTTAAATGTAAAAATTATAAAACAATAAACATAAATGAAATCTGTCGGTATCGTGATTAATGTTTTTAATAAAAAAAGATAAATAAATAAATAAATAAATAAAAGAAAGAAAGAAAATAGCTACGATTAATGAAAGGCTCGTTTTAACGCGTTCGTTGAAATTATAAAATGTAAGACGTAATATATAAGAAGAGTAAAATTAAAATAGAATAGGAGATCGTCTCTTGGACTCGTCCGAAGTGTTTCTTTTCCGAATTTCATTCGCTGGATGAAACGTTTGTCGATCAAGCCTGAAAACCGAAGTTTCAAATGATCGCTAGGGATTACATAAAAATCTTCGAGAGATATGTAAAGTATAAAAATTGGTATACGATCGCGCCTTTCGATGCTGTCAAGTATCTCGTCACACGGTTTATTCGCTGCAATTTTCGCAAGCTGAAACGAAACAATTAAATCACCTAATTAACTATTAACTATTTATTATTGAAGTTTTTAAAAGCTATTTTTATAAAATAAGATTACTATTTAATTAAAAATATGTTTTTAAAATACGTATTTTATTAATCTTTTAATAATGAGAAAATTTCTTGTATTGAGAATAACTATATTTTTACACTAACTTTTTTGAAAATTAAAAAATTCTTGAGTATTTTATGAAAAATATTTTGTTTTGATAAAATTAATATTAATAAATGATCTTTATATATCTTTAGTCTGATATTGCAGAGTAGAAATAAAAATAATATATTGGTAGAAATTATTTAAATCTTTCAATTTCTTTTAATCTTTATAATTTTTTATTAATCATTAGCATATATTTAAAATTGATTGCAAAATTTTAAGTCCAACGAAGTAACAACTTAAACTACAAAGTATTTTGTTAGAATTAAAACAAATGATTTCTAAAAATACAATTCTGGCTTCATCTGCGAAAATTGCAATTCTTTTCAAGGAAAAATTTTGCAACTGAGCTTTGGCTTTTTCTTTATTTTCGCATGCGAGTTATCCGGTGATCTTGTGAACTCGTTCGTTATTTTTGAATCTTAAGAAAAGGAACGACATGGAAAAAATGAAATAAATAATAATTATACTTTTAAGAAAATCAATTAGTTATTAATCACTTAATGCGTAAGTAATTGATTAATTGTATAATTAGATATCACAAAGTTGCCTTTAATAGCGTGATTTTTTGATAATTTAAAATGAAACTTAAAGTGTTCGAAAGATTGTATAAAGATTTTATTATATTTAAATATAACTTATTATCGTGTGTGTAAGATCTCAGTGAATTCAATTCACGCACGTAAAATAAAAAAAATGGAATGCCGCGATTAAAGAATCACGGAAAATTTCTTGATATATACCACAGTTATATTTATGAAGGAAAGCCGAAGCTTATAGTTAATTGCTTTTCCTTGATGAGAGGCGAAATTGAAATGAAAAGTAAAACTGAAGGCACGTAGAATAGAAAAAAAAATTATTAAGATTTAAAGCAAAGATAAATGAATATATATATATATATATATACATATATATATATATATATGTGTGTGTGTGTGTGTGTGTGTGTGTGCGCGCGCTCGTATGTATGTATATATTTATTTATACACATAAATATATATTATATTATATTAAAATATCTGTGATGTAAAAAAGTAACAAAATTTTGATGTATATTTTTCACAAGATATCGTAATCCCAGTAGTGTACTTCGGTAAATTTATTCATAATTTTACCGTTGTAATTTAGAAAAAAAACAAAACGAAGGAAATAGTTGTGTAGGTAAAAATAATGAGAAATGAAAATAAAAAGTATGCGCGGGACAAATTTATAATTAATGACATTATTAGACATGAAGTCCAGATGGTCGGACGGGACCAAGATGGCGGGCATCGCTCCTAGAGTTGGGCCCAATAATTCCCGTTTTTCCTTTGTCTATGTTCACATTTATGAATACGTAGAAAAAAATATTTAAAAACGTAGCGGAGTTTGTATTAAGAGCATACGGATGCATCTTTTTTCATGATCTTCGGCATTTATAATCTCTTATATCGCTTTTTCGTCAAACACAAGAGATGTCGATGCAAAAAGTCCTAACAATTTTTTAAAATTAAGACAAGTTTTATAACCGTAAATAAAAAAAATCTGCGCAAATCAAAGGATTAAAAAGTTATTTTTAGCGAACATCAATTCGGTGCCAAAAATTGAAAATCAATACTTTTTTTAATATTTTTTAATTTATTATTAAATTTTACCATTTGTAACCATTTAATTCTATTTATTCACAATTCAAGCATAAATTTAAAAATTTACTATTTTTAAGTGGTTTTTTAATGATCAAATCTATATAAATTATTAAATTCACAATAGCTTAATATAATATTTTAATACGCACAATAAATATATTAGAGAACAGTAATATTGAACATAATATTGAAACAAAAATTAATAATAATGAATGTTCGAAATTAATATTTATTAGCGTATGTACAATCTTCATAAGCCACACGAAAATTTAAGCATCTGTAATATACATGAAATAATAAGAAACAGTACAACACGCACTCAAGTACAAAAATACTTGGGACTTTTTCGTCGACGATTTTCTCTATTCATTAGCGAATAAAAGATTATGAATAAAAATAAAAGATAAATTAATAAATAGTTGGCATAAAGGGATGAGAATGAGTCACATATACAAATTTTTCATACTTTGGCACAGTACGAGTTTCGAAATTTCCGTCTTGATCGTTTAACTTGATGAAAATAGAAAAATAAGCAAATGTGCTTATGAAATGCCTTTAAGATCATTAATGAATGAAAAAAAAGAAGTCATTATAAAATTGAAGTTGGTTTTCTTTAGCGTTGTATGACTGTTAATAATTCATGTATTAAGTTTTAAGAATATAATTTTTAGTATTTTCAAAATTTAAGCTAGCAGTCTCATTAATAATTTTTCAATTTCAATGCTTTGCATTTCTAGTGAGGTATTTATTATTGTTTCATTTTAAAATAAATCATTCTTAAAACTATTAACAAATTATAATTGGGTGATTTCTACGATATAAAAGTTAATAATAAATTCATAAATTCATTCTCATCATTATTAATGAGAAATTAAGTTTAGGAACATAACAGAAATAATTATTTGGATTCAATATATATGTTAAACGTTTCGTCGAACTAAGATATAAGATTTAAAAGAAATTATATTTTGTGTTTTCAAATTTTATGAATTAAAAATAAACAATTGAATATTAACTACTTTAGCATTAATTAAATGTGTGATGATCAATTTAAAATTAAAATTTTCTTAGGGTTTCGATTATGTGGTTGTCTTATAACGTATAAAATAAATTGTTACTAAATTTAAATATTTCAAACATAAAAACAAAATACATGTGTTAATTTAAATAAAAAAATTATTAAGTTTTTAAAATCGCTCATTTTAATTTATATAATAAAAACGATCTGAATACTTTTATAAACAAAAGAGATTTTTATTACAAAAATAGTAAATTCAAAATTAAATTGTGTCATAGGTATTAATATTTTTCGGACATCCATGACATTGAACGTTAAATAAGGTCTAAGGAGTTCCAAATTGTGCCTAAGTTTTTTTTTAGAATTACCTTTTCTATAATTATTTAATCTAAAAATTACTGATTAAATAGATAACTATTAAGAAAAAGCTTAAAGTGTAATGAGAACCTTTCGAAAATAAAAAAAAAATGATTATACGGTCTACAAAAATAAAAATAATCTAAGGGGGAAATTTGAAATCGTATAAAGACAAATAAATATATTATTGAAATATATATGTAAATAAAGAAAAAAATAATACCTAAATGATTGATAAAAAATAAGAGCATATTTTCTACGTTTTCTGGGCCGTTTGGTAGTCATCTTCCGATAATTATATTGTCCGCGTGTAATCTCTTGCTAAATCTATAAGTGCAATTATATTCACTTTATGAAAGAGACTTCGGTCAAAAGAAAATTAAAAAAAAATAAATTGACGAGCATGTAGACACTTTGCACAGAGGCAACTATACGTACATTATTAATTAATGAAAAAAGGCTTATATATAAATTTTTGAAAACGTAAGAAAATAAGCATAAAAATACAACTTTTTTATACTCGGAATGTAAGAATTTTCATTTGAGATATCTAAAAAATTCATTTTCGTCTTATCGATATAGTATTACAGGATTTTTGTCATATTGAATGATTAAATTCATACGTTAATTAAAAGTTTTATGTAGCTATTGAATGAATTCTCAATGACTTTATCAAGAAACATTGTATTTCTTATTATTCATTTTTTTTTGTTTTATGAATTTACTTATATATGTATATTAGATATCTGTTATATTACTTTAATTATTAGTTCAAACAAAATGAAAAATTATACCTAAATAAAAATTCTATATTGCATGTGTTATTAGATCATAAAAAACTTAGATTGAGAGCTTATATTTATTTTTTTCTATTCATTGTTTTGTAAGTTTCTCGCTTTAAAAATTTATATTTGATCTTATCCCAAAATATTAATTATTAACAAAATTGAAGTTTTGCAGAAAGGCATCGATTCACATTCTAATCGGAAATTAAAGTTGATTATTTATTATGTTTTAATATATATTTATTCGTTTATATTATCGAATACATTTTTTTCATAGATTTCATCCAATAAAATTTATTATTAGAAACGTAATCATTCGTTCAATTATGTTACGTTATACTGATTATTTAATTTCTGCTAAATTATTTTTAATTCACAATGAATTAATTATTATTAATTTTTTTTTTTTTTAAATTATTATTATTATATAAATAAATTATTAAATTATATAAATTATTTTTAAAAATTATAATTATTAGTATTTAATTATTTTTTGACTAGCCACATGAAAAATTTATATAAAAAAAAAAAAAAAATAGAGGGATAAATTTAGTAAAAACGAAAAGCCAACCATTAACTTCATTCGTTATTTAAGAAATTGCAGATTGCGTTTAAAGGTTATTCTAATAAATGTTGAGATAGCTATTTCTCTAAGATATTTATGGAAAAAATACCGCTAATACTATTCATAAAATATAATTGGCTTTACGAATATTTATTTACAACTGGCGTTTTTTTAGAGTCTATCCTTTTCCGCGTCTTTTTTTATCAACAATCGTATTTATGAAAACATACAATGCTTTTTTTAAAAAACAAGCTAGAATAATTGAAGAACATATAATACAATTCTAGATTTTTGTAAAGCTTTTTCTAAAACTTAGATATTAATTTATATATAACAAAATTAATTCATAATTTGATGAATTACTTAGTAAAATGCAATAAATAATAATTTGTAAATTAGGAAAAATTAGTTAGATCATCTATATAAATAATAATTTTGATACATAATTTAAAGCTACGTGTCCCTTATGACCGTTAATTTTTTATAAGTAATTTTATTAAAAAAAAAAAACATATTGTTGATTATTGTATTTTGACATCAAAACAAAATAGCAGAGTAAAAGCAAAAGTCGTAGATATTATTAAATATATTTAATATAAGGTAAATTGTCTTTTAGGATAAAAATTTTAAAAATATCTATTTCAAACTCTATTTAAAAAAACTATTTCAAAAATAAAAATGCTGAATAAGAAACGAAATGTCCGAAATCTCAGACTATCGCTCAGACCCGTTGCTATTCGCATTTAAGAGATAAATAAATAAATGAATGAATGAATGAATGAATGAAGAAATAAATAAATGAATAAATATATAAATAAATGAATAAATATATAAATAAATAAATAAATGAATGAATAAATAAATAAATAAATGAATAAATAAATAAATAAATAAATAAAAATACATGCGCTTTCATCTACATAAAACCGAACTTTCACGAATGGCCCACCGTGCAAAATATAAAGCTCCTACAATCAATGATTTTGCAAAACACATGCATACACGATCAGCTACACACACACACGAACACATCTGCATGCGAAATGACACAAATCCATTTACACACGTAACAGACAAATGGAAATACATATATACATATTATTATAGAACATAAAGAGTATTTCACTCTTAAATAGTATATGCTGTAATTAGAATGTAATTGAAATCCAAATACCAGGTCGATTCTATACAGTTCAAAAAGAAGACAAGTTACGAGGAAAATTGATAAAGAGAGCTATCAATATCGAGTAAAAAAATGTGTTAATACAAATTTTAAATATTTCACTGGTTGCTCGCAAGAAATAATTCAAGAACAAATGTGCCACCCGAAACTTTTATAACAGATAATTCAGATTGCAGGAAAAAGAAAATAATGATGTAAAACGAGGGCTCCCAATACTGAGGAACGCTTAAAAAATATCATCTATAATAAATAAGAAGACAAAGTTAATAAGCATATCATAGGGAAAATGAATAGGCTTGAGGCCACCTTATCCATCCGCATTCCGATTACTTATAACGAAAACGAGCGACTGGGGGGAACGAGATGATCGTGCCTTGTTCCGATCGGGACGCGCCTCCTAGACAGCAGATGTTACGGGTTGTATACTCATCCGTACGCACTTTAAAAAAAAAACGATAACAACTCACTGAAATAATAGATGTATCATTAATGTTACATAGACAATGCCATGTGGATTCGAAAAGAAATCGAATTGTTGTCACCAACTCAGTGACAGCAACATTTCTCGAGGCTAATGAATTTTCGACTATAACATAAAGGAAGCCTTCGTCGAATCCCGCCATGACCAGCCAACCAAACAATATTTAATAAATAAAAAGAATTAACAATAGATACTACTCAACTATTACAAATATTACAATATTAAAAAATATCTAAGTAACGATATTATATTAAACTAAGACGTTATATCCGACAGCAATTTTGAAACAAAGCTTATAAAATATTTAAAAAAGCTAGTGGGAAATTCTGGCACGGCGGAGCATCCCTTAAAATCAAAAACTGCAGTCATCATGAAACTAAACAATAAATACCGATAATTAAAAAATTGATTATAATTTAATAGAAACGCATTACCATTAATATCAAGGAATGTACGCGAGCATACCAAAATACAAACTCACGCTTAAGCAGACACACACATTAACAACTATAAAAGTATATTATTATTCACATTGTTGTTGTTGTTGTTGTTGTTGTTATTATTATTATTATTATTATTATATAAAATAGATAATAAGTACTACATTAATGAATTAATTAAATTATTATTATTATAATTATCATTTTATAATAATATTATTAATGTCAATCATCTTAATTATTAGCATTATAAATTAAAAAAAAAAATAACATTCCAACCGTCAATGTGCCACACAATTTTTATATTCTTTTGAAATAGAGTTAATGATTAAAATAAAACGAGAGATTGAGAATAATGAATAAAATAGATCAAATTTGGACGAAAAATAAAAAAAAAAATCTAAATAGTATATAATATTCAAAATCTTTTCTATAAAAATAGAATGATTCAAGTAAAGTTTTAAAGTCGTACAAAATTGTTTCATGCTGTACACACAGAAATGTAAAAAAACATGAATTCTCCTTCTCTTTATACAACAAAGTAGTTACAAAACCTTATTATTGTCTTAAAAATTTATTTCTGGTTTATAATCATAAGATTTAATGATACTTAAAGATAGAAGAAGTACAGATGCAAGTAAACATAACATAAAAACTATAAGAGACAGGTATCTTACGATTAAATTTTGCAAGTTGATAGGGATTGTCTTTGTATACAGAAGTATTGATACCAACATTATTCGAGAATTCGGAGAGCGTAAAGCAAAAATTTATGTGCAGAAGAAAAAAATTCAAATAAAACAGAGTTTATATCTTTATTTTTACCCATTATGAAACCGTTCTTCATTACGTGAATGAAAATAACTTATTAAATTAAGATTATAAGTTAATTAATGAAGAACAAACGTAAATAGACTTGAAATTTTTCACAAATAGTGAAGAATGCGTTTCAAAATTTGTTCAAAAATGAAAGTGACTAAGAGCATGATTTTTTCAGTGTGAAATTTATATAAAGAATTTTAACACGCACACGCGCAACAAATTGAAATCCTAATAACTTGATAAATTTCATAAGATTAAAATTATTAAACGTATTAAGGAATGATAGAATGCTTAATAATAAATAATAATAATTAAATAAAAAAATTAATAAGGAACAGTTACGATTATTGTTATTGTTTTGGCTGTAGATGACTTTCGGGAAAATTGGAAAATTGACAAACGAGTAAATGAGAATCGTGGATGATAAAGAAGTTCATGTTGATATACTGTCGATCTATTGCAAATGTAAGCCCGTTTCGTAAATAAATAATTTTTAATAATTTACACGCGTCTGTGTAGGTATTTGATCAACTTAAATAGAGGAACACTGAATGTATAAAGATAGGAAAAATAAAATAAAATTCAAAAAGCGCGTTAGTGATAACATATATATACTATTATATATGCGTATCGGTGTGTTTATGTGTGTGAGTGTGCATATGGTTATAAAACAATCGTTGGAATTAAATAAGACACGAACAAATGTTATATGTACATAAGAAATTAAGTAATTTAGACAATGAAGAGGATTGAGAAAATTCGGACAGCAATTATGGCTTATAGTTTTCATTTAGTGAAAGGATAGGTTTGTAAATTAAAAATAAAATAATTATATCGATACAATCTGCATAAGGTTCATACAATACATTGTCAAATTATTATATATAACATATATGTATGCATATATATACAAGTACATATATATATACATGTGCATATACGTACACAAATACCTATATGTTCGTAAGTGCATACTGATCGAAACTAACGTACTCGTTTAAACGATCTTTGATTGAAATGTACATTATTCGAATAATATAAAGGGAGGGGAACAACGTTTAGAACGGCTTTTAAGTTATTGATACGATGATTTTTTTCATCTAACACAAATGGCATACAACATTCAAAATATAGAAACATAAAGAAAAAACATGAAATACACTAACTTAAGTATTAACTAAATAGTTATCAATTCCTTGATTTGTTATAAACAAACTCAAGAATTAACAATACTTGTGAAAAATGATAGTTTTAGCTTTATATGCAGATAATGGGGAAAAGAAAGAAAGAATTTAAGTGGGACATTTTTATTTTATTTCTTCGCTCCTGTCCACTGAGACTATATACGCGCGCGCGCACGTATTTATGTATGTACCCAAAGTTATAATTCTCATTATTATCAACTGAGTCACATTTTTTTACGTACATACTTTCCAACATGTCTCCGACTCATACAAGCAACTTATCTTTTTTATACTTTATTTATGTATCTTTACTACATAACCACTACGTATAGATCTTTTTTTTCTGTTTTATCTTTGTCTTGCATGAATGAAGAAGAAAGTTCGTAATTTAAAATTAAGCGAGATTCGATCGGACCAAATGCATTGAAGTATTTAGACACAATCTTTTCCTTTTTTATAAACTTACTAATACGAACCAATATTTTTTTGTTGTCTTGTAATTATGTTCATAATGTTCAAATTTTTTTTAACGATATTATATACTTTATGAACACGCGCGTGAGAAAAATATAAAGTGCGAGAGCGTAAACCTGTGCTACAAATGTCGGAGACCAAGTTAAGAAACAAAAAAATATCAGTATACTGCTTATCGAATTAGAGAAAAATGGTACAAAAGTAAAAGAAATTTATATTTTTTATTCGAACCTATAATATACCTCTCCTGTATAGCCTAAACGTACATTACTTTGTTTCTGCTCGTGCATGATTCAAATCACATATGACAGATTGAAAATATTCTTTTTAAAAATAATCTGTATATAGGAAATGAAAACATTCCATACTTTACTTTTATCAATTTTTTGCATTTGCGTTCTTTATTTATATATTAATTTTAAAAATTAAGAGTCTTTCATGGCTATACATTAGAATATCATATACATGTATAACTTATATACGGGATACACTTTTCATTCCAAAAACTCTCACAAGTTGTTTGCATTTTCCAAATGCTAAGCTTGTCACTTTTCTTTACATATTTATCATACAGTCATTCCGAAACGTGTCTTTCAAAATAATCTCTTCTCGCTCTGTCTTTGGAGGCAAATGCTACAAATTTTTCATACTCAAAATTCATACTCATTCATACTCATTTTTTTTAAACGATATATAACATTCAAAGCTATCTATATGAAAATATAAATAAAAATAAAAGAAAAAACTTATCTTAGTTTAAAATAATCATTATTAAATATTAAATATAAGTACAAAGAAAAATTTTTATTTCAAACGTTTAATTAATACTAGTGGTGAGTTGTATAAATAATACCAGATTCTATTGCTTATATTGACAAAATTATTAAAAAATATTTTATAAAAGTACAATTTTAATATTAAATTATTTATTAGTTTTAATATGTAAATTGTTGAAAATTATGTTTATTTTCAAAAAAGTTTTCATAAAATTTAATTAAAATCCTTATTTACTATGTCAAAAAACCAAATCTTTATACGTTTCAAAAAATATGTATACAAAATTTATGTGATACTCATTAACTTGTATTATTATATTTTTCAACTTTGAATATCAATATACAAGATTCTTATATTTCACATTTTCAGATTAAATCGATGTCAAAATGTTTTTCTTTATTCGTCATGTATATTTATCATATTAAGCATGGAATTCAAATATTCATACAATTATTAAATTAAAGGATCATTGATAAAGTATTTGATAGATATTTGAATTAAAAGCTGTGGAATTATCAATAAATATATATTATCTCAATGTAATTATTTACGTTGCAATTCCTTACAAAGCAATTCTTTATACACTTACATTTATGGTTTGCATGCACCACAATGTGATTAGCTTTTAATAAAGTATATCGCGTTTTACAATGCATTTCTATAAATTAACCATGTTTCATGATTTATAATTTTCTCTTTATATATAAATATTTTCATTGTTTACTTCTCATATTGTAACATAAAACGATCTTTGACTGAAAAAACTGTAACATGCAACATTTCGTCATTTTTACAAACCCTTAATATCACCCGTAATAACTTGAGAGAATTTTTCAATCTCTATTAAAGATAAAGAGGCATACCATTTTTTCACTATCAATTTAAAATATAGATAGATGTATTAGCTTGTTCGATTTCTATATTCAGAGTTAGTACTATATATCACGGCTCGTTTATTTATATTATGTACCCGCCTATTTCTTTGTACGCATTTAAACATAGAAATAATATATATAATATTATATTCATTAAACGTCTCCAAAGACATGATTACAAAGAAATTCTTTTGTTGAAGAAAACGAGTGTCATTGTTGTAGATAAATTTTAGCATATAAATAAGCGAAAATTAGAAATAATTGAGCTGGCGTTAAATATTAAACGAATCTATGAAACTTTTTTCTTTTTTTTTTAATTGCTAACTTCAGATGTAGATTATTTTTTCTCAAATCCCACCCACCGCTTAAGCAACCTAAGAGAAGTTTTATTATGCATATGGCGAAACTTATTGTTAATTTTAATGTACATACATAATACGTAAGGATCGTAAGAATACATTTATTTCATTTTATTTTTAATAAAGATAAATTAATTATACTCTTTATACTTTTCTTCAATTTTTTTTGTAAAATCTAAGTAAAGTACTTCATCTTTTATATTATTTGAAACCAATTAATTTTATTGTAAACGATTTCCTTAGTAATAATAATATGTGAATGTCACGAGAATACGTAATAAAAATATTTCTTTTCTTTGTGTATAAATAATTATAAGATTATTATTAATCTAGAGTTTTCGTACTAAGTATATGTATAATTTAATTAAGAAATTAATAAGTTTAAAGTTATTTAAACATTTAGTTACTTTAAGTTTCTAATAACATGATATGAATAATTATAAAATTAAACGGTGAGAAATAAATAGGTATTATAAAGATGTACATGATCATACACATCCCAGTTTTTTAATAAATAAAGGTATATAAATTTTCGTAAGATATGAACGATTCGCATATACTATGTATACTTAAATAGTAAAATTTCTTCTTTTCATTAATGTAAAAATCAAATACATATATTATTATTTGTTAATACACCTATTCACACGTACATCTAATCATATACAGTAACGTTAGCACTTGTTCATTCATTCAAGAAACCAACGCAATTATATTATAAATCATCAATACATTATAGGATATGAATAAAGAATACACTCAGAGAGTAAAATTTATAAATAATAATAATTAAAGTAGAAACATAAGGCAATGAATAGTAGAATAAATTTTAGTTAAAGTATCTATGAAAATTAATAAAGCTTTCTGAGTGTAGAATGAAATATATACCGTTAAACATGGACTAGAATAGTCGCGTTTATCGCGAAATGCTAAAAACATCTACAAAACATATTAGGATACGCCGGGAAAGGCAATTTACGTAAGTAAAAAAGGGTTGCGAACGTAAAATAAAATAAATATTATTCTTATTTTTCCGCACTCTCAGTTTTAATAAAAACTACTGCATACGTGTTCATTAATTGCACGACGCATTTTATCATATATGATAATTTTATCTTGTTTTTCGTCATTCTTCAATTTTATTAAGGTCTTCATCTTTCCCTTCACTTTTTTATAAATTTATATTGAGAATACAGAAAAAAGTGTATTTTATATTTGAATATTATGTAATCTATGATTTTAATGAAACAGAGCTTATACAGGAATGAATAATCAAATTTATCTCAATTATTCGCGAAAAATTTTTAATAACCAAAACATTTATATTAAGTGAGAATGAAAATTGTTATAAATGCATGAATGTATAATTGTATAAAATAAATATTTAGATAAAAATTGAAAGGAAAAGAAAAAACCAAATTGCTAATCTGGGCTGTAAAATTGGCATTAATGTAATTAAGTAACGTTTTGTAAATTGAGAAAAGATAAGTAAGAATTGTAAGAAAAATGTAAATTAATTGTGCTCACAAGATCATAAAAATGTTAATTATGCAATATTAAAAATTTTCCTCTAATATTATAAGTTTATTTTAAAAAGCATGTAATTTTCGTAAATAGTTTTTATATTGCTGCTACATAAATAAGCAATTTATTGAATAAGAAGTTTTCGTTGAATAGCATTGGAATTTAGTATTAAACAGAAACTAATTGAATGAGTAATGATGCCTCATTATAACCTAAAATACATTTATATTCGTACTCATATTTGTATCTCATATAATAAAAGTAAAATAAGAAAGGGGTGGAATTGCTATCACGGTTCGGGCTGTGTACGCAGGTACATTAAGTAAGAATGTGGTTTGAACTGTCCAACAAGTGATACGTTGGTCGATAGCAAGACTGAAATCAACCTTGTCTAATTAAATACTAAATTTCAATTAATGTGTTAAATTTAACTTTATGATTTTAAGAATAATTCTAGAACTTGCGTAGCATAATAATTTTTATTTATTTAAATTAAAATATTAAGGAATTAAATTATTTTAATATCCTTTACAAATTCATAAGTAAATTAATAAAAGGTACATTAATTTGAGCTAAAAAAAGTAAAAATACTAAAATTAAGTAAGTTATTAAAAGAAATTTAAAAGAATTACACGATTTTTGCCTAGCATAACTCGACACACTTTTTAAACGTTGCTATGTTTCAAATCGACTAATAAAATTATTCTAAATATCAAATTTTTGTTGAAAATTGATTGTTAACAAAATGGTTGTGAAGTAATAATCTAATTAAAAAATTTTTAAAAATTAAAAAAAAATATTAATTTTAAAATGTGGTATGCAAGTAATATGCGGAACGTTTGATTTTTCAAATCTTATTTCCACACATTAGTTGTTAACCTCTTTTATTAATTCAAAGTTGGAGGCTAAACGAAGAAAAAACATTTTCTTATTTGTAAATTAGATATCATAAATAAATGATGAAATTAAATATAATAAATCAACAAGTAAATAGTTTTCTCTTTCAAAGTAAGAGAATAAAGTTTTACAAAGATTTTTTTTAACGAATAAAAAATGGATTTCCATCTTGTATCAAGAGGAATTTATTTATTTATACGAAGAAATCATCCATATCGTTAAGCCTCCAAATAAAAAGGGCATACAACTGGCATTACAAGTAATTTTAGTAGTAAAAAGGGTAACGAATGGTGCTTGCGAACTTTTTAAATCTTTCTATAATCGTCATGAATTATTAGTAAATTCAAATCCCTTGCTAAAATATAAAAAATATCGATTTTGGAATATAAAGTTGCAAAAAAGACGAAAATGAAAAAGTTAGAAATAGAGAGAAACATGATAAGAAAGAGGGTGGAGGGAGAGAAGGGAAACAAAAAGAATGAAATGATATATATTATTAAGATAAAAAAACATGAGACTGATGTTACACACAGTATTTACGAAAGTTGTAAAATGAATTACAAAGCGAATCGAATCGAAATATAAAGCGAATGCGGAAAATTGTAAAATATATTCGCAATGAAATTTTTTTAGCTTATGATAATTGGCCTGTACAGCAAGCGTGTACGTTTATAGAAAAAAAATTATAGTTAGAATAATTTTATGACTAGGATAATTGAATGAAATTTTATGTAAACAAAAAATGCCAGTTGTACAAAGTATGTTTAAAAAAATAAAGAATTTCGTTAAACACGAGTGTGGAATTATATATGCGTGTATGAGTCCAAAGAAAAAACAAAATTTGAAAAAATAAGAGAAAGAAAAATAGTGAAGGTGAAGTAGTAAAAAATTCAATATTAAACTAACTACACCAGGTGATGGTACATTTTTAAAATTGTGAATGCATATTAAATAAAAGAAACAGATAAAAACGAATTCGGATATAAAATAGAAAGTACAAGTTGAGAAGACAATTTTGTAGAATATAAAAATGAGGCCGTTTATCGCTATAAGTACTGTAAACATTCATGCTGAAAACAAAGTGGAAATTAATTAAAACTTAATTTTAGAATCTATTTTCTTTTTTCTTTAATTTTTTTAAAAATATAATAAATGTTCGACATGTTATTTATAAGCATACTATCAACGTGATTCAAAAGGATTATCAATTAATAATACTAATGTACATTTTTTTACTTCAATTAATAACTAGTATATTTTATGATACGTAATTACAATGTGTATTCACGATATATATTGAAGAAAAAATGTAAAAAGAACTACTTTCACATACATCATATTATACAAAAACATATATAAAGCTTGTAATAATAGTTCTTTCTGTTTCATGAGCATCATAGATAGACAAACTCGTAATAATTCAAAAGCGCGCGCAACTTACCCATTTATATTCGTAATGCATAATTAATTATGTAGTTTTAAAAAAATAATAGAGGATTCAGTTTTTCAATGGTTGACCGATTACTGCCATTATTTCTATCTCTTATATACAAGATAGAAAAAACAGGAAGATGTGAAGAGAAAACGAGAGCGCAAATGAAAAGCGGTATTCATAATTAAGCGCATTAAATTACATAAAAAATATAAAATATATAAAACAAATATTATGAAACCAGAAAAAAAAGAATGAAAAATGTATGGATGTACGTTTACAGTTAGGTGGGACCAAAAATGTCTTTGTATCTCTTTGTGCATATCCAAGCAATGCGTAATTTTATTATGAAATAATTAGTTAAAAACATTGCTAGTTAATAAATACAAATGATGATCCTCTGATTATGAGGAAGAAGACGATAATGACGAATTATTATTATTATTATTATTATTATTATTATTATTATTATTATTATTATTATTATTATTATTATTATTATTATTATTATTATTATTATTATTATTATTATTATTACATTTTAATTAAAATTTAAGACATTCTTTACATACGGATAGTAGAACAGTAGGTATCGATAATTATTAATTATTATTAGAAAATATTTTGTTGTATTATTTTCAATAAAATGGATTTAAAATTAATTTTCAGAGGTAGCTTTTTCGTTATTTCTATCGAATATAATAACAATTTTAATTCTTTTGTTATACTTATTTTATCTTATTTCAGTTGTCATCAACACATTTAAACTTCTGTGATTTCTCATGCTTACGTCTGTATTTGCAACACTTTATTAACCTAATCATGCACACTAATTCATTTTTATCATTTAAAAAAAAAATCCTTCAATAAATATTACATAAAACCAAATTGTAATTCAAAGGACACGTTCAATCTTGTAAGTATACGATAACATTGAGTCGTTATGTCTGGAACAGTCAAAGGCAAAAAAAATATTTATCGAATAAAATAAACTTTATATATCAATCTTTGTTCTCTATTTCTTCTTCTATTTATTGTAAAGACTCATTTTCATTTCTAAGTACGTACATAATATTTACAATTTAAGAATTAAAATATTTATATAAAATATAATTATTAATTTTTGTACTTATGATTTATATTACAGCTAAAAACAAGCAAGGGACAAAAAACATAAAATTTGAGCATTTCACGCAACACATATAAACAAAAAATATACCCGAATGGCTATAATGCTTCTTTCGTAACATAATTATTCAAAATAAAGAATAAAGAAAAGAAATGGAAAAATTATGAATTTTAAATATGCATGAATAGATATTATAAAAGAGAAGGGGGATAAAAAAAGTGTATAAGAACCACTAAAAGAGAAAGTAAAGGTTAAAGTGAGTAAAAAAGTAGAGTTAAATACAGGAAGAGACATTGAAAAAGGTGAAACTTAAAATAAATGTACACACATATTACATAATTTATACTGTGCATTACCTTTGTGACTTAAGTGTGAAAAAAATATTCGAATTGGCCGTGCTGTAGACGTGCGATTCATGCTTTGACGAAAGTGGATCTTGATTTTGTACTATTTAAAATACCTCTTTTCTGTGCATTTTAGTCCAGAAAAGATAAAACATTTTCAGGTATAAATAATTTTAAATATTTTTATTAATGATAATCCTAACCTTTCAATATAGTTTCCAAAATATAACTTTTTGATTTTCTTTAAAATAATAACATTTATACAAATTGAGTTCTTTGATTTTTCGAGAATTTGTAATTGTAATTCAAATCAAACTTGATTTTCTTGTGCTCCGTTTTATCGATTAATTAAACAATTGTAAGGATAAAGGGACCCAAAAAGATATGTGTGATAAAATCATTCTTTTGCAAGCTGATTAAAAGATAAACAAAACCGGCTCCTCGTAATCGTCATGGCTAGTGTGTCTCATGCGGCTCTATCCGTTTCATGTTTTACGATATTTGTAATCAAATTAAAATTATGAATCCAAAAACTGTGCTATTACACATAACCATTATTATACATAAAGTCTAAGGTTTACATTATGTAGAGAAATATACATATAAAATATATATTATATAAAAATATAATATATAAATCTATGTATATCAAGCATTGAAATTGTTGAGAATATATGATTTCTTCGCTTTGAAGTGTTATTTTCTGAGAATATTGAACAAAATATGGAAAAAAATTAATAAAATGAATAAAAATAAAACTATTTACTTCTAATTTTTACAACATACAAATATTTAATTTATTTAATTTTAACTTGTCCAATTTTTAGTTTTATAATAGTTATTTTTGTGGTATATTTTTAGTTTTAATAGTATGATATTTGTTAATTTTTACGGATACATATACACTTACACATCTCTAAATGTACATGTTTAGCATATTACTATTTTATTACCTTTTAATCAGAAATTTGTATATTATTATTATCTAGTACTTAAAATTTTTGTAATTGTTAATTATCAAATAAACAAATAATTAATAATATATAAATAATAAAATTACACTTAGCAATACAAGAAAATAATTTAGACATTTACTATTTTTTATTGCATTGATTATAACTAATATGTAATAAATACCAAAGATATACAAATAAATTATTAACTATACGAAATATAAATTATACTATCAATGATATATTAACTTTTAAAAGAAGCAGACAAAAAAAAATTAATAAAGCTACGTTGAACAGTAATCATGAATAACACCAACCAACATAATACAACAAACGGAACTTGGCACGAGGTAATCTCTTTAATATATCAACTAGTTTACTTATTTAATTACTTAGAAAAAACCTGTTATTTCATAAATATATATTATAAATTAAAATATAAATTTATTTAAATATTACTACGTATATTATTTAAAAGTTTTAAACGTTTATTTGAAATAATAAAATTTCTATAACTAATATTTATATTTACGATTAAAAAAAATATATAAACTTAATATAAAAATATTGAAATAATTGTGCATAATAATTACAAAAAATAAAATTTTTATTGTGATGCTTACTACAATAAATAAAAAAAATTTTAAATTATCAAAATAAAATCATTTTACCTATAAATTATACAATTATTATTAAAAATTAGAGCTCTTATTAATTAAGAGATTAAAAATACAATGTATATAGATTATAATAAAAGAGATATGTTATTGATTCACAGTATATAAAATAAAATAAAAAAATGAAAGAATATATATTTATTCTTGATGTAAACAATATTTTCTGATTTATCAATATTTTTTACTAATTTTCTAAAGTTCAGTATTATTGTTTTTTTATAATCTAAATTAATTTATTTTCAAAAATTTTTTCGTAATAATAAAATTATCACAATTACATTTATAGTTTAAATATAGAAAGCTAATTTATTTTTTATATAAAGTTACAACTAAATAATTTAAAATTTTTTCATCTGAATTAAAAAGTTTAAAACTTCAAGTAGTACAATTAATGATGACTCTATCCACTTTCAACAGTCTCTGATAATAATGATAAAAACTATTAACAAGCAAGATTCAATAAATAAATCTGATGTTCACTGGGATCTAATTAAGTTATATAATTACAAAATAATAATTATAAATTGTATATCAGGATTTTCATAAAATATTAGTATTTTAGATTACTAGGAAAATTATTTGGGATAGGCGATTATCAAACAAATCTCTTATCTTGTTGGGTTTTAAAAACAATAACAGATAATATCCTATACTTTACCAATCAAATAAATGAATATGATTATAATATTTTTATAATTTGGATATTCGAAGTACTCAATGTAATATTTAAAAATTCAGGTATTTATGTGTGATAGAAAGTAAAATTATAAAATTACATCATTAAACAGAAACTAATTTAAAATTTTATAATTAATTTTCTTTAAAAGACTTGACCAGGGTACAATTTCTTACTCTTGTCAATAACGTATTCTATGATGCTTTAATAGAAATTGTTAAAGGAAATGGTCTATTACATCCTATGAAATTTATTTCCATATACTTAACACATTCAGAAGAAATGTCATCAATGATGGCTTTTAAAAAAAATGACGTAAATTTATACTAATACTATATAAATATTATTTACTTTAATAGTATACATTATACATGATTACATTAATTACAGCAAAATAATTCTAAAAGTTTTAAATTTTTATTTACTTTCTTAATATTTAAAACGAATAATAATGATCTTATTATAACACACAATAACTATTATGAAATAGTATTTTTTATAATTCATATTTTGTTACAATTAAATAAGAATACAAAGCTTAATTAAAGTTATTTTATTTAAAAAAATTTGATATTATTTATATCAGTGTTCGAGACCGTCGCAATAGCCGCCTAAATAAATAAAACAACGGATAGAGAAGTAAGCGTGGAATAATATATTACAGTCTATACACAATTTCCTTGTAGAAACTTCGGCCTGGAAAAGCCGGGAAAGGTTAGTGGAAAAGAAAGAAAGCGAGTTAGTCGTAATTCAGTAACGAACAGGGAACGTCGCAAGTTTTCCATTGAAGCATATTAGGCGCGTCGAGATATATATCACAGTTTTATCGCGACTAGATATATCGTGCGTGATTGCGTTTCAGCATATAAAGTTAGAAAAAAGTACATATTTGGCACGGAGTTATATAAGCACTACAGCTCTGGGCTAAGTGAGACCGTTAACATATTAATTGGTCGTGCCCAGCAGCCGATTTAGCCGTGTGTGTTTGCACATATACGTACGAGCAGATGGCGGGCTTGTGAGACTGAACCGACAATCGGGCACAGCTACGCACTCGGGGATGTGCGTATAGCAAATGCCCATTTTATAATTCAGAATCGATTGGCCAATCATACGCACTACATCGTAATTTATGGTAAATTCATAAACAATTTGAAAACGGCTTTTTTCTCTCCTTCGATAGAAAAGGGTTTTTATGCCAATGGCGACAATAATAAAATCAAAGATGCTACTCTAAACGAGCGTTGATTATTTATTAATAACTCTCACCCTCCACCTATTCTAACTGTATTGATTCATTATTTTAAATGCTGCAACACAGTTTTGTATGTAAAAACTTTTATAATAAAAAATAATTAATTAATAGGAATAAATAATTATTTTTAAATATTTAATTTTTGGTAAATTTGTGTACAGAAATTTTTTTTATTGTCAATAAATAAATACTTATTATGATCAGAAGGTAAAAAATACTGATAAATGAAATTAAACATTAAATATAAATTGTGTTTTCAGTTCTTTTTATTTAATTTGTCAACCCCTTCTAAATGTATCTTTTATAATTGTTATATAATATTTAAAAATAAATATATAAAAACCGTATTTATAAAATTTTTTTGTACATTAATTTTATATATCTTATAGAATAAGCAATCGTCAATAAGTGGAAGTGTTCGAACAATGATTAATCAATCAGTATCGCCGATTGAAAATCAAGATAAAAATAATTATTATGAAAATCTACTTCATCTTATAATTACAGCTAGTTATAAAACGTAAATAACTTTATTGAAACACATAATTATTTAAGTAATATATTATATATTCCTTTTGTTTAAAAAAGATTTAGCTCTGAAACGAACTATAAACTTATTCAGTTAGCAAATAAAAAAAAAAATTCTTATTTCACTATACCATATTATTACCGAAAACCGAAAGTAATTAAAGATTTCAATTTAGTTAAATACGTATTAATTACTACAAGTTCAAAATTGGAAAGTAAGTACTTTTAGTGTTATAATTATGAAAAATGAAAAATAATTATTGAATATATATACAAAGAAAACTACAACATAACTTCATATAAATAATATATGTATTATTTTTTTTACTGAACAAATTCATTGTTGAGATTAATATATTTGTATTAATTGTACTATGAATAACGAAATTTAGTTGAAATTAGACGGTTAAAAATTAACCAATTGTATAATAATTCCTTACTTAACAAGAAAAAGTAAAATTTCCAAAATAATTGGTCATTATTTATTCAGACATTTAATTTATAATAAATAATTACATAAAACAAAAAAATTTGTAGATAAATACAAAATTTTATACAGATACAAAATTTTATAATTACGAAATTTGTAAAAAATATAAGCAATTTATATAATTAAATTGATTAAAATTATTTACTTATATGTAGTGATATTCTATTTCTTAAAATTAGAGTATTTCAATATATTTACAAATTTTTTATGATACACTTTATAAGTAGATCATCTAGACTAAAAAATATTTGTATGATGAATTTAAAAAATTATTATTTAATATTTTAAATAATTAGTAATTTTTACTTTGTCATTTAATATTAAATCGTATACTATTAAATTAAATAATTCACTTTTTCTATTTATACACAAATGTTTATATTATTTAAAAAAAAATAATAGATAAAATAATTCAATATATTTAAAAGAATATTTCTATTATCTATTTTAAGAATTATTCTTTAGAATAACCATAATTTATTTCAGAAAGTCGAGTATCTACTGTAAATAATTTTAATAAAGAAAATTATATTTTACCACTATCAAAAGCAACAGAATCTAACGAAGTTGTTTATTTTCAAAAAAATATAGCAGCAGAAAGAATTACTGATGAATTTATATAGCTTCACTTCATATAAATATTAGCTTGTATAAATGCAACAACTCCATTCTCGACATTTAAAGTCTTCAATTGTTGTATCATAATCATCAAACTTCAAAGCAATAAATTGCTTTAAAACAGAAATATTTTTTCTCGATAATCCAAGTTGACCATATTTATTAGATCCACATCCCCAAAGCTCTCCGACATCTAAAACAAATCGTTTAAAAAAATTTTAATAAAAATTGTATAAATTTATTTAAAGATAAATTAATTGAAATTAATTGAATTTAAAATGAACTTCACCAGTTTTACAAATTGTAAATGTACTTCCACATTGTACCTTATTTATATTACGTTCAACAAATGCTTCATGTTCATTTTTTAAATCAACAATACATGGTATTGCAGCAATATTTTCAATGTTGGGTTGACCAAGTTGTCCACGATTGTTCCAACCCCAAGTATATAAATCTCCCTAAATAATAATATAATTGGTATATAAATATTTATAAGTTCTATTAAATGTAATTTTTAAAAATGTTTATATAAAACAAAAGTTTAATATTTATTTAATTATTAATAATAATTGTTAATGTATCCTAAAATTTAAAATTTTAAGAGAAATATTTGGATATTTGTATAAAAATAATATAATTTGTACTTGGTTAGTTATAACCGCATTATGCCAACCACCTGCTGATATTTGCACAATCGTTAATCCTCTTATGGCTTCCACTATTTTAGGTTCATCACAGTCTTCTAAATCACCGTGACCTAGTTGTCCTCGACTGTTTAAATGTAATAACCATTTTTTTAAAAATTAATATAGAAATTCTCTATAAAAAATTATACAATTATTATAATTAAAATGATTTTTATGAAAGAAGTAACACGACTAGAAAGACTTTTTCTCATACGTAATTTAAAAAAAATTTTTTTAGAAAATGTATGTGTTACCAAAACTATAATTGACAGCTTAAATTCTATATTTTATATAGCAATTTATAATCAAATTTTATAATTTATGATTTAACACATTAGATAAATTATTAAAATACTCCGACCGGCATAAGATTTCACAGGGTGTTTAATAAAAATTTAATAATCCGAAAACAGTTAGTATTATTGTAAAGGATTATAAATTAATAAAAATTGAGGGGGGGCGATAATTTGTTATGAGGATAATTTAAATAAATTAACGTAATCGATAACAAAGTTCGAAAGAAAAAGGGGGAAAAAAAAAGGAAAAGGAAGAAAAATGTTAATAATGGCATGATAGCTCGGAAGGAGATGGGCGAAGGACAAAAACCACTGATAATTGCACTAGCTTAGCGGGGACGCCTGCTTAGCAGAAGCCGTGATGTTTTTCTTTCCGGAAAACACTCTATTTCGAAGGCGTTCTTTCCAATGTAGAAAAAAATAAGGACGGTGCATCGATTTATGACCTAATGAGAGTAGGTGATGATGATTGCTCACCGTCATCCGTTCCGAAAGGGGTAAAAACATGATCATGTTTTTAAAATGTCTATGGACAATAACTAAATGCATACGGAATGTAAAACAATTCCTTTCTAACGAATTATCAAGCGCCAGTGTACATAAGGAAATTAAGTAAATGTATCGAGGCAAAGGTACGAGTCCGAGAAATTTCAAAGAAACGGATTAGCGAAGGCGATGACGTCACCAATACGCGACGTATGATGAACTAAGCGTAAGAATGTAAGGAATTTGTGGGCTTAATCCGCGACCTGTTTTTTCGAAAATTTTATAATTCGGCGACTTGATGTCGGGGCTTTTCGTCGACGAAGCTTCGGCTCGTGGGACCTATACGAAACGGCTATCGGCGCCATTTCATTGTTCGACCGGACTTCTTAATAGGAAGCACGTTCAGAATAAGACCGCGCAAGCAAAGTATTTTATTTAATTATTGAATTGTAATTTACCTAAATAATACACATCGAAAATCTTATTGTTCAGAATAATTCACGAAAGCAAACAGATTGATTAACCATCTCCTTTACCGACACACTCGTTCGAAATATCAATTACAATTATATTAAATTCGGTTTTGTTAATAAATTCTTATAACTACAAATTTTTAAAATACGTATTTGATAACAATATTTCTTAGAAACAAATGTCACGTGAATACATTAACATTGTATACGTATTAACTGGGCATTCACGGATTTACATTCAGAAATATTTACGGTTAGATAACGCATATATTTTTGCGTATATTTACAGCAGGGTCACAGGCACTCACGTCGAGATAAGCTAATGGATAAATAATGTAGAAGTTAATATGATGCGGACATTTGTGACGGGAGGGCAACATCGATTCCCTCGAGGAAGTCGGTAACCTAAAAAGAGGAAACCGGATTACTTTATTTTGGAAATCAGAAGGATTTTTCCCGCTTTTTAAACGAGACAAAGGATTTTTAATCCTTCTCAATTCGTGCCCCTTTATAAAATTATCAGGCGCGAAGACGCGATAGTTTCGCGATAAGGGTTTATGCATAGCCGTGGAACAAAAAAATAAACGCGGTAGTGCCGCCGGTGATAGTGCCGACGGAAGCAATGAGGATCAGGGCACGTAGTTTGGTGGTGTTATGTTGACTGTATTTTTCAGATCATTTTTACAATTATCAATAAAATTGAGTTAATAGTAGAAAATTATTTTTACTTACGTTCCCATTCCTACTGAATAAACGTCTCCAGTTTTTGTAAGTAATATTGTATGATCATATCCGCAAGCAATGTCGATAAACTTTACGGAATCAGAATTACTTAAAGGTATTGGAATATTAAAAACATGGCCAAAATTCGTCAAAGCAACAGTGCATCTGCCCTGAGCAATTTTAATAATGTACTCTTTAGCCATTTCGGTTGAATTTGTAATAAAATTCGGTATATTCTGCCAAATTTCGGTATAGACATTGTATATCCATAAGCTATGGTCATTTGTTAAAATGGTTACATTTTCCGATCCTGCAAGAGCTTGCCTGAATCTATTAATAGAAAATTTATTATTTTCAATTTCCTTGGTTTATTATTTCCTTAGAAGTCCGTGGACTTATTTCGGAAAAATATGTCGCCGTACAATACAATGGCATTCATTCGTGCGCTCGGACGCGTGAAGATTTATTAAACAATTTCTTTTACGGTCAACAAGTAATGACATAAAATAATAATAAGTAATACACTGAAAAAATTGAAATATTTTTATAAATATCTAAAATAATTAATACTTACAATTCAATAAAATTATGAATTAACCAATATACAACTAAATAATTTTTAAAATCTAAATACTGTTGTAAATAATTATAATTTATTATATAAAAATTAAAGTAAACTATATGTTTTTTAACTTTTTCCCCCATCTAATTTCAAAATTTAATAATTATTCATAATAATTATATTTATTATTTATTTTATTTTATGTGTACTATTCCAAAAGTGTAAAATTACTTAATTTAAATTTTTATACATTACAGTATTAATGTTTTTAAAATTAAAAAAAAAATTTTATTACTAATAGTTGTATTAAAAAATAATTATTAATACATATTCATACTTTATATTTGTATTATCAGGTAATTTTAGTAATCGATATAATCTGTTGGAGTTATTTGTTATTTTTCCAGATATATATAAGTTATTATTTTTCCATATCAGTAAATAATCCCAACCAATTTCAATATCAGTTATATTTTCGGATGATAAGGAAACAAATTTTTCGATAGCTACTAATTTTCCAGGTTCATTAAATTGATTTTCAGGTTTAAGATTATTCCCATTTAAACCAGCAAAGTAAATCTGTGGCATTGTTCTAAAAAAAATATTAATTTTTAATAAATTTAATACATTATTTTTCTATTTCTTTAAAATTAATATTATGTGTCATAATATTAAACTCTTTAAAATAAAAAAAAAAGAATGTAAGATAATAAAAAATATAATAATTAATAGGATTAAAACGTACCACTGGGAAAAGAGGTGCTATTTACGCGAGTCTGTGGGAGTAGGAGGAGGAAGGGTCCGGTAAATGCGAATGGATGAATTAGCCTTCTTTTATATATATATATATTTTTTTTTATTGTAAGTTCAATTCAATATTTTGATTAGTGTTCCGGAGTTTACGGCCTTAGTTCAAGTCTGTCATTCAGCTGGACGTTTGCTGTGTGGGTATATTGTTTCACCTCAGCTGATCCCACGGCAGTACGTGGTGAGAGCAATGGTGTACACACGCGTGGTAGAGAATGCGTATGGTGTGGGCGCCGCCGTTGTACCCAAGATGACGTCGGCCTCAGTCCACGCTTCACTTCGTACGTTGTGCATAAAGCGTACATACCCCCTCTTCAGCTCTATGTCTGCGGTGAGCACCGTCATCAACTTCAAGATGGCGCGAGATTGAAGTCGCTCCTATCCTCTCTGCGTCACCGCTTCGTGTCTGCGTCTAGACGACGCGTCTCTTCCTTTCTGTTTTCCCCGGTTCCTCCGGATGTGCGCGGGGTTATCGATCTCCTAGATGCTGGGCCTCTCGCGTATCTCTGCGGGGTGTGTGAGTGCCTAGGTGTATAGTCGTCTCCTCGGAAAGGGAAGCTGTTATTGGTCCAAAGCTTCCGCAGTCGCCTGTTGACGGTTTTCTCGCGTTGCTAATTCGTGACTTTTGTGGATCGGTTTGGCGAGCCATTTCTATCTTCACGCTGTCACTCGCGATCCGCGGGTCTTTTCTTAATTTTGCGAACTGTTTTGGATTTTTATCTTTTCCTTTTATTTTAACTATATATGTCTTTATTCCTATAGGCTTTGAGCGTCGGAGATTCTCAAACTGTTTCCTTTGCCTTTCGGACAAGAAGTTCCTTTTTTCCCTTATTAATTGTCGCCTTTGTCCCGTTATCGGCCTAGCGGAAAAACCCCAACTTTTTCGGAGTGGGGCAGTGGGCCCTTCCTTCTTATCTTTAACAACAAAACATCTTTGTACTTTTTCTCGGGAGTACTGTCGCGCATATCCCTGCTCTTCCGCCTTCCCTCCCCCCGGTGCTCAGCCGTCTTCTCCGAAGAGTCCGTGCATTCGCCGGGATATTTCGTACACCTTGCCCCGCGCATTCCTTCCCCACAAGCGACGCTTGATTTCGAACTCAAGCACCGCTGATGGAAAGACCCGCGGGCCACGGTTGCGCGTCCATATCCCAGCTTGGAGGCTGTTGGCGGAGAGTCTCGCGGGCGTCCCCGGGAGCTCTCACCGTGATTCCTCAGGGCACCCCTGTCGTAGCTTCTGGTCTCGTACGCATGCCTGTTGTATCTTTTCTCCTGGAGCTCCCCTGTCGTAACCTGCTCTCGTACGTACCCCTGTTGTATCTTTTTTCATTCAGCATGTGTCTCTTCTCATCAGCATCAGGGTTAGATCTACCCGTTCGTAAAAAGAGGAAAGAAAAGTGGCATGCTCACAATTTTAATAAAAATTAAACAAATAAAATTTATTCGTTCAACGTAGTGCTTAAACACTGACTGAAGAAAATTTTTTTTACAAATTTACTCCTCTATACTTAGTATTAGAAATAATTTACAACTATTGCTTGTATAGACATGCAGTAGTTTTAATTGGACAATCTGAATATTTACACAGTCTTTTATTACCATCTTCAATGCTTCTAGATAAATTTCTTACCCTTTCAAAACTCTTCGCTTCCCGCATGAAATATTTATTTTAACCACTAATAATCCAAAAAACTTTAAGGCCATACAATTACTTGTAATTATTTATATTCCCATTTAAGAAAAGAATTCCCTAATAATCTCTTATACACATCCATCTCTGCTACACCTAACGAGTGTACGTACGGGTACAATAAGACAATGGAAGGAGGAGCCTAAAACCCCTTTGAAAGGTCACGGACGAATTCGAGAATTCGTAATGGCAGAAAATAGGGTCCCCTTGGGGACATGACGTTTTGAGGTGATCTCCTACAGAAAAGTTGCGCTTGCATCAGATTTCTCGAAGGCATATAAAACCAAAAACACGAAACACGAACACATTTTCGAACCCGGAAAGTTTCGTGCTGTGAATGTCACGACTTTGCGGCTCAATAAACAGTTGCCACATCGGCATACACTTAGTGTGAAACATGTGGTCACGCGCAGTTAATTGCGTTCTATCAGGTCGCGTCATCCCGTGCTCCAGCTAATAATGCCGTACCTAGACATAGCATCACGCTGACATTATCAAGGCACACACAGCAGCAGCCCACAGTATCGTCATAACAACCGGAAACGAATATATCTTTGCTTGTACAAGAACCATTATCTCTAAAGTCATCAAAGATAAGCTTTCAAATTATCGATCTTTATCGATATTAAACATTCATCGACGGAGGGCAAGAAAGACTTTGCTGATGCCTTAGAAAAGACAATCGGGTCAAACGTGGCTCTCCATATTCTAATCAGCAGATATTGAAGGTCAGTGATGTGAACGAATACGCAATGCACGATGAGTTAAGGATGACCTTCTTGCTATCCGACGGGATTATAGCGGTCCTACGAAAACTGAGAATATCCAAAAGTCAAGTTTATGATGGCTAAAAAGGCCGATAAATGACTGGCCGTTTTGACCTTTATCGAGGAGATCGATAAAAAGATACAAGTGGTAAGCGAAATTCCAGTAGAGTGGATTCATTACAGTTTACAAGATCGGATCCAACTTGAATGCTGTTACAAGTGTCTTAACTATGAACACCCTGGCTGAGGCTGCCATGGCCCAGACAGAACTACGACCTGTTTTTGTTGTTGAGGAAAGGGAAATTAGTAGGCTACATATAAAACATAACAGGTGTTTTTTGTGCCTGAAGACTACTCTTCAGCACTAGACCATATCGCGGAATGCGCGGCTTGTGCCAGTTTCCGCGACACCCCAGCTAAATGCGGGCAAAGTGACTAATGTCCTGCAGGCCAACTTGCACAAAAGCCGTAGTTGCACAGAATCTACAAGCAGCATTGGGAGGGACTTATAGGAGAATAGTATCGTTTTGTCATCGGTATAGCAGCGATTTAAATCACCAGTCTGCACTGCTTTCAAGCAGAACATCATGAACCGGGTAGCAGAGACGTATATTACGTTCGTTACTAGCTCATTCCCAATGAGGCCACCAAGAATTTTTAAGTAACATTAGACGCTTTCGAGGATGCTTTCGGAGTCATAGACGCAGAGCTAGTAGTAGCCAGAAACTTAAATAACAAGGTTGTTAATTGAAGGGAGCATGTAATGGACTCCAGAGGAAGGCGAATCCTAGATGTGACGTTCAGAACAGAAATAGTAGTTCAAAGAACATACCGCCATGACCACAATATCTCTTTGATGATCGCTAAGGTTCTGGTGATAAAAAAAAAAACAAAAACGCTGCTTGGAAAGTTCGAGAAAGTTCTCAATAGAAATCCGTCTGGACTAGGCTATAAAATTATCGCCAACAAATTAGAATCCTTCTCCAAGAAAGCTCCCACGAGCAAGTCGGTTAATATCGGTATCATCTATGAGCTCTTACCCATAAATTCCGTATTACAGTATATAATATTACCCAGTACTATTAAGACCTGAGGTTCCACCGTTTACAATGGCGAAGCTAAAAAGCGTATTATGCTCTACCAGAAATAATAGAATACCAAGACCGAATTACCTTTCATCAGATGTACTGAAAGCGGCATCGAAGAGCCATCTTCTGCTCTTGCTTGCCATGTACAACTCTCATCTTTTTCCCGCAGATGGGTGTTATTACTTAATTTTGATTTAACGAAACTTGCCCGACGTGAGAGTGCGCATCTAATAAACCAATCTGATCATTAAAAATTTTTCTTGAACATAAAGATCTCAATCGAAGTCCTACTCGGAATACCTTTCTATTTAGAATATAATCTATTTCCAACCGTAAAAAAATTAGTTTTTCGAAATAAATCTTTAAAATATTTTATTTCCTTAATTAAAATATAAAATATAACATTGATAATCTAAATGAGCTTGTTAATAAGTTAAGTAAAACACCGTTTTGACTCTTTAATTATGCAAAAGAATAAAAATATACCTCATGTACTTAATAAAATATATATACATGTATATAAACCACTATTACTAATATTTAGAAATGTAATTTATGAATAATAATTGCAGTAGTATTAAGTACAATGAAATTAATTCCTAAAATTTCCAAACATTTGTAAAAAACAAAAAAAAATTAAAAAAAAGAAAACAATTAATTTTTTTATGTAATATTTGTAGTAATTAATTTAATATTATTATATTCTTCTTTTTTTATTTGCAGTTTCAGTTTATTTATTAAATTATTTATTATTTTCTAAATTTATGGTAATTTAAAATTACTACTCACTGCCGCGCAAACTTTTGAATTGGCTGAACTATTAAACCCCATAATATTATCAATTATCATAACATAAGTAACAAACAATTATAAAATTAAAAACTTGTGTTTATAAAGTTAGAAATAGTAAAGTTAAAAAATTCGATTCATTTGAAATGAAATCAGATAATAAGTTCTAATATTATGCTATAGATGGCAAAAATAATCAGTTTTAACCATGACAACAGAATATGATCAAAACATAAGTAAACCAGTTTTGTCAAGTGTGTAATAAAATAAGTACTAGCAATTTATCCAAGTTTTAAAATCATTAATAAAAATATTGATTTTACAATAAATTATTGTATGTATTTATACATACGTTATACGTTTTTAATTATTTATACAATAATTAATTACCTTTACGATTCGTATACGTAATAAAATAGTGAAAGTTGTTTTCATTCCTGCAATGCTTAGCTACCATTTGAGTCTTTAAACCAATTTCTGAGACACATATTTAATGGGATTTCTTTTAAAATGGTCGGTAATCCTTACAGTCAATACAAGCTTTACTTTTTCGTTAAACTGCTAAAAACACTTTGAAAAACAGCAGTTATTCCTATACACCTATAGAGGCGCTGCAAATAAATGAAGACGCCATTATAAAAACAATAACACAATACAATACGTTTTCCATTTGAATCTTTAAATCAATCTTAAATAGTTATTCATCATTGTTTGTGAGAGAATAAAAAAAATTTTGTTTATTGATAATATGTTGAACAAATAATACAATATAAAATATTTAATATTTTAATATTCACAAATATTAATATTAATAGATTCTTGGCTTATAAGACATATTGTTTATTTTCTATTGTAATCTAATTTTAGTTTTATATTATAATCTTAAATTATTATTCAAGTATTATGTATATATAAGTTAATACAAACTAAAAATACGAAAAATATAAGTATTTTATAATTTTTCTGTTATATAAAGCTATTTCTAGCAATAAGCAATAATTGAACGATAATATAAATATATAATATGTATGTATATCTAATGCTATTGATATTATTTTAATAATTTAACACTTATTAAATTAGCTTAAAAAAAATAGAATGATATTATAATCAATATAAGTTAAATTAAAATAAATAAAAATAAAATGAATAGGATTGTGAAATCTATACAAAAATAATGGCTAATAATAAAATTTAAATGATTAATTTTAAACGAATTTTAGGGCCTTCTAGCTATTCTACGTAAGCTTAGATCAAATTCAGATAAAGAATTAAGACTTTTATTGCTAGGATTAGATAATGCTGGAAAAACAACCATTCTTCGTCAATTAGCAAATGAAGATATAACCCAGGTTTATTTAACTTTATAACATATATAATAAATAATCATGTATATAACAATAAAGTGAATTATATTTTTATTTAGGTTACACCAACACAAGGATTCAATATTAAAAGTGTACATAGCAAAGGTTTTAAATTTAATCTATGGGATATTGGAGGTGCAAGAAAAATTCGTCCATATTGGCATAACTATTTTGAGAATACCGATATTTTAGTATGTTTAATAATATAATATTAATGTTTTAATAGTTTTTAATGAAAATTTAATATATTGCATATATAATATACTTTTTTAAATTTTATTTTAAAATAAAATAAAGCCCTATTATTTTTTAATAAATTTACATCTGTTAAATAATTTATAAATAAGAATTGACAAAGCTAATGTAAAAGTAATTTAAAATATTTTTGTTGTAATTTGTATAACATTATTTTAATATAACATATAATAATATACAATTATAATAAATATTTATTATATATCATATATTTAATAGATGAACTTCTTAACTAAATTTTAGCTACAGCAATCTATATGATTAAAAAATATATTTTAGATCTTCGTGATTGATAGTGCAGATACAAATAGATTAGAAGAAATCAATCAAGAATTATCAGAACTTCTAACTGAAGATAAGTTTTATGGAGTTCCATTGCTTGTGTATGCTAATAAACAAGATATAGCTCAATCCATCACTGCTGCTGATATTGCGGAATCACTTAAACTGCATAATATTAAGGACAGAGACTGGCAAATTCAAGCTTGTATTGCTACTGATGGAAAAGGTATTAAAGTACGTAAAATAAATAAATAATCCCTTTTTTATTTGTACATGTCCATAAATCTCTACCATACTTTATAATTTTAAATATGAATATCAAATTTTAAAATTATTATTTGTTTCTTCAATTATGAAAAAAGGAAAGAAAATATGTTTGTATAAAAGAATATGAAAATCTTTTAATTCTTAACAAAAATTATTTCTTCGTGAAAACCATTTTATAATTTATAAGAAATTTATGATTAAATTTCTATACATAATTGATACATGATTGATTAAAAATTTTATATTGAATTCATTTTATTAGTCTCGTAAAAATTTTAATATGTATTTAAATATAAATAAAAATTAACATTTCAGGAGGGTTTGGAGTGGGCTTGCAAAAGTATTAAAAAAAAATAAACTGATCTACACCCGACCCGAGATATAAAAATATGTAAAAATATGTTAAGAAATACAGGATTTAATGATATATTTCTAATCTGCATGTATTTGTATCGCTTAATTTTATTTGATATTTATCTAATATTTACAAGAATTTTATATACGAATCAGCTATCTACGTTTATGTATAAACAAGTCTAGTGAACGGATTTGGTTGTTTCACCATTTTCTATTATCATCAAGCGTTGGTATATAACTATTTTAAAGATACTTTTTAATACCACCATTATTTTCTCATTAGTAATAATTACGAATTAATTTTGTCGTGCGAAAATTAGAAATTCCGTTTTACAGAACGTATCATTTACATTTTTATATTTTCTGTATCACATCAAAGTTTTATTGTTCATACAGGGCTTTTCTTATTCATTCGTTTATACCGTTAGAACCTATGCATGTTCTATTAATTTTTCTTATCTACAGAAAAAAATAAGGCAGAAGGAATGCAATTCATAGCTTAACAACGTCATTAAACATCGAAACCTTTTTCTTTTTCATTATGTTAAAACAGTCTGTTACAATAGCTTTTTGACTTTTCTAGAGTTCACTATGAGCATATTCAGTAGTGACTCGAATTTCCTCCTCATAAAAAATTGTACAATCAGCTGGATACTTTTCCTGTAATAATGTTTCATAATCAATATCCTATATATTAGATACATATCTAATACAAACTTACATATAATTGTTGATTATAGAGTCTCGAACAATAGAATATAATAAATAATATTTATATTTTCTAAATTTCTTATAATTTTGAGTATCACTCGTTTAATTACTAATTATTATTATTTTTTATTAGACAAAGATAATTATTTAATTATCATAATAAGATAATTATTTTCTATATTTTTAATTTAAATTACTCTCGACATTTATAAAATTATAATTATTAAAGTCGAAATTTTTTGAAAACCAAAGCAGCTATAAAAAAAAACTTATCCATAATATTATGCTTTAAGATTATACTTACAAGGCAATTGTCTGCTTCTAAAATCGATGCATATAAAGACCAAAAGCTGAGTCCATTTTTATTGCTAATCCCCCAAGCGGCTGGGAAACTCGCAATTTTAGTCAAGCCAATACGGAAAGAGTCATTTGATATTTTACTTTCCATTGGAGTCGATTTATGATTAATAGAGCAAAGTATTTGACTTGCGCACTGCGGCATCTTTGATCCCCATTTATAAGCTCGATAAGCCTTTACATTTATTTAAAAAATAATTTAATACATTTTACATTTCTTTGTAATTATTTTATCTGCCATTTAATTAACTCTTAATTTGCTATTAAATTGAATATAATATTGAAAATAATAGATACAACAATAAATAATTTATTATTTATATAATAAAATAAAAAAACAATAACAATATATTAATATAAATTTTTATAAAATTACTATTTATTTATTTTTATTAAGAGTTATTTTTAAAATAAAAAAAGTTAAAATTTTGAGTATAGAAAAAATCTTCCGTTTTGAAATATCATTTATTCAAAACAAAGCTAAATAATAATATTCGATCTAAAAAAAAATTTATAAATATTATAAGATTATAAGTTTAGAAAGAAGTATATATGAAAAATTTAAGAGTGAGAAATAAAAAAAGATTTTAAATAAAATTAATGTTTTATGGAATTATCTGTAATCAATAATTTATTAGATATTTATTTATTTAGAATAATTTATTAGAAATGATGTTTTTTATACATTAGATAAGAATGTATTATAAGTAAATTTATATTTTATCCATCATAAAAATATATGCAACAAAAATCAAATTTTTATTGCATAAATAATATATTGTTCAATAAATTAAAACTTCTAATAAATATTTATAAAATATTACTATAAGTGTATAATGAAAAATAAATTTGTTAATAGATTATAATATTTTTTTAGAGAATATACAATCTAAATAATATTATTAGTTATACAAGTATCGTACTATTACTTATTTCATCAATAATATATTTAAAATAAAATTAAAAAATAATTCACTTACCTTAAGAATTGGACTTATAAAGCCATTATTAATACCGTCACTTAACTTGTTACTAAGCTCGCGAGCATTGATACGTGACATAATGAAACCCTTTTCAGAAGCTAAATTCATAAGCTCTTGAACATAAGCTACAGCAGGTTTAATGTATTGATAACTGTCAATTTGCATATTTAAATGACGCTTCGCTACAGCATTTGCAAGCCTGTAAATATTATTATACTCATTGGTAAATAATAATAATAATTTGTTCTATAAATGAAATTATTTTCGAATTTTAATAATTCTCGTGATAATCTGTTTGACAAATCCCAATTTTATTTATATATAAAATAATTCAAAAAATGTCACCAATTTAAATAGAAAATTTTAATTCATAACATGTTTTCATGCAAATATCACATTTTTCTTATTAGAAAATTCTCTAACAAAATTAATGTTTTTATATGTACTTCTGAAATTATTTTGTTCTATTTCATAATCGTAATGAAATATTTAATTGAAATACCAAATACTTTATTTTACTGTTAGAATATTTTTCATCATAAAAGAACAACTTATTTATATAAAAATAAAATTTATTTTTACAAATGAATTATAATCTTTAAATAAAAATATCAATGAGATTACTTAAAATTAAAAAATTATTAAAAAGCTATACTTAATGCAGAGTTCTTAAATTTATTTTTAATAATTAGGATGAGTAACATAAATGTAAGTAATACAATATAGATAAACATGTATATATGCAAATTTTTAATAGCAAAATAAATTATTAATTTTTAATTTTAAGATTTTTTAATTTTTCTTTTAATATAAAAAATCGTTATTATAATTTTTATAAATAACCATGTACAATAATATTTATTTCATACTAAATATAAAATAAGCAAACCTCGACAGGCTTTCGGTTGGTCTATTTGGTTCAAACATAACTGATTTAGGGAAACCCTGTGATTTCAAGAAGCTATTGCCAACAAATTGTGCGGTAATAAGATAACGTTGTTGAGTCATTGGATCCGAAATATGCGACATCCATTCGGCTACGAAATTTGTAAGAGAATTAATCCATCGACGTCTTAGAGATGGATTATCAAAGCTGTCCATAATTTTTTCCCATTGAAGGCGACCGTTTTCGTCTGACATAGTACCGATGATATTAGCCAGACCACTATTTTTCCATAAAGTTTGACCTAATTCCGAATTACTATGTAAAAAATTTATTATTAATTTGTATTAAAACTTTATATTTTATTTTTTAATTTTATTTATTTACCTTTTTTGTATTTAATTTGAACATTCAAACATAAACATTAAAATGAATTGTTTATTAGCGTAAATAATTTACATCGAAGATAATAAAGAAATAATTTGAAATAAAGTGATCGACTGTTAGTTTTGTTATTAATTAATAGAAGAAATAAAACCAACCTGAAATGTTCCCACATAAGATGTAGGTTTTCGAGTATAGGCGGCATAAACCACGAATGATCTGAATGATCCTGTCTGCCATTTTTCTCCGAAAAAGTATCAAGAAATAATGGTATCAAACCCATCAAACTTTCAGCATTGCCGCTTTGACCCATAAACATACTAGCCATATTCAGCATGCCATCAAAGTCAAAATCTGATGATTCTTTGATAATTGAACTCTCCATCGATCGTCTGGAAGTGTGACTACCTCTGTTTAAGGATGATAATCCTCTGATTATATCGCCGATTAAGCTGAGAGAAATACCACCTCCTTCGCTAGCGTCGCTTTTACTCTGGCCTAACATGATACTGCCAATACCTGAGATTATCTTCTCGAGGTCATGCGGATTTGACTTTTGATTCGTAAACATATTTTCTACCTAATTTTGTTGATTATCATTTTTTAATACTTATTAGCATTTAAATTCTACGTTTAAAAGATTTATTTCAATTCCTTTATTTTTTTAAAAATTTATGTTTTATTTCCTATTCTACCATTTTGTAGAAATAAGATTTCATTTTTTATTTTGAATTTTTGTATTTTGAAAATATATTTTTATTAAAATAATAATTATTATATTTATAAAAATATTTCCTTGTATGTGAGAATATTTAATAAATATTACAACAATGTAATAATTAACTAAGTGCATACATTAATAGTAAAAATTTATTTTTAATTGTAAAATATAGAAAATAAAATTACCTGCTTTCCAGTATCAGATCCCATAAATGCTCTAGCAATGCCCTGAAGTCCACCAATTGCTTCTTTGTTTTCAAATAATGCCTGCGCGGCTTCGATAAATACAGTTGAAGTGTCATCTTCATTTTCACAAAATACGAATCCAAAGAATACTAAGAATATAATGACTTTATGCTCCCGAAAAGTCATTCTTTATCTAAGAAATAAGAAAATTTTTTTTATTAAAATTTATATTTTTATTTTAGAAATTTAAAATATTTGATTAAAATTTATGTAAATTTTCTTAAACCTTTTTTGTTTTTATCATTTTATCTTTAAATTAATATTTTCTAAAAATATATTTTAAATTGATGTCTAAATATTAAAAATGACAACTATTTTTTACTCAAAATGGTAAGCAAAATTGTATACATATATATTTAGCATCATTTCTAACAAATAATTAAAAATTTTTATTTTTATTTTTAAAAATAACATTAATAATATTATTGGTAATTTTTATATTAATTACTAAATTTTTTTATGAGTAGAACAGTAAGAATACTAGGTAAAAAATAAAAATAGTCAAGTGTATAAACGCACAATGATATAAACAAGTATAACATAAAATGTATCACTTACATATTAATTATATTTTTTTTTCAAATATAAAAGTTATTAGAATTTTGTACTCAGTAATAGTTTGAATTTGACAAAAAAAAAATATTTATATAATTTTACACCATTTCAAGAGTAAAAGGTTTTATAAAAATTAAGTAAAATATATTTAATATTTTTAAAAAATATTTCATCAATGAATTGTAAAAATAAAGTTATTTTAATTAATATACATAAATCTATAAAAATATATGTAATTAACGTAATTAATAATATTTTCATAATAAAATCAATCATTATGAAACATACATTTCAAATAATAAAATTATTATGAGAATATATTTAATTTACTGAATTATTATAAAACTCATTAATGACAAATTAAATTTAAAAAATAAGTTACCTATGTTTGTACATATATGGATAGTAAATAAATGTATGTGTATACTTACGAATTTATCGTTAAACAATAATTTATCTTTGACATTTAAAATCCAGTAGGAGAAAAGGTGTAAAATTTCCGGCAAAAGAAGTACCTATGTTACATTACATAGGTAGAACGAGTACATTGACATCGAAATAATGCTTGCGAAGATCTTGGGCAGTCCGAAAATGGGAGTCAAGGCCGAATCGAACGCGAGAAGCGGTCGCGACTTATGCCGTTAAAAATATTCCCGTCACTTAAATCGCTTAGAAGTTACGTTCATTTTTAATTAACATAATATAACAACAATCTTGTCATATTACAATTAGTATAGGATTGTTATACACCATATACGATGATTATAAAATTCTGTAAGATAATTTTAGACTGTTAATATATCATTTAGAAATTTCAATAAGTCTTTGACATAACTCTTATAGATTCAAGCGTTCCAAAGTTCAGATAAATGGCTTTTTACGTTGATAAGCTATGTTGATGACGAATAACTAGAGAAAGATTTTTGTAGCGTTGTTGAACAATCATTTACAATGCAATGTTGATTGCTACTTAGTATAGTGGTATAAAAATTCTTGACAAAACTTCGGGGAGAAAGCATAAAGCGTTAATAATACTCGGATTTAACCGGGTCAATTTAACCTGATAGCCCTTGAAAGACGAATTAATAAGTTTTGTACGTTTTGCTAAATACCATGCTAATCACATATAACATTCTTAATAACTTAACATATATTGAAAATAGATTCATATTTATACC
Source organism: Ceratosolen fusciceps (assembly GCA_018883505.1). Lineage (NCBI taxonomy): Eukaryota > Metazoa > Arthropoda > Insecta > Hymenoptera > Agaonidae > Ceratosolen > Ceratosolen fusciceps. Next base: position 311,299 of record RCIC01000021.1, on the reverse strand, counting down.
TACGCAATTATTATTTGAATATAATATCTTTGTACCTATTAAAGCTTACATTAGAAAATTAAAAGATAAGATCTAAAGTTTTCTAACTAAGAGATAATTCGTTCAATTAAATGACGTTTTTGACGTTAAATAATTGCTAAAGCATAATGTTAAATATCACATATCATGTTGTGTATATTAAGAAACTGCTACAGTAATAAGAATAACTATACATATTATTATCTAAAAACAATGTGTAAATAAGTTTTCACTTTTAAAATTACAAAAAAAATTACCAAGATAATATGATAAAATAATAAATATGAAAAGATAATTGTTGATTAAAATTAACTAGATGCATCTTAGCAGACAAAAGAAATCAGGTGATCCATATATTAATCTTAATATTTTTTAATAATTACAATAATTGACTAAAAAAAATGAAGACCGATTATAAGAAACATATAAATATACGTAAGACAATTTCATTGAATACCGTAAGCGATACGAAACTGACATTCTTTGCAGATGAAATAAGGATGGTACCAGCACACGATTTGGCCTAACGGGACACACTGTTTGTTAGTCGTCGCATACTTCCAAGAGCGAAACACGAATCACTCAGCAATCCAATACGTCGTATATGCTCTCGCTTCCACTGATCAACCATCGAAAACCTAATTTTTTTAATTTTCATCTTGCTTATAAATTATTTATGATTTTATTAAATTGTTTTCATTTTACCTCGTATCACCAAATACTTAAACGTTACAAATATAATTGCTTAATAAAATTATATATATATATATATACATATATATGAATGTATGCATGTACGTATGTATGTATGTATGTTATATATATATATATATATATATATATATGTATACAATGTTTTTATAATTTTAATTTATATCAAAAACAACTGATTACAACTTAATGAATAATATTTAAGTATTGAAGTCAATAAACTTTAATAACAATTACTAATACATAAAAAAAAAAAATTATGACTTAAATTTGTTATTCCTTTTAATAGATTTTAAATATATAAATAGCTAAGAATGATAAAATATTCTGTATTAAAAATTTGTTTTATATACTATAACTTAAAAGGATTCTAATATAGCAATTATCTATTTGCGTAAAAACTAAAATTATGACCAGTTATCCTAAAGATATTAAATGAATATTTATTTACAGAGAAAATGAGAAGATGAATCTAATGTGCATATTGATTTTAAATTTAATAAGGTTCTTTTTTCTTAATGTTTATTATTGAATGAAATTACTTTTTAGAATGCATATTACAACAATTTTAAATAGATTATAAAGTAAATTATATAATGCTATTACTATAAATTATAAGATTTTAAATGCAATAATAAAGTTGAACGGTTATATAATAATGAATTTAACAAATTTTTTAAAAAACTCAATTCTTCGAAAGATTACTTAATTCGGTTGAAATAGATATTTATCGAATACTAATGAATTATATTAATTTTAAGTAATCCATTAAAAAAATATCATGATAAAGAAGAGTTTGGCCTTATGAATAATAAAGTAAAGTTACGTCGTTGATAAACTATATTTTCCCTTAAGCGTTAAAAGTAAGCTCCTATATTAGTTTATAAGAGTTAATTGATTCGAAATGACCGGAGGTCCAAAAAGCCAAGCAAGTACGAAATACTATTAAAATTCCACGTCTAGAAACATTGACGAAATTCGAGATAGAATAATTATTCGACAAAACAGCCATAGTATAGCAAACTGGGTTTAAAAACGTAATTATAAATTTTTATCAAAAATGTGACTATTGACAAAACTTGATAATTAACACTATAATTAGAAAGTCTTCATTAATTACAAATTCCACCTTATTATTTTCTGTATTAAAAATGACGTTAATGTAATATGAATAGTTGTGAAGATCTTAATTTTTCTAAGTGGAATCTGAGTTTAAAATTTACTTTATACTATCTATAAAGTATATGAACCATCTAAAAATAGCTTTTACGTTTTTTAGAAAATTTAAAAAAAAATAAAATTGATAAATAAATTATTAAAAAGTAAATAAACAATTTCTAATTTATCATTCATATAATAATGAATTGAATGTATTTACTTTCTAATAAAAACTTAAAAGTGAATTGAAAATGTAGATTTTAATTTATTTTCAAAAATTTTTTAAAATAGTTTTCTTTTAATTATTAATAAAAAATTAATTTTATCAATTCAAAAAATAACAATATAAATTTTTCTGCAAGTTTAAATTTATAGCAACATTTCTTTAAAAGGCTTTTATAATTGAATACATGTAATATGAATTAAATAACATTTAAAAAATTAAATTGAAAATAATTCTTAAATATTTTATTTATAAATACAAATAATTAAAAATATATGTTTTAGAAGACAATCGATGTAAAGTAAAAATAATTCAATCGGTAATTTCAAATGTAAATAAAAAAACTAATATCGATTTCCTTCATTTGTATATATATATATATATATATATATATATATTTATTTATTATATTGTTTGATGTTTTTTAATTTCAAATCAATTTCACTTTAAAACAAATTTAAATATTCTCTTTCACTACTAATATAATTAAATAAACGATAAAGCCCATAAATTTATAGTTTATTTTAATATTTCATTTTTCTATTTTTATAACTATGTAACGTAACCTTGATCGTTAAAAGTTATGGTACTACTCGAGGGTCAATAACTTTCAAAGTATGCTTAAGAATTAACTAGAGAATCCAACAGTAAAGTGAAAACATTGAATTTTTAAGAATGAAAAGGAATATTGTACGAAATTAATAATTATTACGATTAATCGATGAATCTTATTAATGAAATTGGTAAATTAAAGCAAGTAAAAATTTTATTTTTAATTAAAATTTAATCATCATTTATTTTTATTTAAAATTGATCATCCATCAAGAATAAAGAGCAAGTTAAATTGGTAAAACGAAAGGCACTAATTAGACGACTTGCGCAAAAAACGAAATATCATATCATGGCAAATAGATTCGAATGAAATAAATTTTTGCTATAGATATAATTTATTATATTATATTATATTATATTATATTATATTATATTATATTATATTATATTATATTATATTATATTATATTATATTATATTATATTATATTATATTATATTATATATATTATATTATATTATATTATATTATATTATATTATATTATATTATATTATATTATATTATATTATATTATATTATATTATATTATATTATATTATATTATATTATATTACAATCGAACAAAGCTCTAAAGAGAGATCATATCAGAGCAGCAATGATAATAAAGAAATTAAAAAAATAAATGCAGCAAGGAGCCATAAAATAGTTCATACAAGCAATCAGAGCTTTCAAAGGCCGTCGTCTCGGTAGCGTGCATTCCACAAGGTCGAAAAGAGGTTCAGTGACCTACCTGTTGCGCTCTAACCCAGTCCGTGAGTGATTCAAAAGTCTGAGAGTTGTTGCTTCTTCCGTATACTTCCTTATATTTTTACTTCTTTCTTTCGGCCTATGTATTTATTTATAGGTTCGTCTATCTCTTTTTCTATCCCTTTAGTCACTATACCTGTTAATTGCTTATTAATTATTGCGTCAGTGCCCTGGTAAATTGGCACAAAAAAGAATGGTCCCGGTGATACTATATTCTGCAGTAGACCCGTAAGGGTAGAACTAAACTACCCGGGTCTATCTTTTTCTCGCTGGTAAAGACTTCGATGATGGAATCTCGCTCGTCGACTGGCCTTTCGAGTGCGCTACGCGCATGCGACTTGTTCACTTACTCCGCGCGCCGAACAGTTCACATATTATTGGCCTTTCCTTCTATACGCCTCGGTAATCCACACAGGAGAAGCAACGGTAAAAGCAGCGAGTCACTCACCTGAAAACCTTAGAGCGCTCTGAAAAGAGAGAGAGAGAGAGAGAGAGAGTGGCGGGCGAGGGAGAAAGAGAATGCATGCTTGTTCTAAGGAAGCATTTGAGGCGTTTAAATGGAGGTAGTAAGCATGCTAGAGAGCTAGTGAAGGAAAAATAGAGAATGCGTAAGAAAGACGTATGTATTGTACATGTGTATAGCGGAGTCAAAGCAGATACAAAATGAAAATAGAAGATAAAAAAATCGCATTAAAGAGAACGCGCTTAACCCTTTACAAGTGACGCACACGTCACCCATATTTTTAGGAAATGGTATTGACAGTGATGTAGATTTTTTTTATACATTTGACGATGAATCTCGATAAATTTGAACTTACGCTATGAATTATCTTTCTTAGTATTGATGCAAGGCAGCGTCGAATGCTACTATATCTCACTATCCATGCACACTTTAAATTAATAGCAAATGACCGATTTCCTAAAGATTTATTAAATAATTCACGACTAATAAGTGATTGATTCAACAGCAAGCGTTTTGAACTTTCTATGAAAATTGATATATTAACTTACAAAAAATTTATAAAAATATTTTTTTTCATACAAGTATATTATTCGAAAATACTGTAAAATAATTGTAACATCTAACATATAATAAAATAAAGAATATCTATATAAATATAATATTAAGAGAATCTAATTATTTAATTTCGTTTAGGTTTTAAAAAATAATTTAATAGATATTTAAATATCTATAATTTGCTTTTAAAGCAAATTATACCATTCTCGTTTACTTTAACTTATTTATTTCTGTTTTATTTTTGCAATTTAAGAAGTTACATTTTTTTATAAATGTTTATTAAATAAAATAAATTATTATTAAATACATCAAAAACTTAAATGTTAGATTTCCATTATTTTCTAAAAGCTTATTAAAAGGTTCATTAATAAGTATTAATAAAAGTTAATTATTCATCTGGTATTAGTATTTTCTCAAAAAAAATACTGAATAAATATTATATATATATATATACTTGTATTACATATTTATCTACTAATATTATAAAAATAATTATAACAAATGTAAAAATAGATTAATTTTGAACAAAACAGTACATAATCAAGAAAATTATGCTCAATTTAGAATTTTTCCACTTTACTAAATATAAAAAAGTAATTTTAGCTATTTACATACATAATAAAATTACATTGTTAATGATACAAACACAGTCATAGAGTAGGATAAAATCATGTTAAAGTATACCTTTAAATATTTAGTCCTATATAATTAATTTTTTTCCTGTATTCTATAATTTTATTTAACATAAAATCTAAACAATTATTAAATATTTGTTTAAATAATGTTATAAAAAGTATTCTAAATCATCACTTATAAATTTTTTTAATTTGTATAGATTATATATTTTAAAAGTACTATTAAAATTTTTTATTTTGATATATTGAAGTCTGCAATAAAGAAATATAATGAACAAGTATCGTGTGTATTTAAAATTTTCTTATTCCACAGAATTTTTATTAAGTTTTTCTTTAAATACAATGAATTTGTGCAATCATAAATATAATTAAAATTCAATTCAAATTGATTAACCTAAAAAAATTAATTAACAAATTGTTATAATTAGATTTTTATTTAATTATCACTTCAATCGTATAAATCATTAATTTATTTTGATATCGTTGAAATCTACAATTATTTAATATAATTATAATAACAATTCACAAATATTTTCTATCCATTGGAGTTCTTGTATCAAATTTTTTATCTCGAGCTCTAGGATACCATCTATGTTTTGTAGTATAGGTTAATGCAGCAAGCTTGTGTGGTATTAGTTCCTTATTTGTTTTATGAAACATGTCTTTGATATCTTTATTTCCTAATTTTAACACAGATTGATCTTCTGCTTTGTATTCAGGTAATTGTTTGGAATATTCATAAGGGAATGATGCTTCTGGATGCCAACAAACTATCATGTTATCATCCATAAAAACAATAAATTCAGATGGTAAGCTTGCATAAGAATATGAAACATGTTTGCCTAATTTTTTAAATAATTTTAATCCACAATTCATCTGTAAATACGTATTTCAAGTAATTAAAAATAAAATTTTGTTGTAAATTTTCTTCAAAAATACCTTAATTGAAGGTTAAAAAAATTAATTTCTTATTTTTATTTAATATATTTAATTATCACATATTTATTTTTTTAATATCTATTACTTACTATATTAATGATTATTTGAACAGATGTAGTATGAAACAAATTATATGATAGACAATTTTTTAAACTTATAGCCTTCAATATTCAATTCTTTCTTCTTTGCTTGAAACATCAATTTCGACCATATATTCCTAAAATCTTATAAGGCTTAAAAATGAATGTAATGATATAAGAATTGAGTTTCAAATATAAATAAATAAATCTTTTTAAACAAATAAACTAATTTCATAATATTAATTATAAATATGAATATTTCAAGTAGTTCAAATAATTAATGAAAATAAAATTAAAAAATAACTTATTGCAACAAAACTAGTAGTAATAATGCCATTCTTAATTAAAATTAGATATTTTGTAAAACTAATTTTATAACAATATTTATCGGCGAACTTAATAATATAAAAATAAAAATGATCAAAAAACAAATATTTTAATTAAATAAAAATCTTAATTGCTTAAAATTATCTTAATTGTTACAAAATCATGTAATTATTAAATATTTGAGTTTATAATTATAATGTCCTTGACTTAACATATATATTTTATATATCTACATTTTTATTTTTGGATTAATTAAAAGCACACAAAATATTTAGTAATTAGGTTAAATAAAATACATTGTTTTTATATTTCTTTTGTTTTTATTAAAATTTACTTTTACAAATTACAGAATTTTTTAAGATCTGTATGTTCTACATAAAATTATCTGAAACAAATAATCCTTATTATCCTTCATACTTACCATTCAAGAATTTAAAATCTTTTAATCTATTTCAGTGATCTGAAATCTACCTAATGTCACTGACAAGCTCACTTACACAATTATTTCTAAATTATTTTAGCATCCACTCTTTATCATATCAAAATAGTTCTTTATCAAGTAAATTAATCAAACATTGTAGTCTTAATAATTGTCTCCTGAAAATGTTAGATTTAAAATCAATTTATGATAGCTAACTTAGGACACTGGCTAAAACAAGCAACACAAACCACAGAGTCCACCAAAAATGTAAATTTAACTGAAAATGATAAATTAAAAAAACAAAATATTGACTAGCCACAGGCACTAATAAAATGAAAATGAATTGTATAATCTTAGCAACTTATAAAACTATTAATTCACAACACCTTCAATTTCACTAAACTGAATTAAACAAACTAAAAAACTTTACCAATAAGAAAAACTCTTTAAGGATGCCAATTAATATATATTTATTCAGAGTAGTATATTTCAGATTTGATCCTAATTTGAAATTGAAAATTAACTAAACTTTAAACTTTTTCAGGTAATATATCAAGAAAAAAAAGGAACACATTAGGTAATTTTTGTCTACATTGTGGCATCTATTTTTTTTAGATCACCTGGTACACTTATAACCACTGCACCTTTAATCGCAACTGAGTATATGACAAAAACTTTCATTAATCTCGAGTACACGCTTACAAGAATTAGATATTTGAGATTTAGAAAACTTCTACATACTCAGACACGAGGACACATCACTTTTTTACAGCACTGTACACAATTTAAAGAATTTAAGAATTTACTTATTTTTTCATATTATTTGGATGACCACAAAACACTGTCTTTTTAGTCTAATTTACACTAAACCTTAAACTTTTTTTAAAGTGAATTTCACGTCTATATATAAATTTTGTATCTCATTTATAAAAATGTAATTAATTTTAATATTTAACTTTCAAAGAAATTTGTTTCTTTTATGCTAATGTAGCCTTTTTATCACTGCCTCACTTTAATCTACACAATATAATTACCATGAAAAATAAATGATAGCCAGTATTACAATTACTGTAAATACTTTTACAATCTGTTATAGATAAAATGGAAACAATGTAAAAATATTACAAATGTTCCTTACATTTTATAATACAAATTCAGATCTTTCACATAATCTTTAAATTAAATTTTAATTAATCCATTATTTTAATTTAAAAAATGAAAGCCGCTATTTTTTGTAATGTATTAAGTATTTCAATATTTTACGATAATGAAAAATAAGTAACATTTGATAAAACAATAATACATTTTTTTTATAATTATGATAAAAAAAAATACAGCAGGCTTGATTCCTATTGTAATAGGAACAATTATTTTTAAATTAATAATCCAGGTAATTTATAAAAAGTTAAACAATTAATTAAATACCTAAATAAAACTATAGTGTAGATACTTAAAAACATGTAAATATACACTATTCTATTTTTTTTAAGTTCAAACTTATACTAACTTTTTATGTGAAAGAACTGTATGCAGATAAATATGTTATTCTTTTAGATAAAACAAATATAACCTTATTCTAGATTTTGAAAATACGGTAACAATGTAAATAATGGTGTCAAAAACTATAAGATCTTGAATATACTTTTCATAATGTTTAACATACATGTACTACACCTTTATCTATTTTTTATTGTAGTTTTTCAAAATCAATTTTTTAAAATTACTCATTTTAACATCAATAAATAATTTGAAAAATGGAAAATTATTTAAAAAATTGATTTTTAAAAATCAATTGTAATTTTTCGTGATAATAAATTGTTACTGCTGGTGACAATTTTATTAATGATCCTTAAAATAAAAAAGTATTAACTTCAAATAAGTAATGCTGTTATCATTAAAAGATAAAATTTATATAAATGACATAGAATTAATAATTATTTTATCTTATAAATAAGTAACTCCAAATTTTTCAATTAACTATACCTAATACAATTTATTTCAAAAAGTTTAAAAATATTTTTAAATAACAAATAATAAAACAAAATGACATAAGATAATTTTATTTTACATTATTTCGAGAAATTTAATTAAATTTTTAAATTATATTTTATAAAATTCATTTTGATATAAGTAGTTAGTTCAACAGGGAAAAATAGAAAATCAATGTTAATTTTAAAAAAGTTATATTATTTAAAATCTTGTACTGTAAATAAAAAAAATTTAAAATGTTTAAAAAAATTAAATAATAATTAAGTTTTTTAATGTTTTAAAATGTATTGCTTTAATTGCAAGATCAATTAATTTTTCTATCCAAATACTTGAATCATAACCTTCTAAAAACCAGTTTGCATGGTATTTAAATTTAATGAAATAAAGTTATGATGTACTAAATTGAATAAAGAATTAGAAAAATTTGTATAAGCACTCATATTCTTCTTCAATATTTTTATAGAATAGTGTCTGTGTTTAAAAAATTAAGTCATATTCATTTTCGATTATTGAGATTATTAAATAACTCAATTAAAATGATAATATAAAAGATTGGCCTCATATATTTTTAATTACTTGTTATTTGAAAATATTTTCTGTTTCATAAAAGTGTAAATTTCAATTCTATATATATAATCTAATTATAAAAAAATTTATTATTAATGATAACAATACTACTTTTATCCTCAAATCTTTTCTTACAAAAATTTACAAATAATTTGCAGAAACAATATTTCACATTATAAAGAAATAAATACAATTCATTGATCGTCTACCTCAAATCTCTAAAGAATAAATATAGTCCAATTGGTAAATTTGTAATTAATTTTACTTTCAAACAAGAACACTTGATAAAACCATTTCGTTTTTTTCAAGAAATTTAGATTAATTATATAATTAACATTATTTGAATTCTTCAATATTAGTTCAAATATACAGTATAAATGAATTAATGTTATCAATTACATATTATGAACTAATAATTTATATATTTATTACATTTTAACCAAATATATTTTTAATTAATTTTAATTTTTTTAAAATAATTATGTATTAATATTTACAATTATTGTAATGTATAATTATTAAAATATTAATTATATAATATAAATCTTAAACTTTTCTTAATGTAGATATGTAAAAAAATCTAAGTAGAATAATTTTTTTTAATAGATTACCTTAAAGTAAAAAATGTTTAAAGAATTTGTAATATAAAGTCACTGTTTTTAATGTTATTTTTCATTTTTTACTCTACATTTATAAAACTTAATTAATATTTCAAACTTCTATTTTTTTTATTATTTTTTCTTTTTAATAATAGAAAGAGACCTTTGAATTGAAAACATTAAATATTTAAAATAATTTATTTTATTTATTCGTTAAATAAATAATAGTTTAAATTAAAAAAAAAATTAAGAGCTTGACAATGTATGTTAATTATGTGTAATGAAGTGTTTTGGAAAAATTTCATAAAATAGCATTTTAAGCTTTCCTTTGTTTTTAACAAGTGTTCTTTAAATATTAATTTATAATGGATATTTTATTACCCAAAATTTTAAAAGATAATATCTGCCATCCAAATCATCATTGCTGTCAATATTAATATTATCATTAATAGTATCATCTACACTGGGGATCCATATTTCCAAAATTTCAAATATAGGTGCACAAAACTTTTACAGGATTATACTTTTCGCAAATATGAAACAGTCTATATAATGGTTTTAAAGGTTGAAATATTAAAAATTTTATATAATTCTTTGATTCTGTGTAAATTAATTTCTAAGTTATTAAAGTACCTAAAGTTTAAATAAAATATACACAAGTTTATCAAATTTCTTTTTTTAAAGCAAAATATTAAAATATGCTAAATTTTTCTTATAAGTGTTTCACGAAACTCTCATACTTTTAATAATTTACAAACATATAAAATGCTTGATATAAACAAAACTCAAATAAAACGCGATGCCATCAGTGATCGCTATCTTAATTAAATACAAATTTTTAAAAGTAGTTTTTCGATCTGCTCTGTGGAAACTTTGGATCCCCTTGAACCACCTAACCTATAAAAATTGAGTTCATACTTCTTAAAAAAGATATCATCCATATTAAGCACTACCGCCCTTCACTACAACAATAACTAAATGGTCCTCTTTAAGTCCTTCTTCGCTTAAATTCGGGCAAGTACGTTTTAATAGATCTGTTGAAAACACACATGGTGGAAAAGCATATAAAACTCCAGTGCCTTCTGTATCTTTATTTAATAACGAAATTACTCCAGCTGCTTCTTTCTGTTTAAGATACGATACTAAGTTTCTTAATGGTCGTGTTTGCACATTTGCATCATCATTTGTAATTGCTCCACTAGATCCAGCTAAGCCTAAGAATATTGCATGTGAACTCGAAGTTTGAATTCTTTTGGATACATCATCTAATTTAGGTTGATCTAAACGTAGTCTCTGAGTAATCCTAAGCATATGCTTTCCATCCTCATCTTTCATTAAAAAATCTATAATGTCTGTATCTCCATCTGTTAAGTGAAATTTGGCTGGAAATAAAGAATTCTTTAATATCAAAGCTCCTTGCCATACAGCAATGGATTTCCTGGCTACATCAGGCAAAATTCTTGAGCTTCCTAGCATTCCTGTTCTTGCATTTTCTGAATCAGAATCAGAATCTACAGTTCTCCTTCTGGGTGAACGAGATCTTGATCTATCTACTCCAGGTTCTCTCGAAAGTGACCTCCTTATGCCTCTAGAAGTTTCATATTCCACTTCTGGAGGTGGTCTTCTACCACTAGACCAATCACTTTCCTCTCTTGGATAACTTCCTTCAGGATATGATCCACGATAAGCACCCCTTCGACTTCCTCCACGACCTTCATGCCAAGATGCTGAGCCTCTACCCCTGAAACTTCTGGAAGAACTATAGTTAAATTCCCCTTCTGGACCATATGGATCATAGCTAGATTCATAATCTGCTGGTCTTGTTCTAAATTCAGCACTATCTTCAGGATAGGGCCTTGTTTTAAAACTAAAACCAGGAGTCACATCTGCAAAATCTACTCTCAAACGCCTATCAGGTCCACCAAGAGGAAAGCCTCGCATTTCTTTAACAGCAGCTTGAGCAGCATCAATTGAGTCATAAAGAATATAAGCATTGCTATCCCCTTTAATATAATCAATCTTTTTAATGGCTCCAAATCGATCGAATTCTCTTTCTAATTGGGCCACTGATGTCCATGGTCCAAGACCACCCACCCAAATTCGTGTTGTAGGAGTAGCCTTACCATAACCTATTTTACACTGGAATTTTCCAATGTATTGTCCTGATAATTCAACTTTGCAACGGTGTGCCATATCTAAAGTTTGGAAACGCACAAAGGCATAAGCATTTCCAGTGCCTGGAGGAGGTCTTTTAATATCAATATCATCTACAATTCCATACTTGCTGAAAATTCTTCGTAATTCCTCTTCAGTAATATTAATTTCTAAATTTCCAGCAAACAATGTACGGGTAGCTAAAGGATCATCTTCAGGAGATACATGATGTAAATAGTTTGGAAATTTATCTTTTTTATTTTCAACTCGTTCAAAACCATGTACTGGATGGCGTACCATCATATGTCTTGGTGGTCCATAATGATGCGGCGGACCAGGATGAACATGTGGTGGTCCATGATGTAAAGGTGGTCGCACAAAATCATGATGTGGAGGTGGTAAGGTATCTCTACGTAATTCTCGAGGTGGTATTCCTACAGGTGGCCCATAAACTCTATCATATCTTTCAATAGGTCTATGTCTGTCAGTTGGTCCAGGAGATCTTGCATAGTATCTGTCATAATCCGGTGGAGTTATAGATCTTGGACGTCTATAAGGTTCTGGCCTTTCATATACTGACTCAACTAAAGCTAACTTGTCATAAATAGGAATTCTGGGTTTGGCGTATTTTGCATCCCTAGCATCTTCATGACTACGAAAACAGACATAGGCTACTCTTTCATCAAGTTCGTGAGCTATTCTAATCGAAAAGTCGCCGAATTTTTTATATTCTCTATAGATAGTCTCCTTGACAGCTTCATCGCTTGCTTTAGGATGGATACCACTAACACATAATACTTTATAGCTGTAAGGACGTTCCGCAGGTATTTCTCTAGGTGGTCGTGGGTACTCATCTCGATGAGAACCAGAATCTATATAGCGGGAACGAGGTGGTGGTGAAGGACTTCTGGCACCTCTACTGCGTCGCCGAATTCGTTCTGGAGTTATACGCTCATCACTCGAATCTTCGTATCTAAGAATTTAGAATAACTTTTCATTACATTGCTTATTTAATTAAAAAAAAATGAATAAAAAATTGGTGAAAATAGAATCTTCAACATCTATTTCTTTAGCTGATATTCATTTTGAACTAAGTATTTATTTTACTTCTTGTAAAAGGACATTAGCCCATTTAATAATCTTCTATCAAACTGTTGTATAATTGTCATATTAATACTATTTTTACTATTAAATCATCAATTATAAATAAATTTTTAAAGCAATTTAAATAAAAGCTTAGAAAATATAACTTACACTAAATTCATATAAAATTTTATAAAATACAACTAATTATGTAATTTTAAATTATTCAATGGTATATAAATATATATTGGAATTCAGAAAATAAATATTTCTAGTTTATTTAGTTGATTCTTTTTATTTGCAATATTTCTATTATGATTTTGAAATATATTTATATTAAATTAATTGAACTTTAAAATAACTAAATATTAAAATTTTTATATGGATTTATGAAAAACATTACTTTTATGTAATAAATTTCATGAAAACTCAAATTTATTTTCTTTTTTCAAATTTTGATAATTATAACTTACACTATATCCATTGATATTTAATAAATATATAATATTATATTAGAATTACTTACAGTAATAAATACAATTAATATTACTATTCATGCTAAAAGAAAATTAAAGAATAATGAATTAAGGTTTTTAAAAATTTATAAAACAAAAATTAAATAAATGTAAAAATATTGATATCAAATTATATTATAGAAAAAATAGAAATTATTCATTGGATGTCTGATATATATTTTTATTTTAAAATTTTTAACAATTAACATTTTTATAAATAGTATTGTAGAATTTATAATATTAATTTAATATCATTGTATTAATTTAATAATACTGAGTGCATATGTGATTATCTCATACAATAAATAAGTGTGTACAAATAAATTTGACTTGTTACTAATATAGATTTTGTTCTGTACAAAATAAAACTGTATATAGTTATCAAAATCTTATAAATAAATTTACATGTAAAAATGTTTATATATCATTGTATATCATTAATAACGTAATATGAAATCCAAAAATAAAATTCTTAATCATTAAAATGTAAATTTTTGAAACCATTTTTAATTTTCAAAACATTAATAAATTTAAAATAAAATAAAAAGAAATTTATTTTTAAGTAGTGTTTTCAATTTATTAACAAACATGTTAAATTTTACTTCATATTTTAAGTAAACTAAATAATAAATAAAAAATTATAAATTTTATACATACATTAGATAATTATTTGCTTTGTCAAATACAAAAATTTTCTACAAATTTTATCAAAATATAAAGCATCTTCAAAATTAAACAATTTTAAATGTTAATATTAAAAAGAGAAATAAAACCTTTTCACTTTAAATTAAGTTTTTTGTTGTATATTTGTTTTCCTCAACACGAATTTTTTTATAAGCACAAACTTTCTTTAATCACAAAGAATAAACCACTTCGGTATCACTAAAGTATTAATACAAAAACAAATTGCACAATTATATAATGAAAACATTTTATCATTGTGCATAATTTCTGTTTCATTTTATAAAAAATAATTCTAATCATATCTGCACTTCCTACACAACATACTTCAATTCAATAAGTATCCTTAACAGCGCACATTTCAATCACTTAACGTAAGAAAGATAAAATGAAAAGAAAAAAGAAAAGAATAAGAAAGAAAATAACTCACAATATGATTGAAGAGAATATACACATCCTTTGACAAGAAGCCACAATAACAATTGTTTACGCTAAATTCTCGAAAATTCCGCTGGCTTTTAGGGACCAATCTATACGTGGATAAAGAAACAGAACACAGACGCATAATACGTGAGAGGAACAGGAGGGGGCGTCTCTCAAAACGGAGCAAAATGGTTGCAAAAACTGCCTTCAAAACAACGCGCACTCATGCACACAGAAACACACATAAGGTGTAACACTTCGGTCGAAGCCAGCGAAATATGCGAGAGAAAAAATTGAACGTTGAGTAGTTTTTCTATAAAGCCGAAGAATCTGTTCACCAAAAATACCAATGCAATTTGTGTATTAAAATATTGCAGAGCGAGCGCCCCACATGCACATATTCACACACTCACCGTCCGATCGACGATCTGCCTCGCTTGACGCGCGAAGGCGGCGAGTCTCGACTCGAGCTGCGTTTCATGTTGTTTCGGATCTTCACCGTGATTTTGTGTCTATCGTCCCTCGGAATTCCAATCATCAACGCTATTCTTTGGCCACCGTGTTGCACGAAAGAATGACAATGATGTTGGCGAGGATATACACCACGACTGACGCTGCCGCTGATGCTGCTTCTGGTTTTTATGCACTATCGAGGTCGTAAGATTAAAGAATCAAACAAAAATGGAATAAGCGAAAAATATTTTGGCTGCCTTGGCAATTTTCTATTTTTAAAAGCTTTAACGCCTATTTAATATTACAAGGAGGGTGGCAGCGGTGCGGATCAAGGAGAGGAGAAAAATAAGTATGCGGTTGGTGTAAGGGGACGAAAACTCCAATCGCTCCTTTAGGTATGTAGCCACTATATCTCCAACTGGCAAATATGGCGTCATTTGCCCAACGTTCCCTGTCTTTTCCGGTTTTCCCTCTCCCGTTTTCAACGTTGCCAACTCAGTCATTATCAAGAGGCGCGTAAATTGTAAGAGTTTAAAAATTCTACCTATCCGTCGCTACTTGACAGATGCATAAATCTACCGCATTCACTCATGCATCGGACACATTTCTTTTACAAATTTCTGTGAATACATCAATTTTAATTTAACTTATCTTTTTTTTAATAAATAATTAAAAAACTTTTATGGAATCATCTTACAAGACTACAATAGTTCATCTTCCTTTTTCGATCTTTCTAAACAACAATAAAAAATAAGATTTATTCGATTATATTAATTATTCATTATTCTATTGCACAATATTAAGAAAAAAATAATTACAAAAAATATTATTTATATTTGGGCTATTAATAACAAACAGTATAACTAATATTCAATGAAAGTAATATATATCGTAATTAATAAAAAGGTAAAATTGAAATTAATTTATGCTTAAATGTATAAATAATAAAAATAACAGTATTAATAACTATTAAATATTTATTCTAAATAATGGAATTTATGTAAAAAACGAAAAATTAAAATAAAATTTAAATAAAATATTGATATTAATACTAGATTAATAGATATATATAGATTGATTAAATTGGAGAAGTACTTTATCTTTTTGGTGGTTGGAATGGTAACCAAGATCTTGCAGATTTATGGGCTTACAATATTAATACTTCAACATGGTCTTTAATCTGTTCAGATACAGCAGCAATTGTAAGTAATGTTCATTTATTTCAAGGAATAGCTTTATATGCTTTTATAGTTTCTTTTCAAAATTAATTACTTTAATTTATTAATATACATAATAATTAATATTAATATACTAATTAAACATTATATAACATAATAACATATTAATTAAACATTTTCGTCAGAAGCATCACCTCAGTTTTAACCTTTGATTATTCCAATTCATGATCAATCATTGTCCATATAAAGTGCTTATAAGAAGCAGAATAATATAAACATATTGCTGAGTAACAATAGATGACTCAAAAATAGACAAAATTTACTTGAGGGACCAAAATAATACTCATCAATAATGGAAGAATGAAATAAAAATATTAGTATCTACTAGCAAATTGGATGCATAAATATTATGAAATTTTCTTGCTTCATAATAAATATTGTACTTGCATAATTGTATATTAAATTAATTATTGTTTGTTGTTGTTGTTTTTTAATGATAATTTCTATAAATCATTCTTTATAAAACCAAATTGTACTAAACTCTAAAATATCTTGTTATAAAATAGTCATTATCTTTCTAAATTCGTAATTGGAATTACGAAATTCTGGATAAAAAATAGCATAAATTATTGAATAACTGAAAACGTAGAAATATATTTATTATATAAACTAAAAATGTTTAAGTGTGTACCTCAGTATAAATATTATAATTTAATTTAACTATACCAAACAATTGAACTTTACTTTTCAGAAGAATATAAATATTAAAAATACCACCATTCTGCTTACATTTATTAATTATGCAAATCAATTTTTCATATATTGCAATAACATAAAAAGAAATTACCAATAATATTATTTTTAATAAAAATAAAAATAATACAATAGTATTATTATTTGTATTACTATTATTGTACTATTGTATTATTATATTAAAAAAACAACGAAATATAAGAAATAAATCTAAACTGATTTTTTTTAATCTACGTATACAATAGTTAGGGTAAATCAGAATTTTTTATTATTATTTTTGATTAATTACTTGTACAATAAAAATTACTACTATTCATATATACCGACAAATCATTTTGAAAATACGGCATTTGAATTTGCATAAGCCAACATTCTAATAAAAATATTTGCGCCATCTGTGCATTTTAACCTATTTATCAGCATATTAATTTTGTTGAGACTTGTTTGTGTATATAAATTTGGAATGGTTCTATCAAAAGTTCTATATATTTATTAATAAACGAATACTAAATCTGCTTATACTATGTAATCGCCAAAGTAATGATTACCAGCAGTGATAATAAATTAAACTATTTATAACTTACTTATATTAAGAAAAATTAAAAGAACATTATATACTCCCGCAAGATTTTATGTCAACTTACATTTCTTTAGTACCATGATCAGCTGTAGTTGTAATATGATAAAATCTTTGGGTTATAAATTTACTTTAAAAATTTATTTTACCTTATATAATTTATGTAATTTTAAAAATCTGTAGTATTTTGAAATTCATTTTCAACTTTAATGTTAGAATCGTATTTAATGCTTCGATAATTTTATAAAATCCGTCTTAATAAAAAATTAAAAAAGATAATAACCTTATTATTAATTAAAATCTTTATATATATATATAAAAAAAATATATAAATATATATATAAACATGTTTAAAAAGTCAAGGCTGTCTGAAGAAAGTTACTTTATAAATTGTAAAATTGTAAATTTATCATAATTTCAATGTGGCATCCTTAGATTGGTACATAAAGCTTTAGTAATTATGTATAGTTTTGATGGAGATTATAGGCGTAAGCCTCAGCAAAATTTAGCTGGTGCTAGTCGAAGAGATGAAAAAAATGCTCTTCTTCAGCATGCTCACTTAGAACGCTTAAAGCGTGAACAGCAACGTAATAAGCATAATGCTACTGTAAAAATTCAAGCCCATGTACGAAGTTTTATCATAAGGCAATCAATCAAAAAGCAAGAAAGATGTGAATTTGATAAAATGCAACAAATAATTGATACAAATAAAATGGACGTGTTTGAATTAATACCCTTTATAAAAAAATTATTATTTTTTTATACTTACAAATATGATGGGATCAGATTAATTTGGCTACTTCAACATATTCTTAAACTTCAAAAAGAAATTAAGTTACAAATTGCTTCTATTTCAGAGTGGCTATGGCGAATTAGGTAGGAAATTATATTATATTTGTAGTATTAAATAATTATGCAACTTGTATGATATTTAATAAGTACTACACTTTAGGTAAAATAAAACAAGGACATGCACAAAAAAAATTTAATATTATAAATATTTTTTAAAAAATATAAAATGATTAGTTAAAATTAATAAGTAATTTTATTTACTGTTTAGTATATAATTACATTTTTATGAACAAGTTTTTAAAATTATATTAAAATGATAATAAAATTATATTGTATTATACAGTCATATAAATTATAATTCTTGTACTGAAAAAATAGTGTAATACTTATTATTTTTTTAGGTGGATACTTAAAATATGTATGCAATATAGCCTTGAAACTTTATTAACAGAAAAAGAGCAATCAATAGCCATCCCTTTACGAATTTTAGAAGTTTTTACAACACCACAAGAATATGAAAGAGTGATTGAAAATTATTCTGATATGTACTTAAAAAAGATATTTGCCTATTTAGTGGAAAATAAATATTTTGAACAAGTTAAACAGTTAATTGAAACAAAGATTCCACCAAATTCAGATTCATTAACACCACAAAATCCAATGACTAAATGGTTTCTTGAAATGATTCAACGACCTCTAAGTATTGTTAATTATACAAATAATGCTAATGAATTCTGTTTTTTAATTTTACGTGAATTTTGTATGAGTATCCTATCTGAAAAAATTACAAATTCAATATCAGCTTTTATTATTTCTTCTCTTTTGGAATTTAAAGAATTTCCATATGATAAATTAATCAATTGCATCAATCGTTACAATCCACAGCCTACCATTAGCTTATTATATTCTGTTCTTCAACTAGAACCTCCTGGATATTGTAAGTTAATTTATATAAATTAGCAAAGATTTATGAATTAAACATTTATTTTTGTTTATCAATTTAAAGATCAGATTTTTTTATATAAATTAGACATCTGAAACAACTAATATTTTACATTTTTTATTCAAAATATCCAATTCAAAAGTTAAAAAAAGTAAAAATAATTTTAAATTATTTTATGTATTTATAATAAAATAATTTTTAAGAGTTTAAAAAAAATAAAATTTATTAAATATCCAGCTTATGATAGTGATGAGTGTATAAATAAAATGCAAATGTACCATTTTCATAAACAGGTAAATTGAAAGGTAGTCTTATAAACTACCTACAAGTTCTAGCGTCACTTAGTTCAATGGTGAATTCTTCATGTGACCAAAACAACCTAAATAGTACTCTAAACAAAGAGTCGGACAGCGACACCGATTCGGAAATGCTAGAAAGTGGCGAAGCAAACACGGTACACCAATGCATTGAAATGTTAAATGAGGAAAATCGCGTACAAGGTATTCTCCTAGTAGTGGATCAAAGTAATGATCCTGTAGTCATGCAGCCGATCTGTCAATTATGCCACAATCTTCTCATAACAAACAAAAATGCTATACATAAGTATAAGCTTTTGTATATGCTCGCCTTCAAGCCTATCTTTCTCAGGCAACTCTGGAGTAATTTACTGATTGTTGGTCAAACGTCACTCTTTGGTGGCTCTACACCTTACCTGCAGATTATTTCGCGAGGAATTGCACTCTCTACAGAGGACACTGTACGAATCGTTCCTCTCTTAGCGGTGTTCTGCTCCCTTTTCAGTCTACTCATAGCCACGCTGCACGATACGGAATTCTTCATTGAGCCCTCAGGTATGGAACTTGCCATAACTGACAGTATGGATAGGGCACAGCAAACAATGCCTTTTACGACTTATGACTTAGCGATACTCAGTTCGCACTTAAAAGGAGTATGTCTGGGATTAGTCGAATTAGCTTTTCCAGATACAAGACCATCAGTCAGAGATGACTATAAAAATGCGGTTTTAGGATCCTCCACCTCGATATCCTCGACTCCACAGAATACACATATGTGGACACACCTTTTTAAGGTAATTAAATTAAAAATTTTGGCTTATACACGAATTATTTAATACATAAATGTACCCTTTTGTATAATACTGAAATATCAAATTCATAAATTATTTCCTGATAAATGTGAAAGTAAGCAAACTCTAAGTTGCGAATAAAATCTTAGTTAATATTATATTATAATATAATGTATTATAATATAATAATATTTTATTGAATTAAAAATTTTATAGTATTAATGTTTATAATATAATTATAATCATTATTTATAATTTTTTTTTTTTACAACATATAAACTTGGTCTGATATATTGATATATTTTAAATAAAACTATTTTTATCTATATAAAAGTTTGAGCTCTACTTATCCATGATAAATAATTATTGTATATTCTTGCTAAATGCAAGAAATTTCATATTATAAACTATTGCTTTTTTAAAAAGAAGTAATATATTTAAATGTATATATATTATAATAATCTATATATATAAAAGATTTCTTCTCATTAAACGTTTTATTAAAAATTATCTCGATTATTTACAACTTTACAGATTTATATGAATAAAAATGAAATATATAGAATATTACTTCAATATTATATGATATAAAAATGTTTGATTTTAAAAAATTTAATAAAGGTCTTATTTAACAGAAGTAATAGAAAATTAAAATTAAATCAATTACATAATATTACATAAAAATATAAATTTTCTTAAAAGGTAACCGTAGGTTTATTGCGTCAGCTGCATACCCGCGATCTAAGGCGTCAATTTTGCCCGGAGGGCCACTGGATTGCTTCAAATATTGTGATCCCGATGAACAAACCTCAAGATTTCAGTCTACGACGACGTCGGTTCCGTAACTATATTCCCTTCCAGGGTCTGCGCGTTTTCACTCGAGAAGAAATCGAGGATGGCCCTCCTCTCTCCACCACCGAATTACGAACCCTAACATTGCTAAGAGAAATCCCTTTCGTTGTACCATTCAACGATCGTGTAATTGTCTTCCAGTCACTCATAAATCGCGACAAGTGCGAGCAACAGGGTGAACTTACTCATTTCATGCAGGGCCCTTCAATTCATATTTCTGTAAGGCGAAATTATTTATACGAGGACGCTTTTGAAAAACTCTCGCTCGAAAATGAACCAGAGATGCGACTCAAAATGCGAATTCAACTAGTGAACGCAGTTGGACTAGAAGAAGCGGGAGTGGATGGAGGTGGATTATTTCGAGAGTTCTTATCAGAATTGTTGAAAACGAGCTTCGATCCGAATAGAGGATTCTTTAAACTTACCAAAGATAATATGCTCTATCCAAATCCGACTGTCCATTTACTCGTAGATAACTTTCCGAAGCATTATTTTTTTATAGGTAATATGCTTTTTTAATTAAAAACACACATACAAAAAAAATTATATTGAAAACAAAAATAATTTATAGAACTAGTTTATTTTGTATTAAACTTGACTTATTAAGGAATATTTTTAAGATGTCACTTACAAAACCATTTTTATAAAAATTATATTAAATTATAAAACTACTCTAAATTAAATATTTCTTTACAACGAACATCATAAAATATTTTAAGTATTATAAAGAAGATTTAATAAGTAAAATTTACCAACTAAATAACTTTACTTATACAATTTTATTTATGAATCATTTTTAATAGGTAGAATTCTGGGTAAGGCTTTGTATGAAAACCTACTAGCTGAATTACCATTTGCTGAATTTTTCTTATCTAAAATAGTAGACACACAATCAGATGTAGATGTACACCACCTTGCTTCTCTTGATCCTATAATGTATCGAAATTTACTCTACCTCAAAAGCTACAAAGGAGATGTTACAGATCTCGGTCTAGATTTTACAATTTTATCTGATGAATTAGGTAATGTATGATTCTTATTATAGTTTTTAAAAGAAAAATTAATAATGTAATACATAAAATTAAATTCTTAAAATAATAGGATATTGTGTATTATATATTGAAATGAAAAGGTTTTAGACTTTTATTTATTAAAATGATTATTAATTAAAAAATATTAAATTAGAAATTAAATTAGACTTTAATTTTAAATTTCTATACTATTTTATATAGACAAATGAAACATCTAAAAATGAATCCTTATATTTTGTACCATTCAGGTGAGAGGCGTGTCGATGAGCTCAAACCAGGTGGTGCTAATATAACTGTTACCAATCATAATCGAATAGAGTACATACATTTAATGGCTGATTATAAACTTAATAAGCAAATCAGAGCTCAATGCCATGCTTTCAAGCAGGGTATAGGCTATGTTGTGCCATTGGATTGGTTACAAATGTTCAATAATAAGGAACTGCAAGTGTTAATTTCTGGAGCACAAATACCTGTTGATGTAGATGATTTAAAGCAGCACACAAATTATACAGGTGGCTATGCTACAGATCACCCAACAATTGTTACTTTTTGGAAAGTTGTTAATGAGTTCAACGACCAACAAAAAAGTCAATTACTAAAATTTGTAACCAGCTGTAGTAGACCTCCTCTTCTTGGATTCAAGGTAATCAATTATTTTACTCTTATGATTAAGAATTAGTAATAGACTAATTAATAAAATATCAAATAACTTTTTATGCATAAAAGAAATTTTTATTCAAATATTTATTTTAATTATAAAAGAAAAATGAATACACATACTTATATGTTTTATATGTAAAATTTTTTTAGATATTATATAATATGTTATTAATTATTATATGATAATATAGTTTTTTTTTCTTAGGAACTTGATCCTCCATTTTGTATTCAGCTTGCTGGTAGTGTTGATCGATTACCAACATCTAGCACATGCATGAATTTGTTAAAACTACCACAATTTCCAAATGAAAAAACATTACGAGAAAAATTGTTATATGCAATTCAATCTGGTGCTGGATTTGAACTTAGTTAAAAAATACATATTCAAATTATAATGGCTTTTAAAAAATTTGAATTAATTTTTTTTTTTAATAAAATATATATTTAAGTCTGCAAAACAAACATTTTTTTAGTTTTTAATTTTACATTATAATATATTCTATCATATAATATATTACAATTTTCATAATTCTTTAAAATATTAATAATAAAAAAAGTATTAAGATTGACACATAATTACTAATTTAAAATCAGTTATTAATTTAAGAAATCATTAAAAGAGTTTGAATTTAAATTTGATTAATGTTTTATTCTTTATATATTTTAAAAAAGTATTTAACTATCTATAATACAAATTTATTATATTAATATTACTTGAAAAGAAGAGATTATATATTTATGTTGTTTTGAAAATAAACTTGAAAAAACGTAAAATATATTTATATTGAAATTTATATATTATTTATAAAAACAATTTATTAATTATTTTTTCTTATTAAATTATATTAATATATCAAATTATTAATTTCAAAACTAATAATATTTTTTTAGATTGTAAATAATAAATAATCTATTATAAAATAAATCACAGCAGTAATAAAATTAATTAAATTGTGAAAAGTTCATTATTTACACTTTAAAAAAATATATATTTAAAAACATTTATATTTCTGTAATGTTTTGTAATGAAAATAAAGAAGATTGCTAACCACATGTAAATAAATGTTTATAAAATATTAATAAGTAAATATTTTGATATTACTATAGTTACAAATGTTGATTTACTAATAACAAAATGATTATTAAGAATAATATTTCTTCATAATTTTTAAGTACTCTTCAAAACATTATGACCTACCATTCAATTATATTCAATCTTTTTTTTTGTAAATACAGTAAATATTTCAATTACTTAAATAATATCATAATTGTTTATATTTATTTAAGAACAAATTTATATTAAAATCATTTTATACGAATAAAAGTATTTAGTTTCATGTATGTTTATAAAATTTTATAAATGAATAAAAGAGATAATGTTAATTATGTTTTGAATTATAAGCAAATTTTTACTATATATACATATATTTATTTATCCTTTTGTACATAATCATATTTTACAAATAAAAATCAAAACTATGTATACAATAATACATATTTATAAAATAATTTTAAATTATTTTATTTTGAATATGTTTATTTTAAAAATAAGTAAATATAGACTATAAATAATAAAATATAATTACACAAATCATAATTTTAATCTAATTTAATTGATTTTAATTACTTTGTATGCTATTATAAATTTTAAAATAGTTTAATAATAATTGAAATTATTTAGCTTTATTTTATGGAATGCATATTTAAATTAATTTATTGTTATTTTATCTTTAGACTCATTAAAAATTATTACATGTATTTATTGTATAGAAATTTAAAGACATTTACTATACAATTATTATAATTTATTAAATTTAACACCTAGTGAGACATTTTTTCCATTAGTTTTTTATTATCAAGAGCAGAGCTGTTTTTAATTTATTTTAATAACATGAAATTTGAAAAACGTGATTTATGAACGTTATATATATATAAATATATATATGTATATATAATATATATCTAATATTACATATAAAAGATAATTAAATATTGAAATTGTTATTTTATTAAATTAAAATTTAAATATTACAACTTATAGTAATAATTTAATTCTGTAGTTATAATTTTTTAATAAAAAATAATTGCCTGCATTTGTAAATATATTCAAAATATTCGAAATATTCAAACTTTATGTAAGCTTATAAAAAAAAAATTTGCACACGTTTTTTCATTACAGGTCATCTTATATAATAATTTGATAAGGTTATGTAGCTCAATTAAAAATATTCAGAAATCAAATTATTATTCTGATAATTTTAGCAATTAAAATTAGCTGTTTACTAATTTTAAAATGATTAATTTAAATAGAACATTTTATGTTAATTAGATTTAATTATTATTAAAGCATATCAAATATTAATAAATTTTAATTTTTAATGTATTGTACTATGAATAAGAATAAATATTTTCATATAAATCTATCTAGAAAAATTTATTTTACTATTCTAATATTATTGCTGTAAATAATAATCAATTATGAATCGGTCATTGATTTCGTTAATACTTTGTATTTTTGGGTTTTTAAAAGAATTTCGTCCCAGTGAACCATTTGTAACAAATTATTTGAGTGGCCCTTGGAAAAATTTTACTCAGGATCAAGTAAGATAATTTAAAATTATTAAAATTATTAAAATTTAACACTTAGCTTAATATTTATAAAACAATTTATTTTATAAACATTTTTAAAATAAAGTTTAAAATCAGAGATTAAGTTCAACTGATTTTTACTAAAACTTATATAATGTGTAAATGAATATTTAAAAAGTAAAATAATTTTGAAATGTAATTGTTAATTTTTTTATTAAATTATAATTAATTCATTATATTATATATTTATCTAATAAAAAAATCAATCTACAGTAAATACTTTATTATATTGTATAAAAAAAAATAATTATTTAAATTATTAAATATTTATTTATTTTCATGATTAACTATCTATGTAATACAAAACTTTTACAGATCAATCAAGAAATTTATCCCATTGGAACATATTCTAATTTTGCAAGTTTAATTTTGGTATTTTTGTTAGTAGATTTAATTAAATATAAATTTGCTATTATATTATGTGGTATTTCTGGAACAGTAACATTCATAATTTTAATACTTTCAACAACAATACATAATCTACAAATAGTGGAATGTCTTTATGGATTATTTTTATCAACAGAAGTTGCTTATTATACGTACATTTATGCTAAAGTAAATAAGCAATATTATCAACAAGTGACAAGTTATACTAAATGTGCTTATCTTTTGGGTCGTTTTTCAGCTGGTATTGTAGGACAGTTGACAACATCTTTTGAAATATTAGATTATGAACAACTAAACTATATAACAATAATATGTAAGTTCATGTTACTGATACATTAGTACTTTTAAGTTAAATGATAATTTCAATAATCAAGTTTAAAATTATTTTTAATTGTCAAATAATAATTGTTATATCTTTCTGTAGTATAAAATTTGCTTATTGTTTTTAAATAAATATAAAATATTTTACTTTTAAAATTAATTATTATATTTTTTATTAACTATAACTAAAGTATAAGTAATTCAACTTTATGAATTTAGCTCTTGCTGCAGCCACTCTATGGTCTTGCTTATTGCCATCTGTTAATCAATCAATATATTTTCATAGAGTGGATTATTTAAATACAGATGCAGTAATTTCGATAGAAAATGAAGAAAGCAATACCACATATTCTACCTTTATTGAGAAAACTCTTTATAAAAAATCAGTATTATTTTTCCTTAAATTGAAGCATGCTTATTATTTACTTTGGCAAGATTTTATAAAAGCATATACCAATAGACATGTTATTAAATGGTCTTTTTGGTGGTCCTTTGCAACGTGTGGTTATTTTCAGGTGACAGTGTACATACAATTATTATGGGAAAATGCAATAGAGTCAAATAAAGAAAATAATGAAAATCATATATATAATGGCTTAATTGAAGCTGTGCATACAATTATAAGTAAGTATTTTTGAAATATATTTTTATTTTTTTTCATATACTAAATAAATAATTTAAAACATTTCAAATTTAAATCTGTTTATTACATATTTTGTTAATGAATATGTATATAAATTAAAAATCTAATTGAATTTAGAGTTGAATTTTCTTATTATTTTAATCACATGTGAAACAAATTAATTAAATAATATATTATAAGTATTAAAATTAAAAGCAATAAATTTAATTTTAAATATTACTACTCTATTACATGAAATATAAAATATCAACCTATTTAAGAAATTATTTTATTATAATTATTATTTTTCATGAAGAAATATTTTATTTACATTGAACATTTTTGTCAAGGTGCGTTAGTTGTATTTGGTATTGGAAATTTACATTTGAATTGGCCATTAATTGGTGAAACAGTATTATCTATATTTTCCATAGTTGAAGGTATTCTTTTAATAATTTCATACATTAGTTATAATATATGGGTTCTATATTCTGTCTACATAAGCTTTGGAGTTATTTACCATTCAATTATTACAATAGCTAGGTACATTATCAGTCTTATTTAAATAGAAAATATAATTATTTAAAAATATTTATATATTTAACTTTGTTTGTAGTTCCGAGATTGTAAAATATTTGTCAGAAGGTAGCTATGGTTTGATAATAGGTATAAATACTTTTTTAGCATTATCATTACAATCTATATTAACTTTCCTAATAACAAGCAAGACTAATTTTGATCTAAATATTAAATTTCAGGTAAAATTTTTTATTGTATATTAAAATTATGAAATAATTAATTTGAAAAATGATTAATATTTATATAATATTTTAGTATTTGGTGTATGGAGGTTATTTTTTTATTTTGGGTATAATTTTTATTATTATGAGTGTTTTTACATTCAAACACTATATTCAAAATAAAAAACCTTTAAAAATTTGGTTGAATAGTACTTAATTTAATATGATGTTAGCAATAAAATTAAACTATCTCATTCCATTTGTAAGTATTTTATAATAATCAATTATTGAACTAAATATTACGTATGATTGTAATTATCTACTAATTATTCCTTATTATTTTAAATAGATAACATTAAAAATTTATGAAAATATTATGTCTAGGAAAATAAAAACATGAATCAAACAAGTAAATGTTCATCAATTTTAGTTTAATTTTAAATTTCTCCATGCCATTAATCTTATTTTAATTAATAAAGTTAAATGAAATTAAGTCAAAACTTAAATGTAAATACTCTTTAAACATTCATTTCAAATAACATTTTTCATCAATACCATTGCTTTTACCTTTATAACTTTTTCCTAATAAATTATAAAACATTATTATTAATATTAATTATTAATATTAAGTTATTATAAAGGATAAATGCATTTTTAAAATAAAATTTAATGATTCCTGATCACGTAAGTGCTCATTTAAGTATAAAATTATTATACATGATATGATTACCTAATTTTTGACATTTTAATTAATCCTTTATTTAGTTATAATTACAATTAATTTGATTTCATCACGGTCAGACTGCAGTATCGTTATGTGACTTGGATCATGTCTTTAGTTTTCGAATGGAAGTTTATAACCGAGCTCGAAGGTCCTAGAACTACGAGGTAATACCAATTAATCGATGCACCACCAGAAATTTCATAAACAAGTATATTGCCGGCAGCCGAATATTGGAAAAGACGATCGTATATCTCGATTTCTTTATTCATTAATGTACTGCTAAGGTGGATTCTATAGCATGATGATAACTCTATCAGGAACGAGAGAG
Source organism: Ceratosolen fusciceps (assembly GCA_018883505.1). Taxonomy (NCBI): domain Eukaryota; kingdom Metazoa; phylum Arthropoda; class Insecta; order Hymenoptera; family Agaonidae; genus Ceratosolen; species Ceratosolen fusciceps. Next base: position 282,297 of record RCIC01000021.1, on the reverse strand, counting down.
AAGCTAAAAAGGTAGTTTTGTATTGTGATAACGTACCTCTCATAGCGATATAGGGGTCGAGTGTTATGATATAAAGAGCAACAATAAATAATCAGATTATTTAAAATATGAGTACTTTATTAGATTACTTTTTTTACAAAATTTTTTAATTTTTATAATACAATTTCAAAGTATCTTAAATTATTAGTACATAAAGAAATAAATAGAAGTAAACATAGTCTAATTTAAAAAATTCTTCAATAATTTATTTAATTAAATAAATAAATATTTATATGCAAATATATTTATTTAAACCGAAATTAAAAATATGTTAGTAATTTACATGTCAAGTGTTTAGGTTTTAATTAAATGGAACGTATGAAATATACTCATATCATTTTTTTTTATGAACCATTGATTAACAAGATTTTCAACATATTCATGATTAATCTGAAATAGTAAAGTAATTTAAAAGAAATTCTAATGTAATATTCAATATAAAATTGATTTACTTTTAAAATTACCTGACTCATATCAAAGTGATTTACATTTAGTTGAGCTTGAAGCTCTGTCAGATCAAACACAAATAGTTTTGATGATAATTTTATAATCCATAGTAATGAATTTAATGATCCAATAATCAATTTATTTTTTTTTTTTTTTTCCCTATCAACATTATTTTTAATGGTGGTTAATTTCATATAAAATTTTAGTTATAAAATATTAAGTAAATCGAAATGTAATCTTACATTTTAAATTTTGTTGTAACCAACGATATATTTACATTCCATGATTTAAAAGATCTCAAAATTACACTTTCAGTTTTTATTTCGGTTTTATTTGTTTTCATGTTTCCTAACATATTAACGAATTGTTTTTTATTATTGTTTTTTTCAATTTGAGTTGCTTGATATTTTATTTTTTTAGTTTTTTGGGAAATGAACAAATTAAATAAATTTTTATTTTTAAGATCATGATAAAATTGACGTTCATCCGGTGATAATAACTTCCATAGTTTATTCATATGAGAAGCAACTTCTGTTGGTGTAAATTTTGGATATTGTTTAAGAACTGAAATCAAATTTATTAATAATTATTCAAATTTTTAAATTAGGAAAATGTTCAAATTTACATATTTTTATTAGATTGCTTAAAAAAACAATATTATTTAATATTATTATTTATTATTTGTATAAACTTTAACGTAGCCGACTTAATCTACATTTAAATAAATAGAAACAATAATTATTTGTGTAAAACTATTTTTGTCTATAACAAAAATTTAAATTATTATTAGATTAGATTAATTTTTATATTTAATTTCTCATTTACATGTTTATTATAAATAAAACTTAATATGACATTTTATATGACATTGAAATTTTTACAAAAAAATGATGTGACAGATTATAGCAGAAAATTTTATGTTATTTCTAAAGATACTAAAGTATATTTATGACAAATATAATCTAAATAATTATACTTACTGTCAGTTCTTACTGTTATACAATATTTTGTAAATGCAGAATGTTGAGTATATAAAGACAAATTATTTTCAGCAAATGAAAGTTTAGTTTGTGCTGGATCATTCTTTTTTAAAAATATTTCAATTAAATATATATACATATGTATGCCTATAAGGCATTTAAAATGTTGTAATAATGACAAAAATATTATTTGAATATTTAAAAAATTTATATTTGATTTAAAATTTATTTTTGTTATTGGAATTTTTAATCATAATTTCTTTTCCAATACCTTCCAATTGTATTCATTCTTTTTAAAATTGATGGCATCCTTCATAGAAATTAATTTTTCACTATTATTTGTTTCTTTAATATCTTTATTAAAATCTATCAATTTTGAATCTTCTTGTTGATTATTTTCATTTTTTTCATTAATTTCTTTGTCATACATAAATGTAATACAATTCTAGTATATTTGTTTAAATTAAAAAAAAAAAATAAACAAGCTGTATTTTACATTTATATATTTTTGAAGAATTATTAATAAAACTTTTTTAATACAAAATAATTTATTTTTGATTATTTTTTATTTAATTATACGAAAAATATATGCATAATATCTATATTTATAATAATTATAAATAAAAAACGATTTTATAATTACTAAAAATTAAAAAATTTGTAATACATTAAATTAAATTAATAGTTAAAAATTTATACTTGTAATTTCGATAATTGTTGTTTCCTCTGAGATACTTGTTCTACAAAGGATGATCCAGTAGTTGTAGTCACCAAAGCTTTATTAGCAACATCATTCCAGTTAAAATCTTCGCGGAGGTCTAGACATGGCAATTGACTTAACAAAGTTTTAATATCTTCCTTTAATATATCTTTATCAAAATCAAAAAGTTCAGAAATATTATTTCTTAAATATTTTTTTTTCATATCTAGAATGAAATACTCTTTAATTTTATTACTTGTTTTGTCTTCATTCAATCTAATGATATTATTTGAATCTGGATCACTTATTGAATAAATGTGATGAAATAAACTGGATTTATTTTTATTTTTTAGAAAACCATCAGATATTTGTGGATTACTATCTATAATTTAATATGTTATAATTTCATATTAATTATTTTTTAGCTTATGTAATATATTTCATTTACCGCAATTTGGCTGTTCTTTGAAATTAATTTTATTTATTTTACTATTATTAATTTTTCTTTTTTTACATATTGGTTCTTCATTATTTATTTCTGTTTCTTTAATAATTGAATTGTATCTAATATTTTCATTTTGAATTAATATTTGAAAATTATTAAGCTCATATAAATTAAGAAGAGACTTATCTAATAAATTTAATACAGCGCCCTATAAAGAAAATTGTTTGTTTAAATTGAATTTTAATTTTTATTAACTTTTTTAATACTTCATTTTGAAGGAAAATTTTATCTTTATTTGGTTCCAAATTGATATCTATTAATGAACAATGAACTCTTAATATTAAGCAAAATATAAATTTTCGATAACTCGAATTGTTTTTATGAAAATATGCTGAAATTCTTGAAATTATTTGCTAAAATAAAAATATTTAAGGCATTTAATAATATATTACGGATTTTTAAACTTAATTCAATTTAATTATGAACTACTTTTTCAATAATATTAGATTTTATTGGTCTATCATTTATAATGATAAATTGTAATCCAACTTGAACAATTTCATCACAGTCTATGATATCTTTTTTTGGAACAAATAACTTCATTTCAATCTAAAAAAAATTTAATTAATAGCATGATTATTTTTAATAATTAATGTTTTAATCACCTGTGAATAATTCTGTTCAATACAAATTAATTTAGAAACAATTTGTGTTCCCAAAATACATTTCAATGTTTCATAAGTATCTTTGTAATTGTACTTGGTGAAAATTGTATTACTATTTACTCTAAAAATAAATTTTATTGTCGGTTTACAAATAGCATATGTTTTCAAAAGTATTTCTACAGCTTTAATTTCTTGATTTATTTTTTTTTTATTATTCAAAATATTTCTTCGAACAGGCATATTTTTAAATATATTATATACTCTAACAATTGTACCTAAGAAAAATTGAATTATTTCAATGAAACCAAGTTTAAAAATAGTAATTTACCAGTCAATCCATGAGATAACTCTTCATTAATGACCTGTCCTTGATAATTTAATGTATAACATATCCCAGTTTTATCAGTAGCAGTTTTAGTACATACAGTAACGTCAGAAACTTGACAAATAGCTGTTAAACCTCCACCTCGAAATCCATATGTAGATAATTGATCTAAAAGAAAATAGGACAAATAATTATTCTCATTAAGAACTAAAATTGGACTAGCATTTATTAATTTGACACATTTTATTTACAAATTTATATATATAATGTGTGTGTGTGTGTGTGTGTGGATTATTTTAAAAAAAAAATAGAATTAGAAACCTTTTACCATTTAAAGAAATATAAAATGATTAATTCTGTGTTGTCTATATTAATCAAAATTAAAATGAGTAAAATATCAAAAACAATTTCAAAATAATATGAGAATTTCTAAGCTATATAATGTTATTTGCATGTGAAAAGAATTTAATCAAAATTTACAACTAATTAAATATTTTATTACGAAAATATTTAAATACGGAATAGTAATAGTTCTTTCATAAAATAAATTGTTTGAAAAATATTGTACCTAAGTCATTGAAATTAGAAATTTTTGATGTGCATGATGACAAACCCATGTATTGAGCATCTTCTTTAAATATTCCATCCCCATTATCTTTAACTTCGATAAGAGTTAATCCATTGTTTACCTAATTAAAAGAATAAATACTAAATAAATAATAAAATGTTAATATTTATGTTTATATGATTGCATATATTTACAAGGTTAACTTCAATATTTTTTGCTTGAGCATCAAGAGAATTTTCTACAAGTTCTTTTATTACACTGTAAATGGATGAAATAATTTGTGTATTGTTAATTAATTGAATTATTTCTTTATCGAGTTTTTTAATAAACATTCTTGATACAATAAATATTTATATATTTGAAAAACAATAATCATTATATAATCAATATTTAATGCGTAAATATAAAATAAGTGTTTATAAATAAGATTATTTTTTGAAATATAAATAAGTTAGCAATTTTGTAGAAATCATCGTTTATAAATTCCTTAAATTATTTAATAATTTTCTTTTTTTAATTTCGATTATTTTCTAATCAATTATTGAATTTGAAAATGTTCTCACATACGCGACATAAACTTGAAATGTTTATAAGTCGAGAGAGGGCGCTAACGAAAAAAAAAACGATTTCACCGGCTACGCTCCCTTTTAATATTGTATTCAAGTGAAAAAAACGGGTTGACAAGTAAGTACGGAAACGCAGTTATTTGTAAGAAGCAGTTTGTGAGTGACAAATTGGACTATCTAGTTAACTGAAGAAAATTTACCTAAAGTATATAAAATTGTTATTACTCCATTAATACATTTGGTCAATACAATAAATTAATTATTTCTTATTTAATATTAGATTAAGGAATCGTTCGTAATAAGAAAGATAATTTGGATGAGATCATAATAATAATAAGCTTATTGTTGTTAAAATATGAATTTAATAATTCGGCGACTATGACCAGCGTTCATATGCAATAGATTAAGTTAAACCCATGCATGATTTAAATATAATTTTTTGGAAAAAATAGAAAAATAACTATTCAATGATAAGTGTGAATATATTAACGACATGCAAGGAGTTACCGTGAGTCCATATGATTATCCTTTTATCCTTTCCATATTATCCTTTTGCGTTAACAATAATGGGATAGAAAGGTCTACTTAAAGAGGCGTGAAGAATAAATGTATTTTTTTTAGAATTAAATAAACTTGAGAAACCACACTTTTCCGGAATCCTGGGGTGTTCATTGAATCATATTTTATTTTAACGCTTCGCGCAGATCTTGCTTGTATATATAAATATTATTTATTTTATGAATTTTCATTGTTGATTTAAGTATATTTTACGGGTATAACGACTTTTTCTTTTCAGAGGCCAACCTGTTCACGTTAATGTTTTGTTTCTACATTTTCTGCTTCTTAATTCGTGGCAAGCAATAAGTAGAACACTCCGCGTATGCCGCGGTTGTCTCTCATCGGAAAGCTCGCCTAAAAAATCGCGAGCCTACCGGCACGAAACGGCACGGTCACGCGTTGTTTAACTTTTTATCAGATTACAAAGACACTGTGGGTCTATCAGGCTACAAAACCTCTCGCTCTTACCGGGCAGGCGTCCCCACGAGACGAATTCAAAGTTACTTCAGTACTTTTATTCGTGTTATTTTCTTTTTGTTCATTATTTAATTATATGTTATTTTTCATTACATGCAGCAGCACGTCGCGCGGCAATCCGTAAAAATGATGTATTAAGATATGTTCCAGCTTAAGGTATGAGCGAGAAATAAAAAACAGTGAACAATTTTTTAATTCATTTTATTTTAATGATTCTAGCCTTATACAAAAATATTGAAGCATTAATACGTAAACCTTTTAAATGTATTGGTACTGATATTTAGGTAAAAGAAATCACGTACGAATTGCTATCAAGCGAAATATAAAGTTTTTATGTCAACCTTTGCACATATTTAATCTAAGATGCTAAGCGTTATATGTCATAATATAATAATCTATCATACTTTAGAATGTATAATTGATAAAAATTGTATTAAAATTTTTAAAACTATGCACTAACCTAATATATAAATAATTCTTTTTTTAATAAAAATTTATATATTTACATAAATTCGTATACGTGTATTGTATTTGTATATTAAGCATTGTAATGATAAGAAAATAGCTAAATAAATATACTTAGCAGAAAATGCAAATAGATACAATATATATAATATAAAGCAACTTTTTAATAATTTAAGTTTTTTACGTATATAAGACTAGAATTTCTAGACTACCATTGTAAATAATCTATATTAAACAAACGCTATATTTAGTAAATTAAAAATTCTCAATTAAAATTATCAACCAAACTTACATTTTTATTAATTTTATTTAATAAAATTACTACACTAAAAAAATTTAAATGTTAAAAACCTCAACAGTATAAGTTGAGAAGAAAAAAGATCAAACAACAGTTATTAACATCTAGTTATTAATAACGTAAATTAAATAACATAAAAACCTATTATCTCATTTAAATAAAATTATCCTTTTAGAAAATATATCTTTTGCTTTTTATGTAATAGCCACAATGTTGCACAACGTAAAAAAATTGTAAATTAATTTTAAAAAATGTTTTAAATACACTTTTAGATAAGACTTCAGATTTAATAGAATATTGTGCATTTTACGATGTATATAGATTGGATACATAGAATATATAGGTTGTATATACTCTGTATACAAAATTAAATGATAATGCAGATTACTCCTTTGATATACTGTTAATTTAATATTTTTCTAGCTAAGCTAATAGGTAATTTAAAATATTACGAAAAAGCTTAATAATAAAAATTAAATTATAATCGAAAAATATTTTCATTGTTTCTTTCATTGAGTGATTTCAAATATAAATATTTTTGCAATTTAAATTAATTTACGTTGCTTTTTTTTTATTGTGAATAACTATCCAAATCAATTAATTTGAAATTTTTATTATAATTACGTATTGCTGAGCATAAAGATTCATCTATTTGATGTTACTATTAAAGAATAATATTTATTAATAATTCTACATACATGTTTGTAAAAAATGATTTATAAAATAACGAGTTTTATTTCAAAGTGAAGTTACGCACAATTTGGCCAATAATATATACATTTTAATGAATAAATGTGAATTAATAAGTACAAAAATATCTGGTACAATATTTGAATAGACACGATTATTGATCCCAACTCCAAAATATGCTATACAATATAAAATGAAGGTCTTTATCTCAATCCATGTAATCGACCAATCTTATTATGTGATAATAATATTTACAAAAAACGTAAAATTTGATTTAGCTTAAGAAATGCTTATAAAATTACGTATTTTATATAAATTTAGTTTCAAATGCGTACTTGCATTAGATATATTTAAAATAATATTATAAAATCATAATTTTAAATATTCTACTCGTCAAATTTTAATCAGAATTATATATTTTTTGTATACATACCGCGCATATTTTCTACGGGTCAAACTTAAAGTGGACGTACATACGACAGAATGGTGGAAAAAAGATTCTTAATCTTTTTAGAAAATCTTTTAGTTTTTTAATCTTATTCCTTGTATATAGTAATAATAAGATATATTACAAAATTGAAAGCAGAATAATTATGTTTAATTTCTTTATATATAATTTTTTCCAAATTATTTACTTTGATTTCAATTTTTTTCTTCTTTAATGTATACAAAATTATTCTGGAAAGGTATCCTCGTATTATACTTATAAAAGTTGTAAAAAAAAAGAAAATAATTACCCAAATTAAGCTACAACATTAATTGACGAAGGTATCTGACATTAAAACTTGAATAAAGACTATCGTATTTCATCATATTGTATTGTATCGTATAACGAAATATTATGAAATGTTCTTGCATTGAATTAAGTTTGACCGATTTGCAAAAGAAAAGTTTTATTTTTATCTGCTGAAATTGAACTTTTTCTTTAAAAGTTTTAATTTTTTACTGAAAGGGGTAGGGAATTTAAAATTTACATTATTCAATAACAACAAATATTCATAAAAACGCTCTAATAATTTCAATATTCGTATTTTGTTTTTTATATTTGTATTACAGAATTCAACGTCTATATAATAGATCAAAACCACATTATTATAATTGCAAGTATACAGGTCTATATTATGACTATTAAAATCTTTTTTTAGATGCTTGTTGACAACTCTACTGAGGATATACAATCATTGAAAATCACAATTCTGTTTTATTTTATAGTAACAATTGTATAGTAAAGAATAAATATTGTCTTCACATCTATTGAAAAGAACCATCTGTATCAAAAAAAGAATATTTATATCCAACGACTATTATAATATAATTCTTAAATTAAATATTATTCTAGTTCGATTTATTTACATAAAATTCTAATCATTATTAACTTACATTTTTTACAAAATTTTAATTAAATCATAATCTTAAATAATTGTTTACATTCATAAGCAATTAAGTGGAATTGTCTTGTTAATAATATTATGTATATTCAATTCATTCTGCCAATTCCCTTTACAAATCTTCATGATTTCAAATTCAATAATTCTTCAAATACTTTAAATTCGGAGAAAGAAGTTACACATTTTGTATGTTAAATTTTAGATAATTTAATCATGAACTTAAACATGTAGTAAAAAACATAGAATATTTTATATTATACAAAAGTCTTTTATTTCTATAGCATTTTTAGAATTTATAATTCAAATAATACTTGACAACATTTTAAATAAATAAATATGTTATATAAATCTGAATACGTATTAATAAAATAAATAATTTTAAAAATCACTTGTACTATGTGATACTCAAATTTAGGGAAGACTTTTAAGCTTTTCCGCTATAAAAATCGCATCAATATAAATGTCAGAACATAATTTTTATACATTTTAGCCTTAAAAAAAAATTATCAATCTAATAAAGCTTTAATTTAAGAGGAAGTCAGTACAATCTTAAAATATACTTTGTATGGTCACAAATAAAAAAAAGCATTAATTATTACAAAAATTACAATAGAAAATATAAATAATAATAAAGAAGATAATATAACATAATATTACATGTATTGCTCATAATTGTTATAAAAATATACGCTTTTTACAATAACTCAATAATTTTTTTATTTTTTAAATAATTATTTTAGCCTCAATAAATAGTATGCAGAGAGAACTAAGTACCAAAAATTATTTAATAAAGCATAATTAAATTACCCTTGCATTTATCATATCAGCGCTAATGAATGTATTTTTTACATGTCGCAGCAATTTATTCTTTTTAATTGAAGACATTTTGAAATATATGAAATATATTTATTTTATAAATTAATAATTCTTTTAGAATAAAGAAATATAGTAAAATTTTGTTGTAAAATGAATTTTATATTTTATTCATATTTTTTTTAATTAAAAAACAACTTATTTATTTACTAATTAAAAAAAAATTTATGTCAGTAGAAAAAATATTCAGCATTATTATATTACAAAAAAGTTATAAAAAATAAAAATATGTCACATAAAATACATAATATTTATTATTGTATAGTATGTTGTAATGATATGATTTCAAATTAAATTTTCTATACATAATTCTCTCTCTGTAACATTTAAAGTAAAAATGCTGTAGCTGAGAACCATCGTTAAAATAAAAATTATACATTTTTGTTATTGTCACTCCAAGTAGGAAATAAAAAATATATAATAATATTAAATCTTTCATCATAATGGTAAAAGATCGATGAGGTTTGCGCGTGGTTGGGTTAATGATTCAGGAAAAAATTCTGATAACTTATCGTACAAGTCAGTTCGACGGGCGTGAATCATTTTAGCTACAGAATTGCTTGATGTTAAACCAAATAAGTCATTTTTATTATCTTCTTGTATGGCTTCTGACTTAGAAGAATTTTGTTCATGAAAGAGAACATATGCCAGTTGTTGAAACTATTAGTAAGAATTAACTTAGTTATTATAAACAAATATTTTTATAATAGAATAAAAATAACTATTCGATTTACAAAATATTATCAAATAATAATTATACATCTTTTTCATGTAAGGATCAGTTTTATTAATAATTTTAATATTTATTTTATGAAGTTAAATAATAACTCTATTTTTCAATTTAATCTACTTGTGTTAATCTTGATTAATTCTGTTTTGTACATAATTTATTTTTTTTAAATAATTGCTAAAATAAATATCAATTTAAAATTATGAATTTATTTACATTATTCATAACTTTTTAATAAAAATATAATTTTTAAATGTAAGACATTTTTATATTTTCTATGTTTGAAAATTTCATTATTTGATACTAAGAATAAACTAATTATTTTAATAAAAGCAATTACTTTTATATTGTATCAATTTAAATAATATGATAAAAATTTTTGTCAAAATTATATTGAAAAATCAATTACCTCTTTCGTTTGTTCTAAATCACGATGATCAATGATTTCTGACACTTTTGTTTGCAAATATTCCAAAGCTTCCATACTATTATGAATAGCCAACTCCTCAAATTTATATTTTCTAATGATAAGTTTACATTTTTTAAGTATCTGGTCATGAGATGGTCGGCAAAGCTGAAGTTGCCAAAAATCATCAAGTCTCAGTTTTGGAAGACATGCTCTTCCTGGATTACCTCCAAATAAATAATGTACCTAAAGTAATGTAAATTATAAAAATTTTATCATCATAATTATTATTATTGTTGTTTTTATCATTATTATTTTTCTTAAAGAAATGGAGAGGAAATTGAGTGAGAAAAAGCCATAACATGGCTTTCAAGATGAGGTTAGTTATCTGAAACACCGGTTTGAGATACATTAGCCTTTCATAGATTTAGATTTTGTTACGGATAATCTGTTCTCGATGTATCCTTTCCGATAGAGCGTTTGGCCGTAAGTGTACGAAACTGGTGATTGACTGAGGACTAAAGAGATATGTACACATATATATACTAGATATATATATCGTGTTCTACATTGGCGATGTTATGCATAGTTAGATGGCTCATTGCAAGTACAGACGAGTTATTTATTCCAAGTCTTGAACACGAGTAGCGTAACGAATTCAACATATCAAGGAGCGGTATACTTCTGATGAAATCGGCTTGAACACGTTAAGGTGGATAGATATGCTCGATACGACGGATGCAGACTTTAAAGCATTTCAATATCTTCTTTGAAATATTGTGGGTTATTTAAAGAACAGATCTACTATCTAACGTTTCCTACAATAGCTACAATTTCGAAATGATTCCTTCTGACTAGATATTATTACCCAAAACATGGTATTGACACGGAATCATTGTAGTTTGAGGCTGAGGCCATGCTTTTGACGAAGATGGTTAATATACGTTACAGATTACATTTTAAAAAATAAGTAAAACTAATAATAAATAATAATAATATATAGAATTTTATATATATAGAATCATATAGTTTGTTGTTTAGTTGCGAAACTTCGCGAAAGTTCCAGACGAGATGGGCGAATGACAAAAAAAAAAGTTTATGCATTCAATTTGCGGGAAAGCTCGCTTAGCAAGAGCTTATGAGGCTATGCATTCAGATATAAATGAAATGGATTAATAAAGAGATTGTATCCGGAAAACGTGCTATTCGAATATATAGATTAGATATAGAACAACACAAGCATGGTACATTGATTTATAATCTAACGAGATGATTGATCGATATCTGTTCCGAAAAAAAGAAAAAAGGACGATTATAATAATTACTATTAATAAATTGTTTTCAAACTAAAAAAAAAAAATGCATACACTTAAACTGCGAACAATATGTTAAAAATATAAAAATGTAATGCATCTGACTGAATAAACATTCTTGAAAATAATTTAAAACTTGAAGAGGCCTTAAGAAAAAAAATGAAAGATGAATTTATAATGTAAGAAAAAAAGATGGTAAGGAATACACTGGATGGCATAAAAAAGAAGAAGCGAATAAAATCGGAGAAATTAAAATTTTTTCGCAATCAATAAAAGATGGCTCAGTAGTATTAATAAATTTCAACAAAAATTATAATATTAAATAATCATTAAAAATACCTTACAAAAATCATATGATTAATGTAAGAACAATATAAATTAATGTAATTATTATAAAACAGCATTTTTATATTTTAAATATCTTAAAAATCTTATTTGATTTGAATACATAATCATATTTTTCGATGAAAATATTTTTACTTTAAAATCAACAATAAATTGAAACTCTACCAACGTTCTAATAGGAACCATAGGGTAACAGGGTTGGACAATCTTCCAGTAGAGATGCTGAAAGTGGTCATAAAGAGACACCAGTCGGCATGTATAACTCGTACCTTTGAATAGGAATATACTACTCCCATTACAAGTAAGCGAAACTTGTAAATAACGATAAAAGAGCATCGAAATCTGAATTACAGGTATTTCTATCTATAAATTATAATTATAAATCAGGTATCTATGAATACCTACATTAAATGGTCAAGGTAGCAGATCATAATTGTAAACACTGTGAATATGCCAATAAAGATCCCGCGCATACGTTTTCTGTGTAGAAGCAATGGACACGAGAGAAAGACGATCAGATGATAATATCGAAAAGGTTATGCAGGAAGGTATCGTACCTCCAATGCTGCCTGATCAGGAAAACTGGGGACTACTATTGCCCAAAATATCCTTAGATGAAAGAGGACAGACTATCACTACCGGCAAGAAGGAATCAGAAGAAACGCTGCTTTTATGGACAATCTCCTGGTTTTCTTTTTAAATACTATGTCGGATGACGGCTTTGGGGAGGAAATTTGATCCAGGAAAAGATGGTTTCCTCAGTACATTCACACCGTCTTTAGTCTCTAGTTATAACTGTAGGGTACAGACAGTAGTAATGTACTGAGCGGGTATACTGGAAACCATAATGTCGCGGCATAAAAACATGATGATCCTAGAGTACCTAAGGTCCGGGTTCCCGATAGCCTCAAAAAGATTTTCGCCCTTCTTTATATAAAAATATTTTTATTATTTGGTAGTATTTCTTCTATTCTTACTTTTCTTACGTGATCATAAACAAGCTGATGAGCGAATCGTGGACAAGGTTCATAATTTTGCATTTTACTCCAATATTTTTCACCAACATTTTCATTTCGATAAATACAAGTCCATTTATTATTTTTTATATTATAAACCCAAAATGAGTTTTGAACATTTTCATCTCGTTTGTCTTTATCTTTACTTAATCCCTAATTCAAACAATTTTTAATAATTAGAAATTTTTCAGAATCTTAATTAAAACATAATCATTAATAATTTAATAATTACAGATAACACATATATCTCTCCAAGTTCTGGATCTATGTTTGCACGTTGCGTAAAACCAGCAGCTGGGATATGATTTGAATCTTTACTCCCTAATTCACTCATGCTAATGTATTCCACTTTATTAGTATCGACTTTATATGTAAAAAAGTCATTTAAATATTCTTTGCCCCTTTGACCAGCAAACATATACAATTTTCTAGATTCCTAAATAAATATATTGTCAATAATTTTAGATAATATATATAAATGAAAATTAAATTTTATTCTTACAGGATGAAATAACATGGAATGACCAACTCGAGATCTAATACTCTGTACATTTTGAATGTTTGGTCTAGAAACATCACAGGCAAGTTTTTGCCAAGTACCAGTAGGAACATGATAAGAATATAATCCAGAAAATACGAATTCATTTGAATTTGTCATATTTTCTTCCAGGCTGAAAGGTGCATTTTTATAATTATTAAATTTTAAATTAAGTACAAAAAGTACATTTATTCTATGATGTTTCTTCATGAAAAGATAAAAATTCTTTATAATTTTCTATTGTTTATGTATCATTTATTAAATAATTCATTATTTTATCCTCTTACAATTTTTAATACAGTCAATATTTAAATAATTATTACTTTGTTGTTGGAACAAGTATGCGTCCTCCAAATACGTAAATTGTTCTTTTATCAATATCCATTAACATTTGATGATCAAATATAAGTTCAGGACCTCCAACAGCTGCTGTGTCTTCAGATATAAGTGTCCACTTATTTAACTCAATGTTGTATACATAAAAATCACTTTTTAAATTTTCTGCTGTTCGATATTGCGTATCTAAATATTTACCTAAAGTAAAAAGTTGACGTCTCCCAGGATCTAAGCACATTTTATGACAAGAACGTGCACTTGGACCACCCTATTATATGATATATGATGTATTTATACATTCATATAGATATATGTATATATATGTATAATTGTTATGTATATTAATAAATTAAAGTAATTAATTTTGAAAAGAAACTATAAAAGCATATAAAGCTATTCCTTGAAATAAATGAACATTACTTACAATTGCTGCTGTATCTGAACAGATTAAAGACCATGTTGAAGTATTAATATTGTAAGCCCATAAATCTGCAAGATCTTGGTTACCATTCCAACCACCAAAAAGATAAAGTACTTCTCCAATTGAATCTAACACCATTTGATGACCTCCTCTCATACCAGGCTTCGGCTCTGATATGGATAATTTTGTCCATGAAACTTCATATGGTTGAGAGTTTATGTATTCATCCATTAAACCCACTATAAACAATAATATATTTAAAAATAATTTATATTTCATTATTATTACATAAATGTAACTTCAAAATTTCAAAAAGTTAAAATTGATATAAATGTAATAGTAATTATTATTTTATATAATCTAATGTTTTAAGTAATTTAAAGTGTTTCTATAATTTGTCATATTTATAAATGAAATATTTAAAATGTACGTTTTTGTATAAGAAATCATTAAAAATAATTATCTTATAAATATTAAATTAAAAATTTTTACATATATACATACTACTGACAGCTCTAGTAATAAAATTTTCAGTTTGAATGTGATCTCCTTTTACAACAAGTATGTCATACAATACTGATAATTGAGAATCTTCTAATAGTACTCCTGTCACGTGTTTCAATGTATCTACAACTTCCTGTTGTTGACACTTTCGGAAGTGCTTCATGCACAGTCTTATAATCTCTCTTTGTTGATACTATTGAAATAATAACAAATATTAAATACAAAAATATTTTATATTTCAAAAAAGAACTGTTGTGATTGATTTTGAACCAACTGAAGCTTTAATTTTAATTTTTTCAATTGAATTCTAAATATTGTTAATTATTGAAATATTGAATTTTATAAGAAATAATTTTTTAATTAATCATGTATTCTTTATTTTAAGCAAAATATGATATAAAATAAAAAATTTGTTTAACAATTTTTATATTAATAACAATGTATCAAATTCAACCATTTCAATTATTTGAATTCAAATTCAATAGTCATAAAAGATTCTTTTACCACATTCAACCAATCCATAATAGGTTTAACTAACTTATTATTATCAGTTCCAGTAAGTCGAACATGCCATACAGAACAATACATGTTTGGCCCCCATGACTGTAATAACAGAATTTTTACATATCTTATAGGAAAATAATTTTCTTTCCCACCAATACTATAATTAAATTCAAATGTTTCTGGTATTGAATCATTTTTTAAACCTCTGTAATCAATATTTCATTTGAAAAATGATATACAAATATAAAAATACAAACAATCATTTACCCTTCTACAAGTTTTATCATATTTTCTGATTCAAGACCTCCATACACTATAAATTTTCTAACATTACACACATGCGCCTTTTCAAATTTACCAAATGTTATTGTTTTCACTATTGACGGTTGTTGTAATTTTAGAATAATAAACTGTAAAAATAAAAATCATATTTTTACAATTGTACATTAAAATGAAATGGTATTGTAAATGTTAAAAATAAGAACTCACCTGAGGATGGCTATCATTATCTGTTGACCAACGAGATGTTTGATCTGATGGTTTATCAATAATTATATTTCTAAAAAAAAAAAATCAAATTAATTGAAAATTTTCATAAATAACTGAATTAACGAAATGACAATTTTATAGCTAAGTACTATTAAAAATATTTCATTACCGAAAAAGAGTTTTATAGGTTATCAAACATTTTAAATGTTTGATAAGTTAAAATGTTTATGCAGCAGTTTTTATAATTAAAAGACTTATAAATATATGTATATAACACTTACTCAGGCACGAAAGTTGACGAGTAACTTGAACATTTGAAAATTCTATATTCTAAATTTTTTTCAAAATCACTTTTCTCATTTGACGCCATGTTACAATCCATCTTGGAAAAACATAACCTTAATTTTAAGAGGTAACCAATCAACCGTTTTCCGGTTAGCACCAATAAGTCTGTTTACGTTCAAAATTTTGTATTTAAAAATATATATTTTTATTTATTATCAACAAATTGAATTCATTTACTCAGAAAATAACTGTTTTATAATTTCTATGAATAAATAAACTATTATTAATGAATGAAATGAAAAAACGAGAAATATTCAAAATTTAAACCAATATTTTTCAAAATTATTTAATGATATATATTAAATTCTTATAAATACCCTGTAAAATTAACTATAAGTGATATTTTATAAGTACTTTATAAATTTTTATAATGAATTTTTTAATAAATGAAACACCAAAGACAAATTTTAATAAATTCATATTTTCTAGTTTATAGTTTTATCTTTTTATTGGTAATTTGGTAATTGGCAAAAGCTTGTCTGTAATTATTCAATTGTATCTTTAGAATTTGATTCGTGAAATAAAAGTTTTATATTAAGCCACTAAATTTGTAACCAGTTATATGTTAACTATTCTAGATAATAATTTTATTTGCGTATACTTTAATTAGATACTAGATTAGGCTAAGTGATGGCTTAATTGGATTGAATCGGAATCGGAAATTTTAATAATTTTAAATTATTGTTTTAGAACGATTTTAATTAAATTATTGTGATTATAATGTGATTAATTTCTTAGATAAATTAATATTATTTCTATACTTGAATTATGATTTCAAAGTTATTTCATTTTTCATTAGAAAATATATTTTTTAAATAGTAAAAGTTTTACTTTTAACTGATAATTATATAATTTAAAAATCTGTAGAGTAAAATAAATAATTAAAGACAAGAAGATTATATACTTATTAAATACTACATTTATAGATAATCGAAGTTTAATCTAATCTATTTAAATTTTTCTAAATATAGTATTTAAAGTAAAAATATTATATTAGAAAGTTACGTCAATGTAGATCGCATTTATATAATATGATTTACAATTTAATATTTTGATTAATCAGAGTATTAATTTGAAATTTATAAATTTTAATATGCGACTATACGGTCACGAAGTAGTTTATTCTTTAATAGCTAATTACAATCTGAGTTAATTTGTATCAATTTTTTGTGATATGATTTTTATTAATTATCGAATTGTATCACTAAATTAGTATTTTACCTAAATTAATAATACAATCTTTTTAAAAGTAATGTTACACTTTCTTCTTCACGGAAAATATTACAATTGACTTGATTGTACATTAAAAATTAAAAAAAATAAATCAAAAGTAACAATTATGAATAAATGAGAAATATACACGATAACGTACAAAAATAATGTTGTTATATAAATTTGATACGAATGTATTAATTTTATTAATACTTAATTAATTAATATAAATATTGTAAAGTTATTTTCTTTTTTTGACTTGAAAATAGTAATAAACTTTTTTCATTTAATTAAAAAATAAAGTCGAAATTAAGCCTAGTAACCTTCGTCTGAAAATAGTTTACCTTAATCGATACACAAAACTTGGTAATAAAAAATGAACATATACCTAAAAGTATAAGCGATATGTAACAACAATAGAAAAATATTTTTTTTTGAGATTTATTTGAATTCATAGTTAGTCTCCGTACTTTAATAAATCTCTATCAAAATAGATATCCTACAAATATAATACTTACTATATCCTTACTTACTTACTATACTTACTATATATATATATATATTATAATTAATTACTTTTTATTTACTAAACAAAATTTATCCTTATTTTTATGGGAATGCAAGTTTTTTTGACATTCTTTTTATTCATTTAGTTTTTTTTATTTAAATGTAAATGTAAGTTGAACTGGTCACAAATATTAAATTTTGTAGAGATAAATTATTACACACATATATAGTATGAATTAAGTTAATTAAATCAATATGGCCTTAGTAATTAGAAATAAAATATATTTTTTACATAGATTTGGAACTATTAAAATTTTGTTGGATTTATAAGTTTTTCTTGCAAAAATTAATCTTTTTTATATCTTTAATGCATATTGTAAAGATAACATTTTTCTTTAGACTACAATTCAAAAATAAATGATTGTTAGTATATAGTACAGGAAATATTGTACAAGTGCTTACGATATTTCTTTCATAGTCACATATTTTTTTAATATAATTATATTAAATCTAACAAGTGTTCGATTAACAAATTTCTCTCCAAATTTTAATCAAATAGATTACATATATTCTGCTTTAAATTTACTACTGTTTATTATAACTATTACAATAATTTTTCAACATCAATATACGGCACGCTCTTAAATAATATTTTTCAATAGCAAATCTTATTTGTTAGCATACATGAAGTTAAATATTATTGTAAAATAATGTTTATCATGAAATAATGGAATGGTGGAGAGCCTTCATTAGAGGCGGTAGATATTGTTAGAACTTTTGAATTAAATGGAATATGATGCTTATCTATCCATCTTTTTTTCAATATAGATAACGGACATCCATAAAATTTGTTTTAAAATAAAAATTGATGAGCTACATAATGCTTAATAATTATCGCGAAATCAGGTATTTGTTTATAAAAAAAATTGATAAATTTTCATAAAACAAAAAAGCTATTTGTGTATTTAATAGGTGATATTAATAAAACGAAAGAAAGTAAGGTAAGAGAACTCAGGAGAGAGAGGACTTAGTAGGAAATAGAGTGAATGCAATCTAAGAGAATGAAATGGAATGGAATTCATATAAGGAAAGAAAATAAACAGTGGTAGTCGTGATAACGGATTAGAAGAATAAAGAGAGGGATGGTCAGGGATATAGAAGAAAGGTGAAAGAGCAGGGGGAAATAATAGTTCGACGAGTACGATCTTGCTGAGCGAGCACAAAGCGCGCTCAAAGCTGGTGACGTCAAACGAACGAACTTGCAGAAAAGCGGAGTTGACTGGTGCGCGCGCACTATCCTCTTATCAGATGCATATGTGTCGTTGCTTTGCTCGTCAATCGACAGCGAAGTTCCGACATGGACGGATACAGTCACGCATAAGGCACCACCAGAAGATTTAAGGTTGGACGAGGTCCCAGTCGGTTTATATGGGTAGGGACATCTATAAGTGAGGAAGGGGTCAGCCTATATAATCAGTTGGTGATGTGAGCGGGAGGAGGGCAGTAACAGTAGTAGGCTTCGTGGGGTCGAAAGAAGAGGTGGCTGGTTTGAGGTAAAAAGGAACGAGGAGAGTCCATCTATCTCTTTTTCTTGCATACGATTCAGCGATGAGCGGTAGAGTGCGCGCTATCGCCGTATCGTGATCGTCGTCGATGTCGACGATAGCAGTCCGTGGCTCATGGTGTCTGGTGTGTCGGTGTTTCAATATGGCGTGTGTACTAACTTCATGCCATCCACATGCAGGTGAGATGATTCGCCGTTTTTCCATCGTGAACTAAATTCGATACATACAACCTATTTTCGGTGCTTCCGTCGCCTAAAGTATGTCCTATCTTTATTCCTGGTTATTGTACTTTACTGTTTCTTAATATAAAATAGTTAATATAAAGACGCCTTAGCGTCGTTGTAGCCAAAATATGTCACTCAGATAGCGGGCCCATTTGGATAATGAGAGCGACTAAAAGGGATGAGCGATAGAGAGAACGAGTGTGATGAGTGAGATCGAGAGCAAGAAAAAAGAAAGATACGGAATGGCTGCTGCTACGTACCGAGATACTGTGAGCATGATCGAATGCGGTTTTTTATTTATCATTGAGTAAAGGAGAATAGAGACGAACACACACACACATGTTATCTCTCTCTCTCTCTCTCTACATATATATATGTAGAGAGAGAGAGAGTACAGGTGTATATACATACATCAGAGTGAGAGACAACGATGATCGTACAGCTTACCGAATTTCGTATGACTGGGATTTATTTATTTCAAATTGAGAATTTTTTTCCTTTTTTTCTCTTTGCACCTGTAACGTAATTAGGTATTTTCGTAAAATAGTCACCACACGGTTATAGTTTCAGTAGGTTATATTATAAATGGATGTTGTGTAACTTTTATTATGTACTGCATTCTTCATAGATAAAAAGAAAAATTGTCTCTAGAACTTCTAGCATCTTTAATTACGTATAGAAATGTAAAATTTTTTTAAGTCGATGTGTTGGACTACTAATTATTATCTTGGATAAGACTTAGTATTATTTTATAAGGAAGCATTATAATAATTACAAAATTTTTATAGAAAGGTTAAATGTTTTATGACTTTTAATTTTAATTTTGTCTGAAACAAACAATTAAAACTTAAATACGTAAAGTAGTAATTGAATCATTGAAAATTCATTTATAATTTGGTCATTGATTAATACATTTATTTATTTCTTTTTGTTTGTTTATTTTCATTGTTGTTATTTCATAACATAATGTTATACTTTTAAAGCATTTGGATCAGCTTCTTTATTATTTATAATCAAATCAACTATTTTTAATAGTATTGAAAAACTTTTCTTTATACATTTTATTTTCATTAATAAAAATAATACTTCTCCGTTTTTTCTAATAATTAATAGTGTTCATAAGACTTGGTAATATGATGAGCTTTAGCTTACAATCAATAAATTGATTGATTTATTAAAATATAAATCCAACTTACTGATTTTTGTCAGAAAAAATAGTAGAAAAAGAATATCTTTATTTTAAATAGAATAATTTAAAAAAATATATAAAAAATTGTTTAAAAATCAATTTTCGTATTTTACAATTGGTCAAGGTTTAAACTTTAAAATTTATTTGCACAGAAAATACGCTTGCATTTGTGAAAAACACATATTTGTATACCTCCTCAAATAATGGAACTAATTTTAATAATATAAATAATATGATATAAAGTTTTAGAACCTTTTCAAAACTAATTAATATATAAACTGATAAAATCTACGGTTAAGCAACTTTTAAATTTATTCATTTGTAACTACTTGAATCTTTTGTGAAGTTAATATATATAACTTAGATATATTTGCATTAAATTTTCTTCATGAAAAGATTATATTCTTTCCTTTATATTTACGATATTAAAATTAAATATAAGTATAATTTAACCTTTTAAAATAATATTTTATAAAGCATATTCAAGAATTTCATAAAATAATATCTTAAATGTGTAATTTGAACTCCGAAGATCTATGTTAATATAAATATAACATACGATTTTATATCTTCAATTTACATTTTAAAATTTGTATTTATTCCTTAAGCTTCAAAATGAGTAAGATTTACATGAAAAAAAATCCGAATATTCCAATAACATTGCAGTAATGTAATAAGAATATAATGCCCTATAAGTTCTTTTTAAAAAGTTCTTAATTAATTATTTAATTTATATAAATAAAATGTGTTTTAAAAAAATATTAAAGTTTTCATAAATTTTATAAATTCATTCGTAACTTATGATTTACTGTATGAATGAATATTTATTATAATTTTATTCGTAAGTACTTATTTTATTTTTAAAAAGAAAATACAGTAAATTTTTTAATTGTATAATTACAATCTTTACATAATTTAAGTACTTATATGTATACATACATATACATACATTATACCGATTTATTATTTTAAATCCTTCTAATCTTTTTCTGACTCCGTAGCTTATAAAATGTTACTTATATTTTGGCTTTAAAATGTTTACAATATTTATTTTTCAGTATTTTTTCCAAGCAAGCTTAAAAATAAATTTTAAATAATGATTAATTTTTTAAATATAATATAAAAAATATTTTCATTGTCCGTGGCGTATCAAAAACAATATCAATAAAATTTATATATTTATATAAATATTATATAGTTTAACAAAAAATCTTAAATTATAAAAACAAATATTTAACATACAATGTATAAAGTACCTTCAACACGTCAAATAAAAAACAAAACTCATTGTAGTTTAAATTTTAACGCAAGAAAATTATTAACTTTTTTCAATTGTATAATAATAATTATTATAGTTATTATAGCAATATTCTATAATTATTATTTTATTTATTATATGATAGTTTAATTGTGCTTGCAAAATAAGATTTAACCGTTGAAATAATAATTTATTATTAATAACGATCTTTTAATAAACTATACAAAATATTATTGGAGTTGTAAATAATTAACGTATGTACGCTTTATAAGTCAGCCATTAAAAATTCAAATTCTTCAAAGAAATTTTTCATGTTTAATTGCTTGAAATTTTGCAACGTGACGATTTATTAAACGGATTACGCAGGGTTATTAAGCATGTTGTAGAGCTACTAGTTAGTAAACTCTTACTTAAGCATTCCATTGAATAAAAATGAAGTAACTTATTATATAATATCGTTGATATTAATTCTATTTTTATTGTTTACATATGTATTTTGAATCGTTATCAATTCATTATTTACATATAGAAATTTCATTTCAAAGTAATTAATAAAAATACTTAAACAAGAAATATTTTACGATAATTTTATAATTTAATTTATGTTATAAATTGTGCAGGATTCGGTCACTTGTTAAACTATAGAAAATAATACGATATAATGCTTTGAAGTAGCAAAATAAGAAGCGTAACAAATTATAATGGCATTCTAATATTTAATAATTACATTAAAATGAGATTAGAGTTACATTATTTCGTATTTATAAAGAAATATTTTATAATAAATAAAAAAGAATTTTTAATTTCAAAAAAATTTATTAAAGAATATTGATGTATATATGTATCAGAAATTTTTTATTCCTATATTATTATTTTATATTTTGTTATATAATAGTATGATGTTTTCATTTATTACACGTGAAAAATGTAATTACGCTTCAATTAATCTTTTTTACAATGAATTAAGTTTTAATTTTATAAATTAAGTGTGTAAGAAATAATATTATTTTAAAGAAAAGTAAACTATAGATGATAAAATTAAAATTAAATTACTTGAAAGTATCTTTATATAATTAGTTTATAAAATTAGTAGCTCTTTTCAATATTGAAATTTTTAAGACGGGGGAAAACGCGTTCATCACATGATGGGAAATGTATATTTAGTAATTTGTTATTTAAATTTTTGTTTCTAATCTAAAATTATTTTGTATAAAAATGATAGTTTTTTATGCCTATTATAATAGTTACAACTTATATTACTCTATTAATTGATACTTTTGCATTAAATTAAATAGATACGATATAGATATTTATTATTAAAATTTTTCATTTTTTATGCATGTTTTATTTATGACTTAGAAATGTATGCCACTAATTCTTTTATCTTTAATATGGAAAATACAATTGATTATTACTACCTTTTTAATATAGTATATAGTTCATACTCATAATTAAATTAAGTGTAAAAAAAAATTATAATAGTAAGTTCTTGTACGATTCATCAGTTAATCATTAATTAAACCAAAATTTAAGTTGCAATTAGCCCTTTAAAAGTAATGTAAATAATTTAATTGAGTCAAATCGTGTAAAACCCCATCTTGTTGGATTTTATTATTTGGAATAAGTTTATGAATATTAACCTTTTTTGAAAATACATTCATTTCCCCGAGTATACTATCAAACGTTTAAAAAAGCAAAAATTTGTTTGATATTATGATTTCTTTTATTATAAAACAAATTTTAAAATAGGGATAAAATAAATTATATAAATAATTCATTGTCGTAAAAATAATTTATTATTCATTAATAAATTTAGTGTTTACAGAAATAGATTAAAATTTCAATATCATTATTGTCCTTATTCTTCTTTTTTTTTTATTGTTTTTGTTGTTGGTGTTGTTGTTGCTGTCATTGTTATTTTTTTAAATATCGTTATCACTATTTAAATATTCTAATTCAATAACTAGTAAATCAATATTTTTGTTATGATAATATTTATGTAATACTATAAATATAAAATTATTTTTTCAAAATTATGGTATTAACTAAGTTACGGCAATGATAGTTTATTTATTACAGAACACAATATTTGATATTAAAAAAATTGTAAGAAAAATTAATTCAATAGAATAATAAATACTATGCTATAATAGTTGAAAACTATAATTGGAGGAATAAATATTAAATATTGAAGAAGTATTTCTTAGATTTTTCGTCGACTTACGGTTAATATTGCACGAGTAACGTAAAAGTTCTCCAGTTGACAATGATTTGGTCTTGTATGTACATTATATACGCTTGTATAATCTATGTATATATACATATATTATATAGTGTGTACATAGCGAGTCATAAATTGTCATAAACGCCATCGTCTAGGCTCGAAGTAGTAGGGAATTCCTCTAAGAAATCTACCTTGTCGTGTAAATGGTTCTATGGTAGTGAGCTCTTTTCGTAACACAGCAGGTTTCGTTTTACGTTACAATTTATACGCAGCATGCACGAACATCTAAATAAATGTGTGCGCTTGCGCGCACTAATGTGACTATTTCACAGACCGTATGCAGACGCACACAACCTTTGTGTTGATTTTTTTTATTTCTTTTAGTTTTCTGTAACCTTTTCGATTTTTTATTAGTCTTTTTAGTATGATGCCTCCCTTCCACTTTATGCTTTTACTCGATGTTACAACCTAATCTATACATTAATGATTGTGTATACTGGTTTTCGTCCTTATCTGACTTAGGCGCTAAGTGCTTATTGTGAAAGCACGGAGAGGGGAGAGAAACGATCAAATGGGTGTTTTGGCGAGTAGGTGGGAAGGAAAAGACATAGAGCGCCCTCCTTGATTGAATGATTATGTAGCAATATAGAAGAGGGAGTTAGAACGTATATCGATGAACGCTAGGAGCACTAGATTTTTAATTCGATGTCGTGTTTGTTTATGTTCACGTGCGCGCGTGCGCCCCAGAGGTAGAACAATTTTTTAGAGTGAAAACGCTACTGCTGGTGTCTTGTCCGTATGTTTTATTTTAGAACTCGCGACACGAGTACACTATTACTTTTTTTTTGTATATACTATTTTGTGTATGTATAGTTAGATTTTCAAGTTTGTGTGTTATTATTATACTTTTTCCGGTTGATAAATCCTTTTATTCGCGAGTGAAGGTTTTTAAAATAATATGAGGCTTACGGTCTAGTATTAAAAAAGTAATTACTTAAGTATTAGAGCAACATCTATTTAAATTTTAACTATGCTTGTTTACCACATTTTTATTCCAAATAATAGATTTTTTTAGCAAAATATATTATTTTATTGCTTACACATATATATAAACCCATGTACACGCGCATGCTCTGAGAAAAAAAAATTCATTTGTAGGCTAACTATTATTGCAAATAACAGAAAGATCGTTTTGTATGTAAATTGTATTTTATTTATTTTTTATTCACTTTTTTTAGTACATTTAGCTGGTTATTTATTACTTCATTTATAAACATTTATTTTATTATTTAATAAAGTATACTTATGATTCAGCAATGTAAAAAATTCTAATTGATAAGGTCTAATATATATCTGTTTATACACGACTATTGATATCTACGTGGTAAGTTATGTATACAGATAGATTACGTTTAGGCACATAAAGATGGATTTTATACGTTTTCTACTTTTGATTAAAATATATTATGGAATTTTTATTTTTTAAATGTTTCATTATCATTATTGATATTAATAATGTCATTTTTTGTATTCATGTACGTTTTTTTATGGATTACTAATTGATATAAGAAATATTTGTTGTATTAAATTTATAACAATTATATAATTTTTATATCTTAGCTATTTTTTCAATAATGAATTAGTTTATTTATAAATAACGATGAAATATTGATTTAATAATTTAAATTATACCTGTGAAAATAAAATTTTTTAACTGAATACTGTAAATTATATTTTTATTTTCAGATATAAAAATAAACCTAATATATAAATTCTATAAGATAGTAAATGGTGAGATTATGACCTACTTATATTGTGTAGGTTATACTTTAATGTAAAATAATATTGTTATAAATTGTTTTAATTCTTCTAAGAAATTAATTAATTAAAATTTATTCAAGTATTTTTTTTTTTAAATCAATTTTTTTGAAGTTTACATGTGTTTATGCATTTACGAACATAAACATTCATTTCATTGACGTCAGATTCTCGATTTAATTATTTATATTTTTTTAATTTGAAAGATTATTGAAATGACATTTTTAATATATTTTTGACTGTCTTTACAATTGTTACAAATGAATGTATTCATAGCAAATTTTATAGTTTAATAATTAATATCAAAGTAAACATTTACTAAAATATATATTTTAATAAATACAGTTTTGCATTGAATTTATAAATTAATATATATATTTAAATATTATCACATTATAATTAATGAAATGGTTCTAAGAATATATATATATATATATATAGCTTACATGATAAATATAGTTTTTTATTTGCAAACCTTATCATTAAACTTGATAGCGAAAATTAACTAATAGCCAATCAGCTATTTTGTATCTGTATATTAAAATCATTTCCATACGTCAATGGACTCAACTACTAAATAATAAAAATATGTTTATCTATTAATGATATTTATAAAATTTTAACATTCAGGATAATTCAAAACATATATGAAATTTATTCAAAGAATTTGATAAATTTAAGAATAAATAATTATGTAAAAAATTAATTTTAACAACATTACTTTTAAGGGCAATGAATTATTTTTTTAACGAAAACAATTCTTTTGTTAATGTATTTATAATACTTTAATTTTATGGCTTATGACCAATTACAAGCATAGAAAAGTATACTTAATTTTGATGGTACGCAAATAATAAAAATTTTTGTTGTTTTGATCTGGTACTATTAAAAAAAGCATATTATTCAGGAACATTAATTATTATTTTCTAAAGTAATATTATTAAAACATTGTGATTACGTCATAATAAAGTTTCTTAAATATTTTCAATTTGAACATATAAGTAATTCAAGTACGTTAACAGTTCAGATATAAAATCTTCTACCTTCCGGGTGCTTAAGTAAATCATATACCAAAAAAATCATTAATACTATACGGGAGTTATTGATTGACATAAAATTTTTTTGTTTTTCCCTGTATGACAGGTTACAATTATCTAAAACTCTAAATATTTAATTTAATATCATATTAATTTCATCTATTAAATTATCAAAACTACTAATTTAATTATGTAAATATAAATTTATTTGAAAAATTTTAATTTTTGAAAAACTAATATGTAAGCTTATCCGTAAATATAAAATATATTACCTTTATTTTTTAGTGAATAATAATTATTTTATTAATAAAAAGTAATTCAATTAGATTAATTTTAAGATACAGTTTATTAACTTTTTTAATAGTAATTTCAAAAATTATTTAATATCTATTGTTTAATACCTATAATTATTAAAACTATAAAGATTTTCTATTATTACAAAAATATTTTTTATGTATATGCATTTATTTTTCAATATCATACAAATTAATTAAATTATTTATTAAAAACATGAAATAAATATATACACACTAAAACAATTGAAGTTTGATTATGAGAAAATCATAATTATAATCCGATTCATAAATTCACATAAATTTATTGATAATTAGTATCTATAATTTTACATTAAAATAAATTTTTTTTTGTTTTAAACAAAACTAATTTTAATTTAATTTAACTCGACGATCAACATTCTTATTGTTATTGTTCAAACATAGTCTTTGATATTTATTCTGTTATTTTTTAAGATTTTAACACGTAATATATATAATACTTATATATATACTTAATATATAATATGTTTTAATGAACTTTTTAAATTATTTACAGTTAAGAAATAATAAAACTTTTTGAGATGCTTGAGATATCGGCGTGTATCGGATTTATAAAAATTTCCAAAGATACTATTTCATATATGAATATCTCTTTTCATTTGGTTAGATATTGATAGTGATTAAAAAAAAACATTAAGGTTGTGGTTATAAAATGTCAGGTCACGTATTTCTCTTTTGCTATAAATGGTTAAACCGCATAAAAAATGCAATTTTTTTATATTGGTATTATATATAAATATATCATTTATATATTGTTAGTTATAGTACTTTATGACAAACATTAATTTTTTTTTTAAAAAATACTTTTAATTAAAACAACGATATTTAAAAAGGAATGTATGATTTAGTACATTTATTTAATATATGATTGTATTTTTAAAATGTACATTCTGTATTTATATTATTCTTTGCCATATAATAATCATAATAAATTATAAAGCTTAGTATATTCTACATTATCAGACATCTAACACATTGTACTAAAATCAGCGCCATTTGGAATAATACAAATAAAAAATAATATAGGATATTTTAAGCGACAATTTTTAAAAATATATTTTTAAAAAATTTGCTGTAAATTGCAGGTAAATAGTCTGTCAAAGTGAAGAAGTACGTCTCAGCATTAATGGTAGACATGTGATTAGTGTATAATAAATAGTTCAAAGTATAATGAGTTCCTAAAAATGTACAATGAACCACAGTCGAAATATGCCAGACTGGCAGCAATATAGCACATTGCAGTCTGGCGAGAGTGAAAGGCAAACAGTAAATAATGCCTCGGTCGTCCAGCAGCAGCGACAACAACAACAGCAGCAGCAGCAACAGCAGAATGTTCAATCAACTGCCGGTAATAGTAGTAGTAGCACCAACAGTCATCTTTTTAACTTGGACTGTATGAGCAAATCGCAGAATGAGCCGAGCGGCTTTTACGGCCGTACGACGGCCAGTAGCGTTCAGCAATCGGCAAATTCCCCAATGGGCCAGAGTCATCCCCCACCGCCGCAGCCAGCCCCTCCAATGGTTCATCAGATTGCCAGTTGTGTTGGACACGGTTATGGAGCAGGAATTAACGTAATGGATGACGGAAGGGTAACTACTGTTATGGGCGAGGACATGCAGCAGCAGCACCAGCAGCAGCATCAACAACACCAGCAACAGCAACAACAACGGCATAGGAATGTGCAAATGTCGTTGAGCAGTCCGACGTCGAGGATATCTTCAGCGACCATTAGTATAAATAATGGTTTAGCCGGTTTGGGTCCGATAATGCCTGGTCCCCCACCCTCATCAACCAATGCCATGAATGTTACTAGACAAACAACTTATACTTCCTGTAAAGGCGCTTGCTGCCAAGGCACTAATATTGCGTACAGGTATATGAGTTCCTCTTTATTTAACTCTTTATATTAATTGGAGAAAGCATTATCATCCTCATTATTTTATTAGACAATTATATCCAAGAGTAATAATATAAATTACATTAGTGTAATGTAAATATTAGTAAATATTCCTAAAAGCATTAGTTTAAAACCCTAAATATACACAGTAAAATTAGCCAATTCAATTTTTAATATTATATTTAGAGAAATAATTTATGCTTTTTATATTCAATATAATAATCAGTCCAAGATACTCAAAAACTTTATTTAAAGTAACTATAATAGCATCTATGATATATACTTTCACATTCGAATGTATTTATAGCTTCTTATATAATTTAAACACGTACATAATTTATATAACCTGTTACAAAATAAAATTCCATCCTCGATTTTGCATCTTTTATAATTGTATACTTTATAAAATTAAATATAAGCTTATGGAGAAATGTACTTGAGCTTCAGATATATCGATAATCTAGTCTATTTAAGTGCACTAAATATAGTTATAAAAAAATTGTTTTTATATTAATTTTTTTAGCCTTTTTATAGGTTTATAAGTATGATTTTTATACTCGCTATCTTTGTTGTTGACTATCAATAAATATGTATGAAAAATATATCGGTAATAATTGAATTTTGTTTATGTTACATTCTATAACATTGATCTTATTACTGTTGAAATTACATTTAAAAAGTAATTTAACTTTCCCTTTTTGTGTTTTTGTATTTGCTTAAAATTTTTCACTTAAACTTTATTTAAAAAATATATAAAAATTAAAAATTTTTTATATTTATATATGTATTTGTTTATATTGAAAATTATTTATAAATATAACCTTCTATCGTAGTGACTATATATATATATATGTATACATAGAGATAAAGAGATGCAACACTTGTGTACTATTTACAGAAAACTATTTACGTTACTAGCTTATTTGAATAATAAAAATTTGAAAATAAAATATTTTTTATTTGTTTAAATGTATTCTAATAAGAGTATATTTTCCTTATAATATCCATTTGTAGATAAATCAATACTAATTAGTAGAAAAGTAATTCCTAATAACTTTAGTTATTTCATATAATTGTTACACGTATAAAAAAGCCAATATTTTAAGAACCAGTAGAATACAAATTTTGATATATTTTTTTTGATAAGTAAAAATAGGGGTCTTAATAAATAGAATTATGTTGATTGGAAAGAAAAATTGTAGCATACAGTTCTATAAAACTTAAATATTTTTATATTAAAAGATGATAGTTTATATCGTAGATGTCAATTAGTAAAAAAATGTAAATAATTAAATTTGTTATCATAATAATATATCAGTATTCATATAATATATGATTTTCTTCAATTTATATTAAAAAACTCAAGAACTAGAATATTGTATAATAAAGTTATTTGGACAATAAAATAATAAATACATATAAATTAAGAAAAACTATTTGTATAGTTTTAATTAAAATGCTATTCGGATATTACAAGCTTATACCTTTATGTTACAGTTACTATTTGTAATGTTTAAAAACATCATCATTACATATGTATTATATTAATCAATGAACAGAGATAAAGGTGTCCATATTTATATTTTTATCCCCCAGTACTATTAGTACGACAACATTTACTACAGTTATAAATATTAAATTATAAATTACTTATTAATATTAAATCAGCCATCAATGAATTCGAAAATATTCATTCGTTTGCAATTCTATATTTTTCTCTTTATTTCATTGTCTTAGCTTTAAATCGAAGCCGGCTTCATTCATATGTAAATTTTTTGTACATAGATTGCATGAATTCAATAGCAAACCAATAATTCTACTTTCAAGCAACTAATAATTCCTAAATAAATTGTAAGGCACTATTGAATGTCTTAAGCTCGATCTAGTATTTAAGTCAAATTTAAGAATACGTATTTCTGAAATTTTTTAAATTTATACTTCATGGTTAAATTGTTTTATTCTTCAGAGAAATATTTAAATACGTGAAATTCAATTTATTTTATTGTTATAATTTTAGTATATTTAAATTTGAAGTACTTAGCTATTTAAAAATTACAAAGGTAAAACATTTTATCGATGCCATTAAAAATATCTAGTCTTATACATATTTTACCGTCTGCATTAAACATCTCATTCCTTTATTTTTTTATCAATGTTTATTTACTAAAATTGGTATTTCTTCTCTATTTTATCTATTTAAAGTGTAAAATTCTATTTTACGTAGAAAACAAATGAACATAATAATTGCTCAAGTAAAGTTTGTAGTTAGAACATATAATTTAAAGTGGCGAGAACTTTAATTTATAATTTTAGTCATTCTTTCTAACTATAAACTTTTTGATTGTTAAATTTATATTTTAAGTTCTTAAACATTTATAATAACTAATATTTTAAATTTAAAATTTAGAAGAGGAATTATAAATGATTTCTTGTTATATTATATCAAATATAAACATAGACTTTAATTAAAATTATAAAAATGTAAAAATTACAAGTACCTTATGAAAAAGCAAATTTTTATACTAATTATCTAAGTTTTATGTACAAAGAAATTTAGATAATTATTTACTGTTATTATTACATCCAGACTTTTTCACATTTTTTATTAAAATATTTTACATTAATATTAATATTACTTAGTTTAGTAAAAGCACTAGTTAAATTACTATTATTAAATAAATTAATTTTAATATCTTTATAATAATATAAAGATATATGTATGATAATAATTAAATAGTAAATTATTCTACTGTTACTTTAATTGATTAAAATACACATTTGCTTAAAGCATTACAGTGGAAATATGTTTTAATAAATAAGTAAACATACAGGGCTATATATTTCTATTTTCTTATTATTAGATTCTAATGCTAATACTTAAAGCAAAACGGTTATTTTAATGATTAATACAGATATATTAAAATTTTACAGTAATAAATCTAATTAATGGAAGATTTAAGGCTATCAAAGTATTAAGGAAAAAATATTTAAAATCGAATATAAATTTAATTTGAGTCACCAATTACTTATGTAAATATTGTACTATTTTAACAAAGTAATGATAGATTTATCTAATAAAAAGTTGTGAGCTGAAATGAATTTATATAAACTATAAGAAAGTTTTAATCCAATAGGCGTAAATAAGAAAATAATCTAATTTTTTTTTAACATTAACATAAGAGTAATAAATAAATAAGATAAATTAATAAATTCATTGTTATATATATATATTAATATTTATAATTAATGTATATAATATATAACAGTTACTATAAATATAGATACATTTATTCTTTTATTTTATAACATTTATTTTCTATCTTTTTCTGAGAATATATTAAATTTTAGTTTTAGGTAAAACTTTTATAAAAAATGCAAGCGTTTATATTTCTTTTTGAAATTTCTTTTTTAATTTTGTTCTATGTATTTTATAATTATAATATTTTGCTTTTAAAAGACAACTGTTTATTGTTAGAAAAATGTTCATAAAATTAATATTTTTGTGTTAATATATAAGGAAATAGGAATGAATATAATTTTACAATGGATAAAAATAAATTTTCTCTGCTTTTATACTTAATTTTTTTTAAATTAATTAATAAATAAAAAAATATATGCATATAAATTTTATCGGTGATATACTTACAGATGGGACAAAATGAATCCCTATCAATCAGGAACTTATCGGGAGAACATGCATCCACCTGCCGGTTCGTATGTGTCCCTAGATAGCAGGTCTACACGTTACCGCAATGAAATGTATCGCAAAGAAAGTATGACCGTCACCGCTTTTCCCATCGATCACCAGCAACAACAGCAACAGCACCAGCAACAACAACACCATCATCATCATAGATATCGCAAGGATGTTGGACAAATAACGAGGAGTTATCATCCGACTGCCGCCGCCTCTGTTTTACCACCGACTTATCCGGGTGTACAGAACTATGGTTTCCCCACGGGTGAATATCAAAAATACTATGGCGGTATCAAAGAGTATGGTAGGGGGGCTGGTTCAACTCAGACAACCTCGAGTATAATGAAATATCCAGACCCGAGCCTAGCCGTTGCTATGCAAGAAAAGTATCTTCCTAAGCAAGGGCCATACCAAGCGACTAATGGGCCTATAATGCAGAATGGAGTCATTATGCCGAATTCCGGAAACATGACAACAGGAATGACCAATCCGTACTTCAATTCTCAAATGGGTATATTGATCATAAATTTCGCTTTTCTTTCTTTTCCTTCCTTATCATTACATTATATATATATATATATATATATATATATATATATTTGTATTGTTTCATTTTTCATGAAATAAACTAGGAATCCTAGACTTTTCAAAATTGTCTTCACTGTTCCGTTATAAGTGCGAGCCCGTATAATTTTCAATACCCAGATAAAAAACTTTTCATTTACTATCTTTAATATTTTCCAAAATTCTATTATGTATTCTTCCTTATTCTTGAGACTATAAAGTTCTAAATAAAAACGAATTCTTTTATAAATACAATTATTATACTAATTTTCAAAATTGTTAATTGTATGTTATTATTATTGATTATTACTATATTTTTATAGTTTTTTAAAATAAAGTTATATATTGAAAAAAAATCAATAAATTGCTTTTATTATCTTTACTTTTAAAAATATTATTAATATTAGAAAAATTTATCATATAAAGCGAGATTTAAAAGTGTTTACTATTTATAAAAATAGATTTGGCATTACATGAAACAAACGATATATATTCTTTTAATTTAAAAAATAACTACTTTTATATTTAATAATTATTATTTAAAATTTTATAATTTTTTTTCGTACATAATTTCGAAATACAAAAAAATTGTGAATAACATCAATATTTTTATATTTAATTTATATAAAAATATGATTATATCATAACTTCAATAAAAAGTTAATTTCTGTTTTTTTATGTAGAAGCTTTAAATAAAAGCAAATTTCTTTTTTTAATAATTAATTTTTGACATGTTAATATACTTATATTGTTTTATTCAAAAATTACGATTAATATTTTAATAATTAAATCTTAGTAGAAATAGAAAAAATGTATTTAAAAATTTCTTATATAACTGCATAGCGTGTAATTTGGCATATATATATGTTTAAAATGTTTTAACGTAAATCTTTATGTTTTATCTAATCTTTTTATTTGAAACATATATATTGTTATACTGCAATTATAATAAAATTATTGTATTTTTATTTATAAATAAAACTTTACAGATAAAATAGACTATTAAATGTTCGAGTTTTAAATAATCATAAACATGTAATTAAGTAAAATAAAATGAGGAATTTAATTTATAATTATTAAATACTAGTATCTGAATAAATTATTTTTTTATTTCGTAGTTTTGTTTAGATCTAAAATTAAAAACTGTAAAGTGTGTGCGTGCGTGTGTGCACACAATACCTAGTTTTTATTTTTAATATATATATATATATATATATATATATATATATATATATCTATATATATATATCATATACATGCATACACAATTATATTACTTTTATTTAAAATATTTAAAAATATATAATATATTTATACAATGATTTTATTTACGTAAGATTATATAATAGATAAGTTGCATATATTACATATTTATTATATATAGTAAGTAAACATTATAGCAAGTAAGTAAGTAAGTAAAAATTTAATAATAGATTTGAATACATTTATCTGTTTGGGTGAAAATTAGTGAGGGATCTAACAAGTGATTTTGCGTGCAAAGTTCCTGATTCGAAGGATCAAGAGAGCCGCTTAAGTTTGCTTCCAATCACTTTGCAATCTAAACATTTATATCAGCAAAAATTTGCGATGCAGAGGTTAAATATTGAGAATCATCTGCGTGAGTTTTCGCGTATTCCTGGTTATCAAAATCATCCAAAATACCAGGAATACCTTATGAAATATCGAGAATCCATAAGGCTGCAGCAGAGCATGGAATACCAAAATAATATCCAGTC
This sequence comes from Ceratosolen fusciceps, assembly GCA_018883505.1. Taxonomy (NCBI): domain Eukaryota; kingdom Metazoa; phylum Arthropoda; class Insecta; order Hymenoptera; family Agaonidae; genus Ceratosolen; species Ceratosolen fusciceps. The sequence continues at coordinate 246,602 of RCIC01000021.1, read as the reverse complement.
TGGAATAGTTACCCCAATACAAGCACCAGCAGCTTCAATAGCACCAATTAATCTGCAATTCGATCAAAATGGCGTGTTAATCAACTCCAGTCTGATGTCTGGATATAATCCAAATATGCAAGCAACAATGACTACGATTCCGAATCCATTAAGTCCCGGAAAGGATTCTAGTATAAATTCATACGATGGTAGGTATTTATCTTTTTTTAATATAATGTTTCGCATTGTCCAATTTATATATTTTTATTTATCAGTCAAGTTTTTTTCATTTGCTTCTGTATTTATTCAAATTTCTTCAATTGTACCATTATCGAAATAAAATAATATTTACCATAAAACAGTTTCTTTTACTTATCTTTTATTGATACTTTCTTTTTTGTTTACCATTACTGAATAGTATTATTCATTTGTTAAGTAAATATAAATTATTTTACATTAAGCAAAACCAAACTTTTGCATTGTAATTGTTGAAAGTCAAATTAATTTACAGAATTTTAAAGTTAAACATATGTATGAAAATTTTTTTTTTTAATGAAGTAAGCTCCATATAATTGTAACGTAATAACAACAACAATAATAACAACTTTGAATTGTTATTCAAATTGAATTTTAATAGCAAGCATTAAAGAACATTCATTCTATATAAGATGAATAAGGTTACGAAAGATGTCGCTTAAGTTTCTAACTCGTGTTAGCAGGAAAGACGATGCAGGTAATGGAACATGCACTAACTTGTGTTGGTCAGCAACAGCAGCAATCACAAGAGCAACAGCAACTACAGCAGCAACACATGGCAACTACAACGACGGGATCACATTCGATAATACAAACAAGTTCGGATCAACAACATCCACATCAACAGTATCTCATACAGCGTAACCTTGAAGAGTACCAAACAGCACATCACCATCATCATCAACAACAGCAACAGCATCACCACCACCACCATCAACAACAGCATCAGCAGCTACAGCTGCAGCATCAACTTCAGCAACAGCATCAACGACATCTTGATGATGAAGTGACGGTCCTGGGTACAGATGCCAATCAACAACATAAATCTGGTAAGGATTTTGCAGATAAACCCGAGTTGGATGTAAGACAATTTCTGGCAAATTGGGATGAGACTGAGGAAGAAGATGTCGCGAATGGGAGCTTACAAAATGTAAGTATATAAAATTTTGTATAAAATTATATATTTTACTCGCCTCTTTAAATTACAATATTATTATCAAAGAAAATAGTTTATTATTATTCTTAAGGCTTTTTTAAATCGAATAATATAGATTTATTTTTATATGCTTAACAAATATAATTTGCTAATATAATTTCTAATTTATTCTATTCTAATTTCTTAACAAGCATTGATGCGTTATATAGTACTTATTTTGTAACATTATTCATATTATTACGAAGCAGTAAACTGAAATATAATTATAAATATACAATTTACAATTGCTTTCATTTAAATATTCTTTTAAATTATAGTATATTATTATATATTAAGTTTTATTTTTATTAATATAAATATAAACATTTTTTTTAAAACTATCAACGATTGATTCATATGACTATACTTTTAGACTTTTACTTTTTTATAATAATAAAATTTTTTATAAAAATAAAAAAAATTACTTTTTGCTCGATTATTTTGATATTTTTCGATTATATTGAAACTGAATAATTGTTGAAATAAATTCAAACAAAAATATATTGTCGGAAAAGTAGTATTTTTTTACATCATTTGTTTTAATAAACATTTCAAATTAATTACTATATTTTACGTAACTATATCTAAATATTTAATAAAATTGTATGTAATACAAGAATATTTATTTTTGGTATCACAAGATCTAGTTTTCAGAAGTACTAAAAAATTAAAAGATTATAAAAGTTTAGCATGATTATAATTATCCTAATATTTGCTTATGAACAGCATAAATAATATATGTAGTGCAACATATAAATAGTGTGTACGAGGAATAATGTTTTCAATTGTAGATGAATATATTTCTTTTTTATCGTGTCAAACTTATTCAAAGTTTGTACGAATAAAAAAATAAAATCTTTTAAATTTGTATTATACAAATATAATTCTATTTGTAAAAAATTTTTATGATTTAATTAATATGAAAGCTTTGACATATATAGGAACATAAATTTGATCCATTATAAATAATGAAACTAATATTTCTATTTTTATTAATGGAATAGTTGTTTTTAACTTTATTTTATTTGAATAATCGCAAGTTAAATCAAATTTTATATTCGAATTACAATAATTACACATTTAGTAAAAAAATTTAATTTCAATTAAAATAAAGAGTAACTGAAAACACTGTATAATTTAACTAGATGAATTTTCATCAATTAATAATTTTATAGAGAAGAAACATAGTACTGCAGCAATTATAATGCTCAATTTGTTTATAGTATTCAAAGTATGAAAGTGAAATTTTATAATAAAATGCGGAATTTTTTTATTTTATCGAAATAAAATTAAAACAATTTTATGAATGATTAAAAATATAATATATTATTTTTAGTTTACTTGTCACTTCATCTAAGCAAATGATTTAAAATAGGCATAAGTTTAAAAATTTTTTATATGTTCTTTTCGAGCATTGTAAAAAGTCCGTATAAAAATTCTTTTATGCAATTATTATAGTTATTTATTTATTTTTTTAATTTTTTATTTAAAAGCGTGTTAATTTAGAGCGCCAAATTTTAAATTTAAATTAAATTTTTCTTTAAAAGTATTAATTTATTATAATAATATAACTATTAAAATATTATTGATAAATTGGCGCTTCATATATATTAAAATAACAATTGTTACATTATATTTAATAATATTATTATTGTTCTGGTTTCTTAATACATACGCTTCGATAAATGGGCTTACTTAAGAATTAAAATACTCGTATATAACACTTGAACAATACACCTACTCTTCTTAATATTCTATGTAAACCTGTAGGTTATATTAACGGACAGCACACCGATTGTCGTGCTCGAGTATGAGAACTTAAATTTGCCGACTGACAATTTGACCGCTCAAGCGATATGTGTGTCTCCGGATAAAGAGTCGTCGAGCTCAGGACCGGTAGCCCTGACTGTGCCATCGTCAAAACTTATTGACATCCAGGAAAGTGCCGTTGAAAACTCGATTGGCTCTAGTTCGCGGAATGCCATTCAGAAGGAAGTACCGACGGTCAATATTATACAGTGCATTACGAGTACTGGAGTTAGCTGCGATGACGTACCTACCATTCACATAGTCGATACTCTAGAGAATGAGGCTGTTGTTAAAAAGATCGAGGGCACCTTCCACAATCTTAATCCCGTGGACATTAAAAGCATCGAAGAATTGGTTAATAAAAATGGCACTACCACTTCTTCTGTCAATAAAGGTGAGAAGATATCCCTCTCTTTTCTCAATACGATGACCATACAGCAAACCAAAGAGAATATTGAGAAAGGCATTGATGAATCCAACAACGATAACGGTAGATTCAATGAAACTTTTTATTACCGAATTTATTTAACCAATTAGATGGTACTACAAACTTTCAAATGTCATTTTTTATGCTCGCTTCTACTTTTATCTCACTTTTCAATAGCCTAATATTTAATATAATTTATATTTAATATATAATATAATATTATATATAATATAATATATTTAATATAGAAAGGTAGTTTTAGAGTTTTCAGATATTAATTATCAAGATATCACATCGCAAAATTCTTAACTTTCTAGTACAATACGGAATAATTTTCTGTTAACATATTTATAAGATCAATAACAACAATTACATCATAGTAAAATTGAAATTAACATAAATAATTATAATCACAATTAATATTTAGTTTTTTAAATATTATCTAAAATTTCAACAGTTTATCATATTAATTAGTATTAAGTTACGAAACATTAATATTACATCACATACAATATCATGTAATTAATATTAAAATTTATCGAAATTTTTGCATTGTAATTAATTAGCCAATTATAATATTTTAAAATGATATTCAAATATAGTATAAAATGGTTATGAATATTAAATTAGTTGATTTTCAAGATTCTATTTCTTAATTAGAAATTTTTATTTCAACCTTTTGTCAGCTAACAATTGAATAGTTTTTAAATTTGTTATTTCTTATTACATGTTATTTTTTACTTTCTTCTTTTATTTAATAAAAAAGATTTATTTATCTAAGATATATAAAAATATTGAACATTTTTCTTATTTATTTTTATAAATAAACTTATTGTTTAGAATTTTTTTAGTTTAAATAAAAAATATTATCCATATTAGTTCTTAATTAGAATTAATAATTTTTATTCTTTAAGAAAACAGTCTAATTTAAATAATAATCTTCTATTACTTATATTAAAACTTTATTTTCATTTTGAAATAATAGAGATTTAATTCAACAAGTGTTTCATATGATATTACTATTTGCTTAATACGATTTCATCATTAAATTTGTAAAGAACAAAAAGATAACCTTTTTTACCATTTTTTTTTTCACATGATAAATTACAATATTTTGATAAATGATATTGAAAACCATATTACATAAAAAAAGTTGTTTCTCAAATTTGAAAAGTATATTTAAAAAAATATAATCTTATATTCGATCAAGGAATTTTTCTAATTTAAGATATTTTCTTAATTAAAACTAATTTTTATAGTTATTATTTATTAGTTGAGTATAGTAAAAAATGTAAGTAATTACTTTATTGTAAAATACCTTATCATTGCAAGCATACTTACAGGAAACAACTTATAAGTAAATATTTACGTACAAACTTAATATTACTTTAGTGGGCGTTTCAAACGAAGAAAATGATGATAATCGGTCAACAATTGACAAAAAGAAAGATGCTAAAATTGAGAAAGGTAATTTAAACCTTGGAACTACTTCCTTCATTAACGAAGATACTCGAAATCATGATGATCTTAGCTTACCCGAATTGCCGACTTCGGAATGTACGCCTATTTCTACGACTCTTAATACTCCAAATCATTCCGACAACGAGGAATCGTCTGAGCGTGTGCGTGCTCTTAGTATATCAAATAACTCTATGGAAATAATGCCCAACAGTCCCATAATTAGTTTTGCTCACTCGCCTATCAAATTTCGTAAAAATTCAACGAGCGATGAACTGCAATTCGATTTCCAGAATTTAAATGAGACGTCTAGTACTTCTATTTTAAAAGACAATGTTATCAGCCTTCATAACGCTACTAAAATTACCAGTGATAAGGGTATGCATACTCATTCAGAACTTTAAAATGAATAAAAAAAATTTATTTAAAATTTAATTTAAAAAATTACTAAATATTATCCATTACACTAATAAGGAAGTTTGTAGGTACAGTTACGAATTAATATTCATAATATTTTTAGTGAAAATTAATCACTTAAATAGTTTGAAATAAATAAAAATTTATACTATGAAAATAGAAATCACTATAATAGAAATACTATCTTAGATGAGTTAGTACATGCGTAAGCTTTAATTTCAAATTAAAGCTTAATTTTAATTTCATACTTAATTGACATTTTTATCTTCAAATACGCATTAATATGATTAGTAATTACAATTTTTGAAATCATTTATTCTTAAAGTTGATTATTTGCATGTCTTTTTATATAAATGTACTATTATAAAATATATAGATATTTTATATCATGTGCATCATATACATCTATCATGAACATCTTTTAATCACATATTCATTAAAAATAAAATAAGTTTGGATCAATTGTTGACAGTTTGAAAGATATTAGAATTAAATTTATTTTTTAAAACAAAGTTTATAGTAAAATTAAAATAAGATACTACGATTATTATATAACTATTCTTAACTATATATTATAAAAAATATTCACGATATTAACAATAATAATCATTAACTTTACTTAATAATTAATAAATTGTTACAGCAGGTTTTCAAAAATATGTAAGATTATATAGAATTGGATAAGTAATACATCAAGTTTTTCACGCTCATATTTAATATCAATTTAATATATATATATATACATATATATACGCATTTTCATATTTAATATTTTAAATTTAATCTTTTCAAATTAAATTTCTATTTATCTTTGATTATAAATTAATTAACGTAATGTTGAATTATAAAAATATTTTCAAAATTCGTTTAAAACAAATATTATATATTTCTTTTTTACAAATTAATTTTGATATCAATTTCTACTCTTAGACAAAACAGGTGGTCGTTAATAAAAATAGATATTATGAATGGTTAATATATGCTTTGTTAATTGAATAAATATTTCGTAACTGGAACATACATTTGTTCCATTGGTTTTAAATTAAAACCACATTTTTGAATAAATTAAATATATATTTTAAAAATTATGTAAATAAAGTTTTTAATATTATAATAATAAATAATTAAAAATTATATATTAATATATAAAATAAAATTTTTTGTTTTTTATAAAAGAAATATTATATTAATAGCGGTTAATTCGTTAAATTTAAATTATTTTATTAGATTTATTAAATTTTTTTTAAATAACTATAAAATCTTATTAGATTTATTAATTATTTTTACTATATACTTAATTTCAATAATATTCTTTGAATCAACAGATATTATAAATTTGTTTTTTCTTAGATGTTCAAGATGTTAAATTTGCGGGGCAACTGGATAAAAATATTAAGTCCTCGATAAATGACAGCAAATCTCTAAAACAGCATTGTAGCTCAGATATTGGTTCAACGATGTTTGAATTTTCAGAATTTTCTAACTCATCGACATTACAAATCGGGGAAGAGTTAAAAATGCCTGTACCGCCTATGGAAGGTAATTGTCTTACAAATATTATTAAAGACACACCTCCTATAACAAATCTACGAGTTTTGGACTCGGATGATGATCTTGTTGATAAAGTTAATGATATTTGGATGGACATTAATTTAGATAACAGTATAAACGATAATAGTGACGGTAGTAGTATTGGCAAACTTGTTATTAACCAAGACAAATTAGAGCAAACCGAAAAAATTGGAAAAATACATAAATCGAGTTTACGACATTTTCGGAAAACGAAAAATGGCGTTACTATTAATCAAGAGAAGCCTTTAATGATACAAAAACAAAACGAACCAATAAAAACTACAAATGAAATTAACATTGTTACAAAATCATTGGACAAAGAGAGAGAAATTCGTAAATCATTAGATTTAGTTACAAAATGTGTTATTCGTGATAAAACTAGAAGAAGAGCGAAATCTGTAGATTTAAGTAAAAATAGTAACCAAAATCGAGAAGAATTATTAAAAGAATTCAAAAATTTTAAAAAAAATCGCAATATTAGTTATATACAAGATGAAATTGAAATATTCAAGTCAAGTAGTGTTAACTTGAAAATTTTTAAAAATAATGATAATATGAATAGTCGAAATGATACAAACAATAACAATAATAATGATAGTAAAAGTATCAATAATAATAATAATAATAATAATAATAATAATAATAATAATAATAATAATAATAATAATAATAACGACAACGACAGTAATACTAATATTTTTTTAAATAATAATGCTTCACTACCAATGTTACCTGATACAAAAATAAAAACTAGTGGAAGACCTAATTGTTGCTCAGTCATTGATAATTCCACCATTCAAAATAATCGAAAAATTGTAGAAGAAGTAAACTCGAAGCAATGTATGGATTCAGATATCAATATTCATTTACCCAATATGAATCTACAAATAAAAGATAAAAAAGAGATGATAAAAAATAATGCATGTGCAACTGCTGGCGCGAAGGAGGCTATAAAGATTGAAATAAATGTTTCCAGGATTGAAAGTCAATATTCACAAGATGAGATAATTAATAACTCTAATCAGCATTTAAATATTTCACTGCCATCGCCGAATTCTATCGTTTACAAAGCAGATTGTAAAACTTCAAAATCAGTTATTTTAGATGAAACTAATATTAAACAAACGTTAGATAATAATGTGCTATGTAATAAGAAAGTAAATAACGAAGACCGTTATCAAGATGAGAAAAATAAAAAAACTAAAATGTTAGACAATTCGACAGGTCATAAAAATACATTTGTATATACGAAAAAAGGTATAGAAGTAAAAGATAGTAAGTATTTTATTGTAGAAACTAATGACAAAAAAGAATCGGAAATTAATCAAGAATTATTAAAAAAATTCGATAAAAAAGAGTCTGATATCGAAAGCGCTATTAAAAAGCTTGATGAATGTCGTCACGATTGCTTTATCGTAACAGATGATTGTTTTCAAAATAAAAGTTTTACACAGATGCCAATAGCGAGCTGTTCAAAAGATTTCGATTTCGACAATTTTGATGTAGAGCCTTTCGATGATAAATCTGACGATTATTTTAAGGATCTACTAATCCCCGCTGACATTAAAGATCATTCTCATCATCACAATACTGACAATACTAATAGAACCGTTGGATATTTTAATCCTCTTTTTCATCTTGATGAATTGGAAAACTTGAATACTGTTCCAGTATATACAACAAAGGATGGAAAAATAACCTACAGTCCAAATCCAAATTATACGTATAGAGCACTAATAATAGAGGCTAGGCAACGTGAAGGTCACCTCTTATTTAGAAATTTTTATGATAATAAAAGAAATAAATATTACAATTCATCAAAATCACAAGATGAATTATCGAAATTCGATTATAATAAGAAATATGGAAAGACTTCATATCATAAATATAAATTCGATAGTAAAAAAGAACGGTATAACGATGAAACTTGTTTGTTAAGTTTTGAAAATTGTGCAGTGAATGATAACCTAGTAGTACCTGATAAAGAAATAACTAATGAAATTGAAGAATTAAAAATAAATATTGAGCGAAAAGCGAATTTTAAAAAAGAGGAAAAAGTTGATATTAAAGAGATAAACAAAAATATAAAAAATTATGCACAATCAATGCTTACAGATGTAAGTAACAACAACAACAACAACAATAACAACAAAAATAATAATAATAATGATAACAATGTAAATAAAGAGGAAATAATTAATTTTAAGGAAATAGAATTTTCATCAATTTCTTTTAAATGTTCCCCTTCATTGCCAACGAATGATAGTGCAAATAAAAATATACCGATGTTAGAAGATAAACGAGAAGTTATGAAAAAATGTCCAACACCAGAAAAAGAAATAGATAATAATTTTAAAACAGTGCAGAGGTGTATTGTAGATTTACAAAATTTAAAAGAAGATATATTAAAAAAATTAAATGATCAAGTATCATATTGTGAATCGCGAGTAGGTGAATTTGAATCTCGTATGAGCATGCCGTCAGAAATAAAATCTAATACTAAAAAAAATGAAAATCAACATCTTGACAAGAAAAATGAATGTTATGTGGATAATACTTCAGAAATCGGTCCAAGCATTATCGAGAATAATAAATCTAAAATAAAATTAACGACTTGGACAAATCACATAGAACATATACATGACTTTGAAGATTTAAATGACTGCAAATTCAATCAAGATAATTCAATGAAAGATTTATTGAAACATGATAAAAATGAATTGACAGAAAATTTGCTAATAGTTACTAACATAAAAGTAGAACAAACTGTGATATCAGAAACTATTGAACCAATAAATACGAAGTTGCAAATGGATAAAACTGAAATCAAAAAATCTCCTAGCCCAGTCGATTTGAAAATAATAAAAAATAAAATAGAAATAGAAGAATCTCTTGAATCTGTAAAAGAAAATGTATTAAAAGATTCGGTAAAAATAATGGATTATCAATCCGTTATATCACAGGATATTAAAGGAAAAGAATTCCAATCTACTGATTCGAATAGAACCGACTTAAAAGAAGTAGAATTAACAAAATTAATAAAAACTGAAATAAAAATGTTAGATCCTATTAAATCAAATAAAATAACATCATGTGACAATATTGAATCGAGCTTAATAGATGAAAAGGTTATAGAAACTACAAAATCAATTGAAAACTGCTTCGAGAATCATTTTGTATTAACGAATGATTTTAAAGTTCCATTCAATTCAAGTAATAATGAAGATAAAGTTATTGCGAATATTAAATTTCCACTTAAATCAAGTGAAAAAGAAAACGAAAGTTTAAAAAATAAGGTTTCAATTTCAAATGCGGAAATTAATGGTAAATCTATTGGTCTTAAAACTCTGTTTTGTCTTCCCTGTTCAATTGATAAGAGTGGTTTTTCATCCGAACTATGTGAACGTTTTATTAATCAAGAGAAATTACATATTTCTCGTAATGATGTTACTGTAAAAACAGTGCCCAAGCTTGTTATACGCAAGAGTGACACAAATCCTAAATTCTTTTCAAAGACAAAATTTAAAGACTGTAATGAAAATGATTCAAGAAAAGAGATACAAGAAGTTATAAAGAGTCCTACACATCCCAAAATACCTAAAATGATTATTCGGAATGCGAGATCTCGACCTACTACACCCAGCATTGAAAAAATCACGGAAATTTCATGTTCATCTCTCTCCGAAAATGAGCCAAAGACACTAAAAGTAAAAATTAAACTTGACGATAAGAGTGAATCTGCTGGACAAAAGCCACAGAATTTATTTGATTCAACAGAGGCGAAGATACCGAAGATGAAAATAAAACTTGAGGAAAAGCTGCCAAGGGTTGTAATTGAAAATATGTGTAGCCTAGATCAGCAGAAGACCGTACCAAAGATGAAAATAACTAATGTGAAGGGTTCTTTGCCAAAGATAATGGAAAAACAATTTATAATAGATAGTGAAAGGTCAAATCCATCTTTCATAGAGAATTATGGTATTAGAATTAAAGAAAAAAACAATTCTAAAGTAAAATTGAAAAAGAATTTACCAACATATATATCGACCTCAGAATTTATTAAAAAAAGAAATATTTCTAGTATTTCTTCACAGTCAAAAAAAGCTAAGCGTTCACCAAAAGAAGAAATATATTTAGATCCTAATTTAGAGGATACGCAATTTTTATTAGAAAATGAGTATAAACAAAAAAATAATAGCAATAGTGGTTGCAGTAATATATCAACTAAAATACCAAAAGTGATAATAAAAAGGACATCACCTACTGCTGAATTTAAGTGTGAACTGAGCAAAGAAGCAATTGTTAATGCTCAACCACAAGTTGTACTTAGAAGATCTTGGGTATTGGATTGCATGGCCAAGGATTTAAGACATATGAAACTTGTTGTAAAAGTAGCACCAACCAAAGAAGTCAAGCAAGAAATTAAATCAGATTCTAAAGAATTAGAATGGGAAAGGTTTGTAAATAATATTTTATTTTTTATTTTATGTAATATGAATTTTTTATTTCATTTTCAATGTACAATAATATATACAATATTATATGTACAATAATATATATTTCATTATATATTCAATAATTCTTTTCAATAAATATAAACGATAAAATTGTCGGTCCAAGGAATAATATTTTATGGGTTGTATTTATTATTAATATGAATACTAAAAATCCTATAAACGTTATCACTATAAATAATACAAATATAAATATTCAATCCTAAATTTTGAGATGCATAAAATGATTGATTTGTCAAAAAATAATACTATTTGAATTTAATACAATTTATTCATCATGTAGGTTTATATCTGGTTTGAAAAAACGACGTGAACTGTCAAGATCTAATTCTACATCTGATCTTAATCGTTTATCTCCACCTAAAATAAAGCGACGCAGAACGTCAGATTATACAATTGGTACTTTTGATTATCTAAATTCAAATGCTAACACTAAATTTGACTTAATGAAAAAGAGGTTAAGTAATAAACCAGAAACATCAAAGCTCACACGTAGGGCTTCATTAAACATTGGATCCAACATTCATTCTTTCAGTACAGTAAAAACTTATTGGAAATCATTGGATGAGAATATAAACTGTAAGAATAAAATAGAGTTTGAAAAAAATGAAAGTTTTTACATTGATGATAGAACAAAACTGTTAATAAATACTAAAAAAATTGAAACTATCACAGAAGGAAATAATTCAAATAGTTCAGAATTTATTGACTTGAAGGATAAATCAAATGAAAAATATCAAGATAATTCAGACAGTATGCCAATTTCAGAAGAAAATCATGAATTTTTAGATAAAGATGTAGATGTACGAGAAGAGGAAATTGATGGTACATTAGATGATTTTGAGACAAATGAGAGCTCAATTATTAAAGTTGATTCTTCGGATGAAAGTCAAACAACGATTGAAATACTACCAGCTTCTCCAGATCTCTCCCAGGAAATTGATACTCATCAACAAAAAGAGATAAACGAAGATGAGCGAATTTATAGTGATGATGCTGTGCCAATGCACTTTGATTATGAACTGGAAGTAGGTGAAGGAGTCGTTAATCCCCTAGAGGCTTCTATACCTTCTTTAGAGACTAGAACTTTTACTAAATTAAGCTCAATTGAAATCAAAGAAGCTGCTGGTGGATTGATAACAGAGCAATTAGGTACATTTAGTGATAATAGAATTTAATTTTAATTTTCTTCGATATTTAAGTTCTTTTGTAAAAATAAATAGAATATTAAATAATTTGTTTCAATTCTTTAAATTAAAGAATATTCAAAATTAATATTTTAAAAATTTTATATTTTTAATTAATTGTATTTGATAACGTTTAGCAAATGAAATAGTTTTGAATTTAATATTTTCTTAATTATTTTAATTAATTAAAATGAAAATTAATTATTAATCTAAAACTAGGAATAAATATAATTTTGTGCTTTAACCTTTAGAAGACGTATCAGGTAACACATCGCTTAATGAAGAAATTCATCTAATTAATACCGATTCTGATATTCTGGATGATCCTTCTTTTAAATCTGAAAATCTCACGTCTAATTCAAGTTCTGATAATTGCGTATCTAATCAACGATTGGTCCACGAAGCATCTTCAACAAGCACAAATCTAAAGAATGAGCTACTTCCAAAGAATGGCGACGTTGCCGATAATTCATTAGCTAATCCCTGCAAAATGATGTTAGAAGAGGATGAAGATAATTCAAAGTTTATTAATAATAGTGTACCCTGTTCCTATTCTGATTTACTAGTCAAAAAGGTACTCGCCGCTAAAGAGACACTTAAAAAGTATCTTGGAAATATATCGAGTGGAACTGGAAAAACGTACTATAATACTGCTTTCAGTTTGAATCCCACAAATTTTGAGATAAATAACCAGAATAAATGTGATGAGAACTTTTACGAAACAACAAATTTAAAATATAGGTATAAAATAAAAATATTTATTTTTTATTGTTATTTATTGTTGAGTTTTATTTAGTTGATTTATTATTTAGAAATATTATAATAGAAATATATTATTATTTAGAAATATTTTAGAAATTATTTAGAAGTATATTTAAACTATTTAATTTTAACAAATTTTTCTGAATTTAAAGATCAATTAAAAGATATGTAGTATGTGTTTATATAGGTAATTAAAAATTACTATTTAAAATGATATATTCTAATATTAAATTTAAAATGTAATAATATTTAGTATAAGATTATGAATATTATAAGTATTATATGTAATACAGTTAAAACTTGAATCTAAGCATATTAATATATGTTACTGTTTTAGGGAAAAGAAAAGAAAAATAAATCGAGTCAAATCAGAAATCAGTGAAACTCGTGTTTCGGATAATTCTTTGCTTGAAAATAACAATCATTCGTCTTTAAATCTTTTTGATACTAAAAAATCAGAAGAAAATGTATTAGAACTCAGCAAAGATAATCAGTATCAAAACAGTAGCTTTTTACAAATGAAATCTTATAAAATTCCTAAAATTTCTAAATCTCAATTTGACCCATTAGTCCATGCGGTAAATGATAATTTGCTCCAATCAAAACAAAGGGAAAAATTAGAAGATGAAGAGAATGTGATATCAATGTGTGAAACATCGTTTACTCCACCAATGATACTAAATACAACAAACAATGAAGAGGTATCAAATAGTGATTTAATTGAACAAGTGCCTAAAAAAATGGAGAATGTGATAAGGTCAGATGACATTAATCTCATATCAAAGGTTAAGGATATGCAGTTTAATCCTGAAATGACAATATCGAATATCGTTCAGGAATTGGCCTTTCATGACAAGGTGACATTTCTTATTAAATAAAATTTTTTTATATCTATATAGGTTCAGTTTTATTCGACATTGAAATAAGACCAAAAATAAATGTATATATTTATGTTGCAAATTTTGTTTTATAATTACAAATTTATTAATTTATGTGAACTTTATAAAACATGTATAACTTTATAGGGCACATTGAACCTAATCAAAACATAAAAAACTGCTTTTGCACTGTCACAGAAGTTTTTATATCTCCGGCGTTGTTGTATTTTCTGAATTTCTATAGGTAGCACATACCTGATATTTTTTCTAACATATACTATTTGCACGTAGTTTTCTGTTATATTGTGGTCCTTAGTAAAAAAATCGATCGATTCTGTATTAACCATAAGATATAAATAAAGTCATTATGGGTCATACACACTTCATATCAAACTGTTCATTTAAAGCATTGTTCTGTCTTGTTTTTTAGCAGAAAACACGCTTTGCTAACAACAAATTTTTGGTTTGAAAAGCAATTATGTCACGTGTTTAGGCGGAATAAATTGAAAACTCTTGGCGACTTCTTGTTAAGTGCCCATACAAAGCAAAAACTATACATATTTGACACTAAAACATCATATAAATATCATATAAAGTCCTTCGATTTCGTTGTAATAACAATTCACACTTTTAATAAAGGTTTATGTTAGTTTTATACTTTATTGTGTCAATCATAAGACAATTTTATTTCCCTATAAAACACTATAACTAACTTGCAGTAAAATTCATCGATTATACTAAAGAATGAAAAAACAATTCTTTATGATAGGGAAGTGATATATATACAGAAACCAACATATCTTAAAATTGAAAAATTAAAATAATAAGAATAATTAATATAGAAATATAATAGACCACTGTAAATTTATAATAAAATTCGCACATTAAACAATATTATACATAAATATATTGCACGAAATAACAATAGTGGTACCATTATTTGGTATAATATACATTAAATAAAATTTTATAAAAAATATTTTAAGAACAAAAACAATGCTCGATGTTTTATTATTAGTAACTGCAATGTAAACAAGAAAATATTCTTTAAATTAAATCAAATTTTATTGCATATAACATAATCATTGAGTAATAACTATAGTTTAGTTTATTTTATTAATTTAGTAGTAACCTACATACAGAGACTTATCTAACCAAATTAAATTATTTTTTATATATTTAGGCGACGATAAAACACCGAAGGTACTGCATATTGTGTGAACGTTGGTTCCCCTCAACACTTCGACATCGACGTCATTTGGCAGGATATCAGCATCGACACACGGAATTGACTCAACGTCGAGCGATACACATGTTGTTCCTCATTTTTACTGGGAAACTCTGTCCCAAACTTCTACCTCCAAATATATCGAGAACTGATTGTATCCCAGGTGAACTCACGCCACTACAAATAGCTGTACAGGTAAGTACAAAAAGATAAAAATATATTTTTAGATTTCACTTATTGTTTATTATTATTATTATGATTTATTTGTATTAAGACTAGGTATTTAAAAATAATTATTATTTTTAAATTTTATTACTTATTTTTATTAGTAGTAGTATTATTATTTCGATTAATATTCTCTTATAGATTTTTGTCACTAATGATATATTTTATTATAAGTGAATGTGTATATTTATTTTAATATTATGTAATAAATAAATACATACTTTTTATAATGAATTCTTAATAAATTTGTGATTTATATTTATTCTTTCATTCTATATTATATGCTTCTTTATTGTTTAGGTTATATTATAAATATATCTTTTGTTCCATTAATATTAATTAAGTGTTAATTCTAAGCCTTTTCGAATCTTATAATATATAATTGAAAAATATTTATTGATTTTACTTCATAAAATAATATCTTTTGAAATTATTTATTTTCTTTTTTTAATTTTGAAAAATATCAAATTTTTTAAATGTTTCTTTTTAAAATATTGTATATAAAAATTAATCTAAATTTCTTAACATTATTTAAACTCGATTACTTAGTATATACCCCATATCTTAAAATAAATTCAATATCTGTTCTTGATTTTCAGGATTTCACTTCAGTGTTTAATGGGATACAACAAATTTCTAGCAAGCAAGGAAATGAAACTAAACAATCGTAAAAGAAATTTGAAAAATCTTCTGTTTTTTTGTTAAATTTTTTTTTAAAAGTATTTGCAGTGGTTTTTTTATGATATAAAAATATAATAAAAATAGCAGAAAATCTGGCTCTAGATGCAATACAAAGAGGGTCAAATCGAGTATACCCGTAAGTCATGCATCCTAGTTTTTTTAGCCAAAGACGTTTTAGAATCAGCAAGACATTCATATACATAAATATATACATCCATGCATACATACATACGTACATACATACATATGTATGTATGTGCGTATATGTATGTATGTATATGCATACGTATGAATACTATAGATTTATTTTTACGTTTCATGCGCTAACAAAAATATAAAGTAAGGCGGCCTCGGTTTGTACAAAAAGCCGAATGATTGTTTGAATGATTTGTAAATTAAAACGAATGAATCGTTCACTGTAAAAAAAATGCGATATAAAAGGGTAAAAGTAATATTTTATTTATTTAGTGAAAGAGATAATAATAATAATAATAATAGTGAGTGAAACGGCATCAGAACGGGATTCATAAAAGGAAAAGGTCACAAGATATATGTTTATTATATATGTTTATTATATTCAATTTTCATATACATTGTCTCATAATGTAAATACAAATACACAAATCGTTTGTTGTAAACACATAATTGTATTTGTATAAATAAATTTTTTACTATATTTCTATGATAAAAAGAAAATATGAAACTGAAATCAATGCAAAAAAATAAAAAGCAGCAAAATTTAAAAAGCCTGCAACGATCAAAACATTTTTTCGAACAATATATCAATCTTGAATTTCAGAATTTATTTGATGTTTTAAAAAAAAAAAAAATATAAAATCAGAAAGGGCAGTGCCTTATTGTGCTTTACTAGAAGTGTTCAAAGAGAAAGTAAATCTTTATTTTTGATCTCGTAATATGCTGTATATGTTTATTTATATCAAAGCATATGAACCAATGAAAAAAATATAAGCAACTATACAGTGCATTTTAAAAGAAAATCCCGTGATGTATAATAAAATATTTTGCGATAAGTATACATCGAAATTCTTTTTAACACTTGCACTAAAATATCTAAATTTTATTTCTTCTTTTTTGCATCTGTTTTCTAAGATTTTTATTATTAATTAAAGTGTTATAAAAATATAACCGCTGATACATATATTGACCGCACGAGTGCCTTAAGTACCCTCAACAGTATTCATGGAATCGAGTAATGCCTACATATAAATATATTTATAATGAAAAAAAAATTTATTATTATTAGCGTACAATATATAACGACATTCTTGAGTATAAAAAGTATAAAATAAATACATAAAACTTAACAGTTCGTCATTATAATTACTTTGCGTATCAATGTGCATAATTAAAAATAATTAAAAGAATTATGTGTTACGATAGGAAAAAATTAATTAAAATATATATAGTAATGCAGTTGTGCTTGTAATTATGATACAAATTATATTTACATTATACCATATGCTCTTTAAACTTTTGAATTTAAAAAACTGCATATATTACATGAAATTGCAAAAAATCTATATCTGTTCTATGTGCCTAATATTTGGAAAAATTTTAATATATATATATATATATATTCCACATCACTTTTAAAAGCAGTGATGCATGAAAGCGATAAAGTGAAAAAAGAAAATATTTTGAGGTGTCTATGAAAATTCGTTGAATTTGTCTTGTGAAAAATGTAGGAGTACTGTAAATTAGGATCTATTTGTGCGATTATATAAGTACTATAATACAGAATTTTAAAAAGCGATGTATTTCAATATTCAAGAATTAAAAAGATTCTAACGAAGATATCTTTTTAACATAAGAGCAAAAACCACTTTGACTTCCAATATGATATGATACTATACAATTATTTTAAATTTGTGTCATTTATATTCTTTTTTATTTTGTTCCATTTAAAATTATATATAAAAAAATTGTTTAAATTGGTCTGAATTCTCATGTATCACGTATGAGTTCATATGAAAAACTTAATAAGTACTACAATTAAATAGTAAAATATGATAATTTTGTGTGCTAATAAAAAATTTATATCCGTGAAGAACGTCAATGAATAGTAAAAAAAAAGAAAAGATTTTGAATACATTTGGTGTGATATGATTTGCTAGTAAGCATGTAGTTTATAGCGATAATAATAAAATTCGTAGTGTACCTTATTATTGTTAAAGATCTTGAAGCGTTTCATTTTATTTTAATAAAGTTTTTTTACCTTCTATAAATATAAGAAAATTTATTTTCAAGAACATAGTAATGTGTAATTAAAACACATTTTTAATTTGACATTTTATAGTCATTTTGAACTATTAAATATAATTATAAATTATTTATAAACGAACGATATCAATTATTAATTTGAAAATCATAAACTTGGTATGGGAATTTTTTTATCAAATCATAATAAACTATTTCATTTAATAAATGTAATTATTTTAAATAAAAATGATTATATAATGAATAAAAAATTTTAATTAAATATACTTTGTAAAAAAATGTAAGTATAAAACTATATTTGTACAAAGTTAAATTATGAATTACATTATAAATATTATAACAAATAGAAAAATCAATATTTAACATATGTTTTATTATATTTAGTTTCATATTTAGTTGTACAATTTTATTAAATTAATTAAATTTATTCAATGTAAGACATTTTTAATTTTGTTTTATGTTATGGACGAAAATTTTAATAATTTCTGCTTAAAAAATTTTCATTATGAAAACATTGTTTATTTTAGACAAAATAAAAATTGAGAAGATTGACATTAAATGTTTCAAAAATTTAAATAAAAATTTTTCTTTATAGCGTTTAAAGAATGTTTAATTGTGTTCTTATTTTCAGTAATTTTAATTTTATTTTATATAAAAAGAATTTTTGTAAACTATAATAGATTATACTTTACCATATTTAACTTCAGATTTAACATCCATTCAGACATTACGTATTACGTAACAAATTAATGTATTTAAAATACTATTACTTAAATTATTTGCTTTTATCCCAATATGAATAACTATTTAAAATAAGTAATGAAAAAAACAGTCTGAAATACCTATATTCTCATATTTTCTTAAATTCTAGATAGAATCATAGGGACCACCAATAACACTAATCATTGACGTTATTTCATCTGGAATATCAGAAATAAGAGCTGTGAATCTTGAATGTGTATTATAATGTACTATGTAAAAAGGTAATTGTAAAATGGAGCATAATAATTTTAGAAAAGGTGGGAACAATAGGATCATAATTCTTTAGTTAAAATGAAATAAGTCTACGTGTTACCTACAGTTCGTTAAGTTTTTTTTGTTATTAAATATTATATTAGTGTATAATTTAGATTAAATACAACGAAGTATGCCAAATTATACTACTTTTATAAAAATTGTAGTTATTAAATTTCAAAAAGTTTCAGTTATTAAGAAGTCATATGTATATATTATATAATTTAGAATATAAAATATCTAATAATAAGTGCAATATAATTAGACTATTTATAAAAATTACAATCATTTTGGAATTGTAAATAAAAACATTTTCACGTTCGAATGAAACGGTTGTTTGAAATAATAATTTAAATCATATATAGGTAAAAATAAGAAAAAAGTCAAAGATTTTTTTATTGAAATTCAAATAAATAATACAATATATTAAAAATTAAATTTATTTTTATTTAAATAATAAAAATATTTAATATGAATAAAATAAATATTTACATATTCTTACATTGAAAACTATTTACTTTAAAATTAGATAAAAAAAATTTATAAATAGTAATAATAGTAATAGAATAGTATAGTAGTAATAGAATACAAGTTCTTTTTAAGTAATTTATAATCACCTATCATAATTGTTATTTGTAAATCTTATTTTTATTATTTTAAATTATTTAAGGTTTATCAAAACTAGATTTTTAATACAATGTAATGCAAAATAATAACCATAATAATAAGAACTATATAAAATCTATGGTAAATCTTAATGTAATTCAATACATTGCTTTTATATACAGTTACACAAACACGTCCACTCTTACGGATATTTAAAGTTTGCACTTTTCTGTAAGTAATATTTTATTGAAGAATGAAAATTATTATTAAAATATAAAATTTTCTTTAAGAATGCTCGAAAAATCATTCACCAAGCTGTAATTTTTTAATTGACAAGTAATGAATTCAATTGAGAAGAGCGATGTATTGAAGCGTTATTATTATTTCAAATATTACTTATTTTGATTATGTGAAATTTAAAAGTTTTGATGATACTTATAGAAATTGTAAAAGACGTTTTTGGTATGATATGGTTAAGACTGATAAGAGTAAAATCTATTTACATGTACTTATTTGAACATATTGATGAAATATGATATACTTTTTTAAAGCTTTGTGAAACCAGAATTATTTTGTTTAGTATTAAAACAGAAATTTAATTTACAAAATCTCTATGGCGAATAATCTTCGTTATAAAAGAAAGCTTAAATTTTGTTTTTAAACAAAAAGATATTTTATAAAATTAATAATATAAAAAAAAATTGTAACAAGTAAATGAATTAGTTAATAAAATTTAATGTCTTTACAGATTTGCAATTAATGGATAAGTTTTTATTAAAAAATTATAATTAATATTAAAATTCGAGGATATTTGATTTCTTAAAGTGGCTAAGTAAGTTTCAATGCTATTTCTTTTATTGTACAAATTATGTATATATATTAAGATGAATTACTATTGCGTGCATATATTTTCATTGATTATAAAATTCCTAATTCATTTTTACATTCCTGTTTTGCATTAGTTAGGGAAATCCAAATATTTAATTACAGTTTTTGTATGTTATGCGCTGAATTTAAATTTTAAGAATATTTCTTCATTTGTAACATAATTGTATTATGCAGACATACTCAAGAAAACCGTAGATTGAACGCGTTTTCTTGGAAGTATTTTTTAAATTGGAAAATGTCTCATTCGACAGTACCATGTCTTTTTATTGTGGGCTATGTAATAATGTCACTAGTTTTTATTAATTTAGTTTTTATGCACATATGGGAAAATAGGTGCACTGTAAACATTCTCATTATTTTTATCCTAAATTTTTTTTATGCGAATTGTACAAAGATTTGCTCAATGTTATTTGTGTTCTGCGACAATGTCCGTAGAAAAAGAACGTTTTGTGTGTATAATGGAAAAGACTTGTATTTGTTAATGTCGATTTATCGCATTATTAAACAAAATATAGAATAAAAATTTTGAAAAAATTTTTTGTTTTATTAATTTCTTATTTAATAATAGCAAAAAAATATAATAAAAATTGCATTATGGATATTAACAATGCATTAAAAACCCTTAGAATACCTCATCCATCTAGATCCTGCTATTAAAACTAGACGAAAGACAGGAAACCTTTTCTAGTTAAAAAAAAACCTTCGTCAAGCATTACATTATACAGAAAACCAAGGGGAAAAAATATAAGAAACAAAATTTCTTATACTTTTTAGATCCTAGTATATGCTTCTTTTCATGTTTTCCTTGCTTGTACTCGAAGGACGTGTACAAGGCTTAATTTCTGGAGGCGTCACTATACAAGTTCTGAAAATATTTGTTTCTGAAATTTTTAATAGTATTAGTTGGACATAATATTCCACTTATTTGGTGAATAAAGTTTTTCTTCTAGGCTAGAAGGTTGATGGGATCACTTAAGGGAGCATTAGGGACGGCAATTCTGAAACCGTAGTATATGAACATGCTATACAAAGTCCGCATCTCCATTGCACAACAGTAGGATTACGCTCTCGATATACATTTACGTGTTTTATACGTGATATTAAATCACTTTAATACGAATTTTATTCGTGTATGATAACACTATGAATAAAATATGGGGGAGTTTGTTTCAATGGTCGCATACAAGTCCTCTTCACATTTATTCCAAAAATTTTTTAAGAACTTGACTGGGAGACGAAACGTTCAATTTCATGCAGTGGTGTAGAATAGCATCCAATTGCAAATTTTAGTTTTATTGTTTTAAGCCTATTAAAGAAAAAAAAATGTTTTGGACTGGTATAGATTAAAAAAATACATATATATAAACAAAAGCCTGTTGCTAGTAGGTATTTCATTGCATTACAGCACTTATCAATAAATTTCTTACTTATTGTATTTAAAAAAAAAAAATTAATTAATAAAAACAGTGCTGAAAATCAGTTTATAATTGTATAATACTCTTGTACTTAATTCTAATTTAATTTAGTACGATTTATTATAAATATATTATTTTAAAATCTAATCAATAAAAATTGAAGCATTATCAAAAGTTTATCATACATTATGTATACTTTAAGTTAAATGATACCTGTATTAAAACTATAAATATAACAAAAAAAAATAAAAATTTCTGGAGCGTTTCAAATTATCTTATTCAACTATTCTATTGAATGAATGTATATTTGAATATATATAATAATAATATTAATTTAAACAAATTATTAAAAAATGAAAATTTCAAATTGTAAAAAACTTTGGTTATAAACATAAAAGTATGATCATGTATTAGTTATTCTGTACATTTAATTATGATATAAATGTAAATAATGAAGTAACTATGTTTTATTAAAATATTAAATTATTATTATTATTGTAATTTGAATTTTAAATAATGAACTAAATAAAATTAATTTAAAATTAAAACAAATATAAAAATAAGTATACTTAAAAAAACTAATAAATTTTCATGAATATATTTAAAATAATGTTTTATTACATATTTCTTAATTTAACTTGAAATTTCTTTTAACATTATTTGTGGTTGACACCGTGGTTCTCTTACACTTTAACCAAATCTGCAAACAAGTCTGTTCACTTCATGGTTATGTTTAAACGCTATCATCTCATATTAATGTAATGTTTCATTTTATACAAATCCTATAATAGTATGCGAGTATAGATATTTTAATAAATATTTTGTTTTATAATTCAGCCATATAATTTTTTTTGTACAAATCATTTACAATTAGTTAAACATTAAATTGCATATAAACTTACAGACATAATTTATTAACTTAAAAAATGAGGACATCATTGGGTACAATATTAAAGAGAAGGATCGTGATTAATTGTGTTTTATTTTGAAAAGTGGAAAGAATGGCACCTCCACCGGTCGTGACAGGAATATCTCCGAAAGAAGGGCCACCTGGTACACAAATAATAATTCGAGGCGAATTTCTTGGGACCAAATCTCAAGATCTTATAGGTTACCTTTAACTAATATTTTATTATTTTGCAGTAATATATTTTGATATATTTTATCTCACAAAAACATTCGGTTTATTTTTTTAATTTGAATTCAACTTTTAAATAAGATATACATACAATTACTACATACATAAATTACATACACGTACACATAGGTATATGTATACATATATAAAAATGTATTAATATTGTAAGCAATTAATTTTTTAATGTATTAATATAATTTAATGGTTTATTAAAAATATTGTTATTATATTTTAGGTCTTAAAATATGTGGGTATGATTGTACATTATTAGCTGAGTGGAAATCGTGCAAAAAAATAATTGCTAGATCTGGACCATGTAAAGGTCGAGGTGATATAATAGTGACAACTCACAGTGGTGGGCAAGGTACATCGACAGTTCAATTTAGAGGATACCATGAAACTATTGGGCCTATGAAAGAATCTGCAGTATGGGTAGAAGAAGCACCAGTACAAAGTTTTGCATGGGGTAGAAGAGCAGTCTCACCAACAAATTATCAACAAGAAGATCCTTTAGGGCTCAGCGTGGAAGGCAACGAGTAAGAAATTTATTAAAAGAAGTACTTATATGTTTATATATTGTCTTCAAATAAATTTATTATTTTATTATTTTTGTAATTTATTTATTACTATGCAGTATATGCAGAACTAAGTTAAGTATTTCATTATTAGCAAATAATTAATAATCTTTTTTTTTTATTGCAGTAGAAATTGATCAAAAATAAATTTTATTTTTAAATGCGCCATTATAAAAATATACATATTCAATTATTATAACTATCCATATTCTGTATTCCATGTGGTTTATACGTGATTTTTTCAATTTTATAAAAATAAATAGGCACAATAGATAAATTTAGAATTATTATAATAATTTCACCATTATTTTTTATTTATTATTGGGTATTCTTTTAAAATTTAATTTTATATCATAATTTTAAATGCTTTAAACAAATGTAGTTTTATAATTATGACATTTTTTAAATTAATTATTCATCAAATAATACTTCATTGAAAAAATAATTGTTATTTCATTTAACTGTTTATTTTTATTATTAAAAGAAAAGATATAATAAATTTATAATAATTATAGATTATATTTGAATTAAATGAATACATTTTTACTTATTCTCAAGAAAAAAATTTCCAGAGGATGAGCTGTTTGAACTGTTTGGAGATGCTAGTGGAGAATTAACCAGTGAAAAATTTCATCCAGGTATGTTCCTATTGCAACATCATCATGCAACATCATTAGATGATCTTAAAGCAGGATTAGTATATCTTCGTCGAAAAGTAAATTCTCAAAAAGAAGGTCAACTTTCATTTCTGAAGGTTATAAACATTTATTTTTAATTAAAAATAAATGTTAGTGACAACAAATGTTACATAAGAACTAATTTGAATATTATTTATAGGCAAATGTTGGATCAGTAATGGAACAACTTGATACAATTATGCTTCTTAAAGATCAATTTGAGAGTGATTTAAAAAATTATGGCACAAATCCTATGGAAAATCTAGAAATTGCAATAAAATTATCTATGACAGAAGCGAATAGACTATTTGATGATGTTTTAGCTAGAAGAGACAGAGCAGATGCAACTAGAAATGCATTATCTGTAATGCAAAGATATAAGTTTTTATTTTGTATGCCTATTAATATAGAGAGAAATATAAAAAGTGAAAATTATGACCTTGTAATTAATGATTATGCCCGTGTAAAAAATTTATTCAAAAATACTGAAATGGAAGTATTTAAAAAAGTTTTACGAGAGATTGAATATAGAATAGAAACTTTAAGAGAGGTTTTAAGAAAAAAATTGGAAGAAGTACCATTCTCATTAGAAAATCAAAAAAAAATTATTAGAAATCTAATTAATCTTGAGACTGAAGGAGATCCAGCTTGGGATGCAATAGGTGAATTATTTGAATAGAGTTCTAAAATAAAAATAATGTATATTACGATTTTATATCTTAAATTATTTTAAGTATTTAAGTCAGCTTGTAATTCGTTTAAAATCTTAATCATTTATAATTATTTACAGTTTCTCATGCTAATTATTTAGAAAAAAGTATAAAAGCTTGTATTATGGAATATTTACAGTCTGAAAATAGAGGGAGTGATGAAAAAATAGGATTAACTGTAAAATCTAATCAGTGTACTCCGATGTATATGAAACAAATTAAATTATCAAAGTATGAAGGAAATAATGCTCCAATTAGAGTTCAATGTATTGAAGCTATATGTGACATTGTTATAGAACAATTCCCAGATCTTTGGAGATTAGGTCAAAGTTATTTTACAGGACAACTGCATGTTACTGTAGATACAAAAAAACAAGTTCCATTTAAAGTGAGTTTATATATTTAAACGGTTAAATTCAAGTAATTTATAGCATTAAAAAATACCATAAATCAAGAAAATATTCTAAAAACAATTCAAAAAAATTTGTTTTTTAAATAATATTCTAGGAGTTAGTACTTTTAAGTATTCAAAATGCTGTTGATGCTATGACAACTTCTTGTAACTCTAATTTGGAAGCTCCATGGCTTCTGCATAATCTAAAATCGATTCGATATATGTATACTTCACTCGTTCATTTAGATTTACCTAGTGATGCATTAGATATTTTTGAAAACTTTATTTTTGATTTACGGTAATATATAAATGAAAATAATTTTATATTATAAATTATATATTTAGTATTTTTATTCTTTACTTTTTTTAGATTGAACTGTTTATTAAGTCTTTTAAGACAAACTGCGAATAATGTAATTCTATTAAAATATAAGGAAACATGGGAAATTGAGTATTTAGATGGTGATGAAGGAATAACTAAACTGGTATTATTATATGTTATATTTTATAATTTGAAAATTTAAAAAAATTTTATTTGAACTTTTACGCTTTAATATTCGAAAGTATTGGTCGATTATTTCGTTACGCTTAGTATTATGCAGCATATTATAAAGCTAGTAATTTTAAAGAAAAAATATTTAAATATATCAGATTACTTATTATAAAATGAAATACTTGGATGAAAATAACAATCAAGCATAAAATACAAATATAATAATAAAATTAATTATAGAATGCCAAATTTTTTTTTTTTTTATTTTTATTACATTTTTAAATAAATAAAAATTTCATTTATTAACAAAATATATTATTAAATTACCGTGAACAAATTATAATTATCAAGTAATCTATATAGAATATATGATAAAAATGTACAGCCATCAATTATGAATCTTTAAAAATCTATTACATTTAAAATATATAAAAGCAATTTTTTAAAATAGAAATAGTTAGAAAATACATATATAAATTTGTATGAAATAAAATTCACATTTATATTAGAATTACTGTAGTATCAATTTTTTATTCTTATATATTTATGTCGGATAAATTGTTATGTTTATAATAAATATTCAGCCATCATATTTTGAAGAAATGATTATGGATGTATCAAAATTGGCTTATGAAACTGCAGTCGTTTGTGGACCAAGAGAGTCACCTTTATTAGAAGACTTAAATCATCAAATCCAATATCAAAATGAAATTAAAGCGATTTTTGCTTCATTTGCACGCTGCTTGCAGCAATTGGCTTTTACTGGAAGTGAAGATACAATTGATGATGAAATTGCAACTGGTCCACAACTTTCAAGTTCTTCAGTTAATAATAGAAATAGAGATAGTAAAACTCATGGACTAGTAAGTTAAATATTTGTTTTTAATTCACCCGCTAAATATGAAATAATATGAAATAATAATTGTAATAATAACAATAATGTTATAAAGTAAATAATAGTACAAAGTATGATAATTTAATAAAGAATTATAAAATATTTTATTAAGTTATGCTGGCAATAATTGCTATCAATAATAGTACATTTAGTATCTGAAATGTTCTATAGACTTGGGAACAATGTTTGTTGATTTCCTTGAGTAACGTGAGATACACTCTCAAAGTGTTACTACCACGTATAGAAGAAAATTTTAAATTACAAGGATATCCTGATCTATCAAATGCTGTTGGTTACAATTCTGATTGGACGCAATTAAAGAGTTTAGATGCGGTAATATTTGATGCTTATTTAGAACGTCGATGTGATCCTTTAGTTGGAACTATAGAACCCAATATGTATATAGGAAATTTTGATTGGAATTCGGACGTTCAGACTATTCATATTAAATCATATGTTCAAGAAATCTTAGCTAATTTAATAGCTGTTCATGCTGAAGTAAGAATTGTATTAATTGTTTTCTTCTTTTTTAAATGAAAATTACTATAATAACAATGTTTTTATATTATATTGATTAATAAATCATTTATAGATTCGACGAGTTTCTCCTCAGTTACTTCAGCGAATCCTTTCACATATTATTGAGAATGTTACTGAGGAATTGGCACGCTTAATGACTTGTGTTAGTTTTCGATTTAGTTCTTCTGGTATAATACAAGCTAGAACAGATATTTTGCTATTGCATAAAGCTGTAGATAATTTTTGTACCCCACGGTCAAAGTAAGTAAATCTGAATAATTTTAAAAAACATTTACGTTTATATATTCAGTAAAACTAAATTATTTCTAAATCTAATTTTAAAATAAAAATGTTTAAAATCGGTTCATTTATTCTATATTAATATATTTAATTACAATTCGGTTTCGTAATTTATTATTATTAAAATAAATTATCCAAATATACCAGCCAGATTTGATATCATGCTGGCCACTTTCCAATTGCTATTATTTTAGTTTTTTAAATACATCTACTTTATGATCTACGATTAAGTTTTAATAAATTTTTATTTGTACATAATAAAATAAAATATTCGAACTTCGTAATTCTTTGATTCAAATCTATGTTTTTATGTGTCAATAATGCTTTTATTTTTTTCAGAATTTTTTTTGATGAAGCATTAAAAGTTGTGCCACAGCCTGTTAATAAAGAAGATGCTGAAAAGATTGAATTACTCTTAAATAAAGTAAAAACATTGATGCAATTACAATTATCTTGTTTAATGAATAATGAAGATAGCATTAATATAAACTTATAATTTAGGATAATATATAAACCGTATAATTTAGGATACTTATTTA
Source organism: Ceratosolen fusciceps (assembly GCA_018883505.1). Classification (NCBI taxonomy): domain Eukaryota; kingdom Metazoa; phylum Arthropoda; class Insecta; order Hymenoptera; family Agaonidae; genus Ceratosolen; species Ceratosolen fusciceps. Next base: position 217,833 of record RCIC01000021.1, on the reverse strand, counting down.
ATAATTTATGTAATAATATTTCTTTATAGGTATTAATAAAAAAAGTAAATATATTCTCGTTATTTTGAATTTTTGTATAAAATAAAATTTTAGTGCATATTATTGTTGACAAAATAAATAATATATTTATACTGAAGGTGATTAAGCTGTATTTTATTTCATCTTTTAAATATATATATATATATATACGTATAAATATCTATGCCTGTATGCGAAGAAGTACATGTTATCTAATATCCTCTTATGCGTTAAAATGGGCTTATACATGAATTTACTGGGTTATTTAAATGTATGTATTTAGTTTAATAAACATTTAATTTTTATACATGCTTTATTTATGTCTTTTATTACTATGTTTTACTAGAAATCATTTGAAAACTATGTAGCTTTTTCAACTTCTTCATTAATTGTAATGGTACCAGTGTATCCATTTATCGTAACGATATCACCTAAAGTGGAAAAAAAAAATTATAGTTATCAATATATGTCTTTCAGTTGAAAGTAATGTTAGGCCATAATTTATAAAAAGTATTTATAATATACAATATATATTTTTATTCCTTCGATCAAAATTAAATTAAATAATTTTCATTTTAAAAATACAAAATAATACAAATTATTAAAATAAAGGGAAAGCTGACCTGTTTTTAATTTTCTAGTGGCGTTTTCTGCACTAACAATGCAAGGAAGTCCGTACTCTCTTGCGACAACAGCCCCGTGACTAATAAGTCCACCGAGTTCGGTGACTATGCCTCCTAATAAGGGGAAAAAGGGACTCCAGCCAATATCTGTTGAATTAGTTATTAAAATATCTCCCGACTTTACATCTGTTGCTTCTTCTAGGGTCACAGCAACGCAAGCGCGTCCAGTGGCTATGCCGTTGCATACTGATGTTCCCTGTATCGAAAGTCCCTTTTTGGTTGACTCTTGCATTGTCTGCAATACAAGTAAAACAAAGCTCATTTATACATTCACTGAATAGGTAAATATAATAAACAGATCGATTGCAAGCATAGATTATCAATTGATCATTAGAATTTATATTGATAGGAAAAATTTATTGTAATTCATTAAAGATAAAAAGTTATTAACCGAGTCTTTTTTGGAAAAATACAAACATTAAATAAATTATGTAGATGAAATTAACTTGCCTTCATAGGTTTGAGCATGCCATAATTAATCTCGCTGTACTTATAGCTTTGAAGCTGTAATCGTATTTTTGCTCGACGTGCAGCTTTCCGCAACAGTCCTGGACTTGACCGTTCCAAGAGCTCGCCAAGTTCCGTATGCGTTAAGTAGAATAACAGAGTTTGATCTGGGAGACGACCATTCAATGTTAATAAAAAGGCTAATCTACGGTACGCAAGTCGTAGATTGTGAACCATTTCTATTACAAGAGCTTTGGTTCTTTCGCGTTGAGCAACCGCCTTTCTCATCGCCGGAAGTAAAAAATACAAAATCCAGCGTGTTAGATATTTTTTCGGAGTTTTTAGGCACGACACCGTTTCACCAGGGCTCAAATCCTTGCTAATGTTATCCTCCTCCGCAGAGTTTATCATTGACTGTCCTCAGGATAAGCAATTTGATTTTTAATTTTATAAATCATTGTTTTATTAATAATAAAAATAATATATGAAATATATAAAAAGGTAAATTGATCCCAGTATTGCGATTTATTAGTAAATGACTGTCATATTAAGGGAAAGATATTGCGTCATTATAGATATTAAATGTGTAGACTAAACATACGTAATACATTTATAAATATATTTGTACTGCTTTAATTATTTTATATAGTTACTATAACAATTATATTTCATTGAAAGATATAATAATTATTGTATTTTACGTTTCATTATTATTCATACACATATTTTTAATTTAATCAATTAATAATAAATAAAAATTCAATATTTATCTATTTAGAAGTAAATATTATTTTAATAGACGTTATTGACTTGAAATGTTATATACTTATTTAATAAACACAGGTATAGTAAAATTGTTAAAATTATAAAATACTTTATATATTTTTTCACAGATAGTTAAAATATAATTAAAATAAATGTATGAATCTTTTAAGAAATAATCTGATCCGTTTTTAAGGAAACAAATTAGTTTATAATATAGTAAATAAAAATACAATTACAGTATCGATATTATATAAATTTGATACATAATTTATATTGCATGATATGTAAATATATTAAGTCAAATTACTCACTAATCAAATTTTAAGCTTACTTGAATAATGGATAGAAATTTTTCCGGCTTCATACTCCACGTCTCCGTAATTAACTCAAATTCTTCGATACCACGATGTCCATGTAGATTTATAAATTCTTGAACTTTATTATACGCATTTGGACAGTTTAATGAAAGCCAATTCATTATTTCTGATGAATCCAGATTTTTAAATTCTTTGGATAATCCACTTTCTCTGACTGCATGTGATATTTTCTTCATCGTTATTGGTACTTGAGCACTAGTTATGTTTATTCGTTAAAAATATTTTAACTTTTATTTTACTTTCTGTTACTATTATTTTATATGTATAATAAAATATGTATAATAAATAAATATTATTTATACTTAATCGATGTTTTAAAATATATTATATTTTTAATGAAAACGTTTGGCTTTAATAGTTTTCGTTTATAATTTCGGAAAGCGAATGAAATATATAAAAACTGAGAAAGCTCATTAAACGTAAATGTTTATTATTCTATTAAAAAAATTATATTTTATTTTGCGTTAATTTGTAAATGATACTTTTTAACAAAGATATTTATTTACCTTATCACATTGCTGCATGATCCTAATAGTATTGCAATGTCAGAATAATGTTCCATCGTAAAATCATCGCTGCCTTCCGTTAATATTGACATTACTAAGACCTGGTAAAAGATACTACACTTGGATGTATAGCTGTGACAAACAGATACTTCGGTAAAATCCTTGAGCAAACTTTCTATACCGGTATATATATCCTGTGCATATTTATATTCGGATATATGCTTCACGATAGAAGTACCTCTCCATTGCTTGACGATTTCATTGGCATAAACAACTTTCTTTGAATTCCAAAACAGATCTACCACAATATTCGATCTTTGCCTAACCAATTCAATCATCTTAAGAACACCATTTCGTTTTTTTGCCATTTCGTGCAATTCTGGTGTAATGATCGAACGCCCACAAACCGCAATCTCCATTACTTTTATGCCCTGAGAGACCTTCTTTTCAACGAAACGTAGCAGTAACTATGATATTAAATTAAAAATATCATTCTTGATTCATTTTTAATAATTTTTGAGTTTTCAGGCTACTGAAATACTTTTTTAAATATATTATAATTTAATTTTCCAATAAAAAAAAAGAATTTATAAAAGAGTAATCGAGAAAAAAATACAAAATTAAACAAATATTAATATGTTACTTTTCATGAAAATATTAATGATTCAATGATGAAAAATATTAATAATATTAATAAGAAGTTATTAAAATAAATCTAATTTTTATAAGTAAATCTAAATAATAATAATAAATTTATTTACAATACATAGTTATTTGGTAAAATAGCATACATATAAAAAAAAAATCTAATGAAGCATATATCTGTACATATATACATATATTACAAAATATTTAAAAAAAATTTAGTTAATAATTTAAAGAAAAACATATGTTAAAATATTTTTATGATAACTGAAAATAATATTAAAAACCTTAAATTATAAAGCAATCTACAGTAATAATTATTAAAGCTTCTTAATATTACATTGGTTTTTTTGTGTATTTACGTATTGAACATTTATGTACATTCTGAGTATACAATTTTAAAAAATTGACTATAACACCATTTAAATAAGGATTTATGCATTGATATATAATTTAAACCTTTTTTATATTATCATTGTATAAAAAAGACTAATCCATATATTTTATACCGAAAGTGAATATAAGAGATTTATTTATATACAACTATTGGAAATAAAGTGAATTTCATGTTTTTTTATTTCTTAATTTATTTGAAAATGTAATATGCTAAAAAATACTTAAAGAAATTAGTATGATTTGATATAAAAATATAATTGAATTTTAAGTTTAATATAATACAAAGTGAAACAAATAAATGCATAATTTAATTATATCTGAACAAAAGTATTTAATAAGAATTATTTAATTTTGTCAGTAATTTAAATTCAATTAATTTGGACTCCCAATTCATTGAGATTAATTTTACTTACATTCATGTAATTGAGTGTGCATCTCATATTAAAAATAAATAGATGATTCGTGTATGTATGTAATACAGGTCTTCTGGTTATATTTCTTTCCGTGGAGATGTTTAAACTTGTCACGATACTGCTTAATGTCAATGGTGTTAAAACCATCGGCAAAACCTCACCGACGTTCGAAAATATAAATATATCGTTATCACTGGGCACTCCCGAACCTAATTTTGGATAAAATGAAAGATATTTACTATATAACTTTATGCAATTTAAATGTAAATGTGGGATATAATTAAAACAAATTGTATTAATAATAATAATAGTAGTAATAATAATAATAAAATTGTATAAATACAATATTATTTAAATAAACAGAACATCAGTATTGAACAAACTAGTTCTATTTATAAAGAATTTAATTTATATTTCTAAGTATTTACAAAAAATTAGTTTTAAATTTTAATTAACTAAAATATGGTTAGATAGTATTTATAATGAAGTATCCTGAAATATTGCTATTTGAAATATTGTCGTTTTACCCAATTCATGTATTAACTCAAAATCAGTCCAAGTATTGAGAGATGTAATAGGACGGCATTGCAACAAGTATAATTTATTGTGAAATAATGCCCATTCAATATCTCGTGGTGAATTGTAAAGTTCATCCAGAATTAAGGCAATCTTAGCCAATTTTAAAGCTGCATCTAGGCTGATAGAGACCTTCGACATTTCTTCCGCAGATACAGCCAACGTGTCAGTTCCATAACCATTAGTTTTTACACTAATTTTCTGCGATTTTTTACCAATTATTAAAGAACCTACTTGTAATAATTTTTGAGACCTCCGCTGGATTATGATGGTATCAGGATCAACCAGAGCAGACACTACTGTCTAAATTTTATATTATGTTATAGATTAAAAATATACTAGTAATTATTAAATTATACAAATATCTGAATTAATTATGTGTAACTATCAGTTATAAGTAATAATATAGCTATCAAAAAAGTAACATATGTATCAATGGTTGGTTTTATAAAATCAGAACAGTTCTTGACTTTATTAATGTGAGATAAGCTAATCTATTGAATATGTAATTGTACAGTTTATAATGGTTACTTACTTCACCTAAGCCGTAATTGGAAGTAATGTAAATTTCTTTTGGATTCCCTGTTAATGGATGTCTAGTGAACATTACACCGGCAACGTCGGCATCCACCATTTGTTGAATACATACACCCATCCGTGCAGCTATTTCTAAGCCATTATGTCTTCTGTAAGTTAATTTAAATATGAAATACTTAATAATAAAGAAATAAAAAATTTTTGATGCACGATATAAATTTTATGTTTATAATAACATACAAATATTAAAATGCAAAAATAATTAAAGATTGTTGAATGTAATTAGTAAAATTAATCGATAATACCTATATTCAATACTTCGATAGCTGTATAAACTAGCCCAACAATGGGTCACATATTTTAATACTTTCCGATCTCCTTTAATTCCAAGATAAGTACAATTTTGACCAGCAGCGGAAGTATCTTCATTATCTTCTCCTACGGCACTTGATCGAATAGCATATGTATTTTCTTGGCTCTTTAATTCTAATAATTTAAGTGATGCAAGTATTTCTATTTCTATATTGTGCTTGATTGAAGTATTTTCAATTAATGCTACAACTCTATAAAGTATTACTGCATTAAATATTAAATAGATTTACAAAAAGTACGTACATATAAAAAAACAAACTAATGAGTTTAAATTAATTTTTATGTGCATATAAAGATACACGTAAATTTTGTTGAAAAATTCTACAGTTTAATAAATACAGATTAAAATATGTAAATATATTTTATAATTATGAAAATTAATTGAAAATTATTTATTAATTAAATTCATATACTTTCAAAATATTTTAAATATAATAATTTACTGAAAACTATGTAATAATGTTTACTTTAAAAGTATAAATATAAAATTCTTAGATGTTTATATATAACAACTTACTGTTGACTATGCTCCTTTAAATTGCCAACCTTTTCACCATTACATATTTTTACTAGTAAATCGATTGCTTCAGACAAATTTGTGTGATATTTAATATGCGATTCTAATGCATGTATCGTAATACAAAATCCTTTAGGAATAATGAACTGTTTTAAAATATCATTATTAAACATGTTATATATTAAAACTATATAAATAACATTTTACCATTTTACTTTAATAGTAATTTCTTTTTTATACATAAAATTTGATTTTGTACGCAATTATATTCGTTTAAATAGTATTTTATAGTATAATTTAAGTTATCAAATTAATATATATTAGTTTAAATAGTATTTTATAGAAAAAACAAAAAAAACTTTTAATTTTCTTATATAAAGAATATAATTTTAAACATTATACAAACTCATTTACTTAGAAAATAATTAGATTTACCAAATGTTAATTATAAGTATTTTCATATTTTATTAAAATTTATTATAAAATTTTTATTCTATTGTATATTAATTTTATTAAACAGTGTTCACTTTGTAAAATAAATAAATACTTCTGTAGTTTCAATCGAAGTAAGTTCCGCGATCGAAGCTGCTTTGCCTCCGACAATATCTTTGTTTAGACAACTACTATCATCGAAAGCAATAGTGTAAGCTAAAGAAGATTCTGCATATTCTTGACTTCCAAGGCAAGTTTTCACTAATGATAATTTTATAGGACAAGAATTTGAATATGCTTGCGAAATTTGAAATAAACCAACACCTAAAATTTGTCATAAGTAAAACTACTACTTTTAAAGTTATCTTTAGTAAATATATAATACGTTTACATTACGTTGACATATTATATAATATATAATATGTAAACTAATAAATATTTATATTATTTATATTATTAACTACTGATGTAAACATAATTGAATTATTAAAAAATAGATTTTACAAAATTAATTTATTATCTTAAGTAAATACAAAAAAAAACAATAACTATTGATGTTTAAATTAAAAATGATCAATTATTTCATTAAAATTTATAGTTTATTAAACTAACTCCATATGAAACATAGTAAAAAAAAAGTAAAAAAATATAGTATATCTATATAATAGAAAAAAAATTTAATTTAAGTATTTAATTATAATAATAAACCATATAGAAATTTGAAAATAAATATTTTAGTAATTTTTTTATCATTTATACAATGATTTATATAGTAGTAAATGATAATTTTTTATAAGCATAGTGTTACATGTAAATGGCTTAAGAACCTATAATAAACGTAAGATATATTTACAATAAAAACGGATTTAGACATTCATATACATATTTTATAACTTTTTACTTATTAGATTAAGGATGTAATAGTTATATACCTGATGTATTATTTAATTTCATTTTAAAATGATAATATTTATACTGTGAATCCCATGGATATCCACCATACACAATTTTTTTGCTTTCTCTACAAATTTTTACGATTACTTGATATTTTATATTTCCAGCTAAAATATAAAAAAAATGATATATTTAATACTTATTATTATTTTTATATTTACAAATTATAGAATAAAATATGACCTTTAAATTGGAATCCATATTCATCGAAACCATTATTATAACAATTTAGAAATTTTTTAATGTTGAAATCTATGGAGTTAATAATATGTAAATTATCTATTGGATCTTTTACGTGCCCCAAGCGTATACTAAAATAATAAAATAATGATAATTTTTATTTTAAAATTTTGAAGATTTAGATTAAAAGATTGTACAATTGTAGTTCTAACAAATTTTTACCTAGTATATTTATATCTATTAAAGAATATTTAATATTGTTAAGTATAATAATAAAAAATATATTTAAAAAAAATTTGACGCAGTATTTTTTAATTCTTACTTTTTCAATCCATTGTTCATGTTACTTAAATTTATATAAAATGAAATTCCTATACAATCAATTCCTACAATACAAATATTTGTTTCAAATTGACTTGCATCACATTTTCCCCAATAACATTGTCTTAAACCTCTTAGATACAGTTCAATACTTGATACATCTTCGAATATTATTTTCCCGATAATGGATCCATATTGATGAGTTTCTTGAATGTCAATTTCATTGCTGTATTTAAAAAATTTATAATTGTCAATTACAAATAAATGAATTCAATAATATATATTAAAATTTTATAATAAAAAGGAAAGAAATACTTGAAAATTATGGAATTATAATTTTGTTTAATAAAATATAATATATATTACATTATCTGCTGACATTTTGAGAGTTTGCAAGAATTTTGAACTAAGGTTTGAGCTTGTAGATAAGAACACCAAAATTCTGTACGTGAACATGGACGTGTACTGGCTATGAAACTACATGTTAAATAATTAAATATATTTACACTAATAATAATTATATCTATAAATTTATTATGAATCAGATACTTCTCAAAGTAAGAATAATAATTTTTAATTTATGAACAACAATATTTGTCCATAATAAAAGTTTTAATAAGGGATTGTAGTTATTACATTAATTTTGGAGCTTTCAGTTACTTTAAATAATTTTACATTTTTCTTGTTTAAAATTATATACTTCCAAAATTTATGAATATATTAATATCGATAATCCATTCATTTATTTTTTTGTAATTCATCTTATTATATATCTATTACATTAAACAAAAATTATTCTATAAATTACATTAAATTATAACTAATTCTGTAATACTTTATAGTTATATTAATTAAGTCTTTATTAGTATATTAAAAACTTAAAATAAAATAATATATACTTTTTCCAATTTAGAAAAATAACAATTAATTTTCGTCTTTCTAACAATTTATAATTTTTTTCGCATTCATAATACATTGAAGAAGCTTACATGCAATTTAAACGCACGTGTTTTAAATTATCATAGTTATCATTATGAACATCTTCACAGAATCCTTTTCTTAGAAGTCCATTAAAAATTAAACGTGTTCGTTTGGATGATTCTAAAATAGTAATTTTTAAATTTTTTGTCGACCAAGAGCAATTTTTTCTATCGCTTAATACAGAATTCGGGTGACCTAAAATATTTTAATATATTATGCTTAAATTAAATAAATAAGAGTATTTTATGAATCTTATTTTCTATTTACTTATCATATTATTAATTGTAATATTTTTAGATACAAACATAAAATTCAATTTATTATTTCATTTCATTTTTTTATTAAATTGTATTAATAGTAATCTTTAAATTAAATATATTAAAATAATATTCAGCTGTGTGAAATAAAATATGTTGTTTTATTTGTGAGAATTAAGTATGCTAAAATATAGTACGCACCAGGTAATACATATATTGCTCCATCTTTAAGACCTAAGAAAAGTGTTAATTCCTTGTATTCATCTTTACGCCTATTAATTTTTATAAGCAAAAAATTATTGTTCTGATCTACGCCATAATAATTTAATACATTCGAATCCTGTTGAAATAATTAATTTGTATATATATAGTTTGAATGTTATTATAAAAATAATAAATTTTTTGTTAAAAATAAAATAAAATTAAAATAAAAAATAATATCGGCTATTTTATAATTCTATAAAAATTTCCGCTATTATTTACATAACTGATATGTAATTATCTAAATTATTAAATTTATAAAAAATGTTACTTTGTAATAAAATTTATTTTTAAAAAATTATATAATATAACATTTTTCCTATATCTTTTTAGAAATCGAAAAAAGAAACGACGAAAAAAATTTAAACAGAAAAAATTTGAACACATTAAGTACTTCTGTAAATAAATTGTATTTAAATTTTATATTTATTTACTAAAAAAACAAATATTATTTTAAATTTTTTAATCATTTTATAACATTTTATAATTTTTTAAAATTCGGTAATACACATTTATAAGTATGTTGCACATTAATATTTAAATAGTCATAATCTGGAAAATAACTTACATGTTTTTTTTCATATATTCCATTGCTTAATTCATCATTTATATCAAAGGAGTATTTTAATTTTTTAATTTGATTCCGATTTTGATTTAAAATCCAATATATATATAATTCGTATATCCAATCTTTATTGCATAAATATTAAATTGAATTATCAATAAATGATTATATTGTATAAAATATAATACTTATAAACTTTTGACAATGTTTTTTTTACAAATAATTAAAGAATGACGAATAAAAAAATAATTACAGATGAATTTTAGTTCAGTAATAAAAAGAAACGATTATGATAAAAATGGACGTATTAATGGTAATTCGTAGAATTAGTTATTTTTGTATTTATATTATTTAATTTTATACAGATATTACTAATTAATTTTAATATTAAAACTTTAGTTTTAATGTATTAAGTCCTTTAATTTGTAAAAAAATATTTAATTTCTAACTATATGTATATAACAAAGACCGTAGTTACATCAGAGAACAAGAATTGAATTTGGATTTCCAATAAATTTATACGTTTTAATTTTATGCGTTTTAAATTGCCTGTAAAATACATCTTCGATATACAAATAGATGAATTAGATAATTCTGTCTTTCATTAAACTTAAGACAACCAGGGATATCGCATACATAGTTCCTCGGTAATCGGTACATATATATTTTTTACCTTTTTGTTAACTTTGCAATATTTTCCCTATATTGTTAAATTCAGCAATGTATTACAATAAGAGGTAACGAAGATCGACTAACACCTGAAGCGCTTAGTAGAGTGTGAATTTATTTAGTTGACTTTTAAATATATTCAATACTTAGTTTCGCAAAACTGTGACCATGTTTAAAGCTAAATTTATTTGATTAACTGCCGTTGAATTAATGCATTATAAGTGTTACAGACAAGAGTACGTAAAAATAAATAGAAAAAGATTAGCCCTTACCTCTCCTCCTCGTTTTTTTTTAAAGCCATCGCTATTATTACCGTCACTTTAAATAATGAAAAAAAAGGGAAAAAATGTAAAAGAAATAAAAAATGAAAAATGCCAAAGGATATGACAATAAAAGATAAGGAAAAATAAGAATATTAAATAAAAGAAAAAAAAAGTATATGATCTCGTCTTGTGGGGACGCCCGCAAGGCGAAGGTCGTAAAAGTCGCAGTTTGTTATGTAATAATAAAAAAAAAAAGGAAAAATAAAATATTTGAACGTTACAGCTTTCGCGAAGGGATATCGGAAACGCGAGGAGGAAGAAGTCTTAAAAGAAAAGGCAAACGCGCCTTCCCACGATTTCAGTATATTTAGAAATTAGGAAATTACGCATATTAGGAAAAAACTCCCACCGTTAGGAACAGGCAGCGAGGAAGAATTACACAGCGATTATACTATAAGAGCAAATATATGACATCTCAGAAATTTAGCAATGCATAGTGACTCCATGCATAATGAACCCCATGAAGTCCTTGGATGTTAGCTGAGTTTCGTGCACGGAGTTCTCAAGGTTTAGTATGCTTAATGCATACAAGCGGAAATAACTTTTGCTAAACGGAGCTGACCTGCGATCAAGCAAGTAACATAATCTTTCCTCTTATTCACCTTATAATGCGAAGAATAAACGTGCTATCTCACTCGCAGGCTGCTTTCTCTCTTCAGAGATAGTGGCAACTCAATTGCTATATCCGTCCCGATACTTACCTTGAAGGAAAAAATAGAAGTACCATCGTGCAGTAGTAAGCTGCTTCTCCATTTATTCACATTCCTCGTTTTTTTCTCTAAGCTCAGACCCTTATATTTCACACTCTTAAATCTGTATACCAATACCTAACTATATACATATCAGGGCTAACAAAGCTAATAAGGCACCTTATCTATATTTACTGCATCACCAACCTATGTTAAGGTGAAAACTGTTGACTATACAAAACTGTAACAAAAAAGAGAAAACGAGTATGAGAGTTTGTTCCAAGGTCACACAATGTGGAAGCAATCGTACTCGTCTACAGTTCATAGGATGCAAGTATGACAATTCTAACACAGATATAGAAAGTACAAACACAGATATCTTAAAGTGCAGTCTGAGCAAGTGCAAGTACATGTATCTCCGTATCTAGCTAAAAAGGGAGAGCTTCATAATTTTAGCGCGTAAGCTAAAAAGAAAGAAAGAGATATAGAGAGAGAATACTTCTTCGATGCTAGTTAAAAGTGTTAATTGTTTTCTAAAACACCACCTTTTTCTCTCCTCTATTTATTGGACTGGATGATACAGAACATCATATTAGAAGAATTATAAACAATATTTCGTAACATATATTTAGAAAAATTTTTATTTTAACATAAGAAAAATATACAATTAGTCTAATAGAAATATTTTAGATATTTAGGAAGATAAATAATCCCAATTTAGAGCTTTTACATTACTTTATAATATAAAAAAAAATATATACAACATTTTTTACATTCTTAATTAATATTTTGAATGTGTATTATATATTTTGAAATTAAATTTTATATTTATTATATAATAATATTTCTTCCAAAATATAATTTGGGAAATATAATAAATCAAATGATGGCACGTTTACCTGTAAATAAAGTAAATAAAGTTTGAGATATATCGTAATATCGCGAACCATAGAATCCGACCATACGCTCCTAAAATGCTAAGTCGGGCCGTATTCAATTCGCTGCACTTGCAGTTCGGTAGATATATTTGGCTTTCGATTAATAAATACTGTCGATAATGGGCACGGCACTGCATTCAATGCCAAAAAACTAAGGTAACTCAGCACGTGAGCAGTTCACTGAGAAATTTTACAACACACAATGGGAGGTTTGAACACATCAACGTGGATATGCATCGTCAATATTGAAGCAAAAATCATCGCCCGAGCCTTCTGGATACATGGATCTTGCGATAGGACGTTACTTTTAAATCACTACAGACCGCAGCCGGCGATTTGAATTGACACTCTTTCGCGAGTTAATACAAAGCAACGGTTCGAAAACATTACGAATGACCGCGTATCATCCGGAAGTAAACGGAATGGTTGAACGATTTCATAGGCATTAAAATCAGCGACTAGATGACTAGCGAAAACCCGGCTATTATTTTGTCAATAATATTCCTCGGAATCCGAACAGCAATTAAAGAAGACCTGGAAACTGTATCTTCTGAGTTTGTTTTTAGATTAGGCATACGTTTTCCAGAAAAGCCTTGTTTGTGACTGTCGGTACGCGATAGAACAATCATTGCAACCATTATATGATTGTCCCTTTGAAGTAAAAACCAGGAAAGTAAGACATTGTAACAATTAAAAAAAAAGATGTTCTAATATCTCTAGATAGAATTAATGAGTATTTATTCTATCTGATGAAAACTTTGAAAATCGGATCAATTAAATTCCGTAGCTATTACATCACGTAATCCGGAAGAGCCTTTTCAATCCCGTTCGGTAGGACAATAAAATTCCCGGAACGATTATATGCCGGATTTTTACTAAGCTCAGTATGCATGTGACATATCTACTGTTATTACATACACTCGTATTAAAATTATTTCGAGAAAATAGTGTAAATATCTGGGCTGATTGTACTATGACCAAATTTAGGAAATTTGAGAACATTCTGTACAAATTGTAAAAAATATTATAATATCGTTTTCTGTGCGATTATAATACCTTAATAAACTCTTACGTTTATCAATCATAAGGAGATGACTCTTTGGGAAATATAATTTTCCCGACAGAGCTGCACTGAAATAAAATATTACAACAATCTGTATGGCCACGCATTAACCTATGCTGTTTACAATGTTAATAATTTAATATTGTATATCCCCGACGAATACCGTCAGAGGATCGACAAGCCCAATCATTTCACCTTCCCCCTCGGATCACTGCGCCGTGAAAGGCGACATCGTTCCCGAGGTGGAGGGTTCAATGATTTGATGAGAGTCTGTCAAAGGATGCCTTCAAAAGACAATAAAATTTTTTTAAACAATCGCACAATAAGCGTATTACCACATACTACAACCTCAAAAAATATTTTAAATTATAAATTTTTTTTATCAATATTATTAAATACTTGTGAAATTATATTATAATTTTACATTTTTATTAATTTCTTTACTAAGTATCAATAATTACATTATATAATAGAGAATGTAGGTTCTTATTTTGATTTTATAAGAATTTATTGTAGAATTTATGAAGATGCTTTTTCGATTTTTTTAATATATATTTATATATTTACCCAGTTGAATGTAGATCCATACTGATGCAAAAAAAAGCATAAAAACTTGAAGAAGTTGGTTTATCCACATCTTTTTTATATAATTTCCAAAAGAGGCTTTATAATATTTCAAAATGTTGATTTTACTCGTTGTTTACAGATTTTTATTCTTTTTTTAAAAATATTTCTTTGACTTCAAAAAAATTGTTATATTAAAATTTTTTATATGTAGTAAAAATTAATTTTTTACTCATATAACATAATTTTTATTTATACAAGTAATAAATTTTCAAAATTAAATTTTATTAATTTATTTTTTATTGTTTAATGAATATAAAATATTACTAGTGTTATTCAAAAATTGATATTAAAATGACATTTTCCAAAAAACTTAAAGAGTTTATAAAATTGATTACGTTCATACTATTAAAATAATTAACCCACTGAATGTTTAATTATCCAAATTATTTTAATATTACATTATTTAATTTCATATATAATCAGTATTATTACTAACGTAAATTATCATATTTACATAAATTATATTATTGTCTACTTAATAATATAGAAAATCATTTATAAAATATTTATATAATATATTATACTTAAATAGAGAAATCTATTTACCTAAATATATGTAAATTAAATAATTTGCAATGTTCAAATATTATTGAAAATAAAGCTTGTATGCTTCAATTTTTTATTCGGATTTACTATTGCGTTCTGAATTAATATGTAAATATACTTTAATAAAATAATTTAGTATCGATGATAAATCGATTAAAGATTTATTTTTGAAAATTTTTAATTATATTTAATAAACATTAGATTCAAATAAATACAAAATTTTTAATATTTATATAATTTTTATATAACTTTTATACAACTTATATATATATATATAATTTTTCGTCTAAAATATATTTATTTTATTGGATATTATAAAAAATGATTTTCGTTTGTAATATTTAAAAATGAAATTAGTGTCGTTATTTTCAATTAAACATTTGAATTACATATATTTTATATGTAAATATACATATACATATACATATACGATACATATACGTATAAAATATAATAATTATGACTTTTTTTTTACATCGATTATTTACTTTCAAATTAAATTTAATAATATATTCTTTTTATAAAATAAAAAAATTTTTTGTGAAAAATAAAAAAAATTTAATGCTTTACATTTGTTATTTTTCCAATGATTACAAAGAATGAAAAGTCTAATTAATATTCATATAACTAAATAATATACGTACTTAAGGTGCTTACGTATGGAAATTTATGCGACTGAACTTACTAGAAGCCTGAATATATGAACAAATTTATAAAATCATTACCGATTGCCTCAATCACTTTTAACATGTATGTTACACATATTCACTTTTTCAATCATTGGAGGACGTCAACGATTTGAGCAAAATCGCGATAAAACTTGTAAAACCTCTCGTGGTCGCCCTCGCTCTAATCGGAACAGTAATTGCGATGAATTCTTAACTTTGTGAGATATCTCAATAATGATAACTTTAAGAAAGCACGAAATATAACTAATCCTCGTCTATTTATTCTCTATATTGGTGAATAGATCATGATGATACTAAGATATTCCATATAAGCAGCATATTCCATATTCGTGCAGTATTCTATACTCTATAGTATTTATAATACAGTTATCAAATATTTATAGTAAATTATTACGATTATATTTATATAGTATTATTAAAAACTTCTTATGATTATGATCATATCCATGGATAAGTTTCCATTTCAATTCGATTTCAATTTTAAAATTTAATTTTAAATTTACGCATACTACTTGAGACTTTTTTTAAGTATCTTCTGAAAATAGAACAGCATCAGTCCTTTTAAATATGAAAATGTATGTACAGATAATATTAAATTTATTTTTACAAATTGTTTTAATTAACAATTACCTATACATTATTAAATGTAAATATTTTATATAACATTATTTAAGGTATATGTGGAATATATATAATAGCTATATTTTAAAATGTAATCAAATTGTACTAATATCAAAAGTATTTATTTTATTATATAATGTATTTTAAATTTAAGACTGATAATATAATATGAAATTACTGGAAGTAAACTTTATTGTATAGTGAAAACTTTAATTGCAAAGGTTTAATAGATATTATCGATAAAAAAAGGTTGATAGAGTATAGTTCATGTGTTATGATAAAATAAATATTATTAAAATTATTTGAAAATATATTGTTATATTACTAAATTAAAATGTTATTTTTTTAAAAATGATATTAATAAACTTATAATCACAAAGAATAATGTTGAACTTTTAATTTATTATATTTTAGTTAATATAGATTATCTATACACTATTAAATAGAACTATTAAATTTTCTATAATCAATGGTTAATAAAAATTCAATATTTATAACTACTCATTTAATTTAGAAAGTTTTCAGAATAACTAATTAATTAGTCACTGATTAAGTCGAGAACGTTATTTAGAAATTGAATACACGTTTTTATTGTAATTATTTTTTATTATCTAAGTACTTAAGATACAGTTTTCTAACAAATATAAGCTTATTAAATACAGTATAATATAATATAATTAAAATTTGAGAAATTAATTTTTTTAGATAGACCTTTATTGATATAGAAAGAAAAAATATTAAGAAAAAATTATTTAAATTAAATATTGTATACAACTTGATTTTTAAATTTGAAATGAATACTTAAAAAATTATATTAAACCTAAATAAGATTTAATATTTGTATATACGTAAACACTAATTATTTATATATATTCTATTATAATAATTGATTATCGATATTATTTGTTTCAATAAAAACAAATAATTCGACCTGTATAAACAATTTCACATTATTATATATAATCTTTTATGTTTTAAATATTTTGTTTGATACAAACAAAATTTTCTTTTTTATTTTTGAAACAATTGTATTGAATTTTATTCTATTGAAGTTTTTATGATTGAATTTCTAAATCAATTATTTCTCCATTATTTTACAGGTACTATTAAAAAAAAAAAAAAAATAAAGAAAACACAAAGAAAGTATTACAATAAGTAAAACTCGAAAATCTTTTAATAAATTTTTGTTTTTATCTGTCTTCTCTAACTTGTTTTATTTCATTTAAATGCAATACATTTATATTGATATCTAATCTTTTTTATTTAAATTTGCATAATATTAAGAATGATTATTTATAATAATTTTATTTATATTGTAAACAAACCTGTGAAGATAAAGATATAAGTTGAGATTTTACTTTGAAATTATTGTCAAATTAAAAATATTTTTTTATCAAATCGAAGTCACAAATATATATTTCTATTTTTGTTTTTTTACACTAAAAATGTATATCACGAAATTCCGAGTCAAACCTTAAGTTTATTTCTGTAAAGTATATTTATTATTTAATTTTTGAAATTATGATCTGTACAATTACTTATACAATAATTTATATTTAAATTATTTTTAACTTTTAATATTTTAAATAATAAATTTATTTAAATTTGTGTAATCATTATGTAAGTTAAAAGATACAAAAAATTGAAATATGTATACTTAATATAAAAATTTGAATGAATTAGTTTCAAATTAAAAATAAAAGATACCATTTGTAAGTAAGTTAGATAGTTGAACATAAATCTTGAAACTAAGAGCGGGCTGATGTTCGATGAAAAAAGAAAAGGTTTTTACCTAACGAATATACTTGTGTTCACATCATTATTCAAAAGAGGTGTGACAACGTATGCTGTCTATATTGAGATTTGAAAAATAATCGAGATGAAATAATTGTGAAAATATTTTTAAAGTATATGGGAAAAATAAAAAGTTTGAATAAAAAAATAAACAGCTTTGAATGAAAGACATTAAAAAATTCGCAATTTATTATAATAGCAAAAAATTGTAATTATTTATTATTTTTATGAGATAACTGAGTTTAATAAGCTTGCCAATATGTATCGTAAAATAGATGTTTTTTATTCAAATATTTTTAAGTTATCTTTCAAAATCAGCAACTCAAAAGTAAATATTTAAATATAAAGAGAGACTTAATAATTAATTAATATTATTTTATAAATAGTTTTTATTCATTATTATATTACCTATTACATTTAAAATATTTCTGGAAATATTATTCTTGTAATTTTTAAATAAATTTTTCGATTCGAGATCATTAACAATTTTAATTTTCTCCTCTTTTATTTTATTATGAATTTTCTTATAAATAACTATCGATGACAATTATCTTTTTACAAACATGTAACATATTTAAAGTATATGTTATATTTATTTTTTATTATTTTATATAAATAAATAAATACGTACAATATACATACATACATACATACATACAAATTAATAAAAACAAAATATATTTATAAATTAAAATTGCAATATTTGTCCTTTTAAGTATTATTTAAATAGAAAAATTAATTTTTTATTATAAAAAGTTATATATAATGATTATATAATGTTTAGTATTTCTTTTTGAAATTACTAATAAATTATTTTATATATATTTTTAATTTAATAAATATATATATTTTTAAATATAGATAAATAAAATTGTAATAATATTTTTAATATAGCAATTATTTAAATATATTTAAGTAATTACATTGTCCAGCAATTAAATAAATTGTTAAAACCTTATTTTTAAAGTTTATGCTAGACTCTTCTTAAATAATTTTTTTATATTAAAATAAGAATAACAATTAATTATATTATAATTTGGTAATAAACGGTATCATAGAAATGTTCTTTTCAATTTGATTTAGTAAAATAAATCTACGAAGCTATGCTGGAAAATTAAAAAACTATGGATACCTGATTTAATTCGTATTGCAGCTAATATATCTCTCTTGATATAGTGTAAATATAATTATAGAACACAAATTAATGAATAATATTTTTTTTATTTTTTATATAAAAATAATGAAAGCTAAATCATGTTTTCTGAAATTTTAATAAAAATTCAAATTACTATTTAAATGTACTATTTAAATTTGAATGTACTTGTTGAGAATTTGAAACCTTAACATAAAGGTAAATTCAGTTAAAGTATTGTTGGGTATATTTTTATTATTATAGCGATATTTATAATGTAACTTTTTAATATTGTAACTTTTTAATATTCTACATTGTTATTATCTGACAGTTTGAATTGCGTTCTATTTAATACTTCAATTAATTTAAAGAGAATACCATACATCAATGATTTAATATCAGTATTCTTCTTACTTCAAGGCAATAGAGTAATTTATAACGTATATTGTTACTGTTTCTGCATTCGCATATTTGTAGATATTTAATTGAATGAAGGCATACATGCAAGTATGAATTGAAAGTATTCAAAAGATAAATATATGGATAGATAGTTAATTAGATAAGTCCATAGATATATGGAGGCTGTATGCGCGTGCGCATATGTACAGAAAAAGAGACAGACAGAGGCACAGAGAGAGAGAGAGAGAGAGAGAGAGAGAGAGAGAAAGAGAAAAAAGTGAGTATAGCGTACGCGTCTCACAATAAATACAACATAACAAAACTTAGAGGGAGAAGATAATTTCGCGCGCCATCCCCGTCGGCATACCATACAGCATACACAAGCAGCATGCGGACTTAACCTCATCAACGGCGTAAATATTTTGTGATATAAATAATCCATCTCTGTTTAAATAAAAGTGAATTCTCACGAAGAAGAAAGAATCAAGTTAAAAGTAAGAAAAACGCGTTCGCGACTCCACGATGGCGGAGATCAGTAGCGCGAACGTGTTTACAAACGGGAATAGCGGCAGTGGAGATCTTTTGCAACAGGCTTTTCAGCAGGTTGTTGATGAAAGTGACCAAGAAAATGAATTTGTCGCTTTCCTGCAGAATGATTCAGGTGATACCCCAGTTATTCAATTGACAGCACAACAAGCTGCGGCATTAGGCATAACCATTAAAATAGATGATCAACCTGTGGAGGATAATACTACAGATTTCCAAAACTGTAGAGAATCAGAACAATCGGAGCAACAAAGTTTTAGTCAAGAAGATTCACAACAGATTATTAACGAATTAACTCAGAGTGGTTTATTGAAGCATAATGGAGTCAGTGCGTGTTCAACCTTTGACAATTGGACTGGTCAGCAAGAGCAAAGGTAGTGTATTTTAAAATTATTCCTATTTCCTACTATTACCCTTATTAATTTATGTGATATAGTTAAAGACCCTTATTTTCTTTTCAATGATAGATTTTTAAAATACAGCAAAATTTTGTAGGCATTGTATGAATACTTGACATATCATTGCTAAATTAATTTTAATGAATAAGTTACAATTTTATTATTATTTATAATACAATTATAATTTATATTATAATTACTGTAATACAAAATGGTATTTTTAAGACTTTGTTCTAATAATTTACTTTCAGATTTATAAATATTAATAAAAAACTTTGTTCTATTATAATAAATTTTATATTCTTTTCCAAAATATTTAAGTTATTTATTTTTTTTATGTTTTTTTAGAAGTTAAAATATATAATCTAAAAAATATATTTGCATTTTTGCAGTGGCCATGGTGAAAATTATCAACAAGAATCAAATGAAAATAGCTTGACACTTGAAACAATAGAAAATTTTACTCAAGAAAGACAAAATATAATCACAGAACAAACAAATAATATTGTTCATGTTCAAGCTAATCATACTGAAAGTATTTTATCAGAACAAGAAGTTCAGAAAAATATTGAGAATCAGTGCAATGAAAATTTGATACAAAATACGATCCAATTTAACATATCTGATAATTCATGTATAAATAATAATGTTGTAGAGTCTCAAGCACAAATACTACAAAGGTTTCCTGTGATATTGCCGTCTTCACAGTTTATTATTAAACCAACACAGACAGTGCTTACACCTGTTAAGAATCTTAGAATATTACCTAATACAACTAAAGCATCAAATAGTGTACAAACTTCACAAAACTCTGTTCGTTTATCAAAAACATCCATAATAAATACAATATCCCCACATCTAGTAAAAACAATGCCTGTAGGAACACAATTTCTTAGTACATCAAATAATCTATCAAGGCAATTATTAAATACTTCACAACTATTTACCAAAAGTTGTGATAGCAGTAATAAAATAATTAATGAATCTTTATGTGCAATGTCTAATAATGTACCTGCCCTAAGTCAAAATTTGGTAAGTTAAAATTAACTAAAAATGAAATTTATGAAAAATATTACAGAATTGAATTTTTTATCTTTTCAATTAAATTAAATCATAAGTTGTTAATTTATTAAAAATAAACATATATATTTCTCTGCAAAATTATAAAATCATTTCTTAAATTTATCTTATAAATAAGATGGTATATTTATATGTGATATATGCTTATAGATACATCAGTCGGCTGCAAAATCTTTATCAAAACAAATACAGCAAAAAGGAAATCTTCAACAATTCTTTACTCCCATCTTAAAGACGAATTCTAATTCTCAATCAAGTGTAAAAAGTACGTCATTATTGAATAATAATACAGTCAAACAAAATACAATAACTTCAACTTTAAAGTCTATTCAATTTCCGACGCAATTATTAAAAACAACATATGTAAAAAGTCCAGTGGCATCTCTAACATTATCTAAAAATAATAGTACTCCAGTGATATTCAGAACCACTCCAGTGATAAAGCCAGAGGAAATAAAATCCCCTATTTTGTCTCCAAAAATTAGAACACAAGCTGCTACTACCCCAGTATCTATTCTAAAGCCTCAGGCTAAGACTACAAACAGCATTTTATCTAAATTGAATTGTACTAATACATTTTTAAGTTCAAAAAGTTCTAGTAAGCAAATAGAGTTATCAAATACTGTGAAACCTTTAGTTACTGCTAAGTTGAAACCAAATATGAATTCTATAATGAAAAGTATAAAGAAAAAAACAATACCTCAAAAATTAACTACTATCAAGCAAGAGTCAACAGATCTAAATAAACCTTTAGGATCTAGTGAAAATCCTATTCAAATTGTGCAGCAAGGTCATACTTTTCATAGGTAAAATTTTATATATATATTTATTATATATTTAGTTTATATATATATATATATATGGCTAAAATAATATATTTTAATGATGTTTATGATGAAGGAATACGACAAAAAATTATTTACCAATGTTTCAAAACATATTAAACATAATTTTTAGTAAATAACAAATAGAGTTGATAATTAGAAAAATGTTAATTTATTAAATAGAGTATAATATGGTGTTTGATTAAATTTAAATATAGGAATTATTAATGATTTTATACATCAATTATAACGTTTGTTATAAAATAACAATAGTAAATAAATTAAATTTAATTAATTAAAATATTTTACCATTCCATCAAATTTTCTTAAAATACAAGTAATAAAATATAAAAATCGAGGAGCCAATGACAGCATACACTGAAGTTGTTTTCATATCTAAAAAAAAGAATGAAAACAAAAAGTTGATGTAAAACACTATTTTTGCAGTATGCAACGTTTGACACAGGCTCAGTTGAAGCAGATAGCTCAGGTTCTGCATCAACGTAGTCAAGAATCTTCGAATCCTAACGAAAAAGTCATATATAGGTATGAAAAGCGTAGAAGTTCATGAAAACATAAAAAATAAAAATGAACACTCGAAAATGTTGACGGTGCAAATATTGATTCCATAGACTCGTTTTTCCTGACGAAATGGACCTGCGAATGAAGAGCCCAAGTTCATTGCTAAAAAATCGCGGAGGTAAACGGGGTAGACCAAAGAAAAACGCTATCAAGCCGCCTATCCTAGCCAACAAACCGATTCCTGAAGAAGATCTGGATGATGGAAAAGTAATATTAATAGTTATCAGATAGCATGGAATTCTAATCAAAAGTTACAAATTATTAATAATTTTTGTAATACAATTTTTTATAATTTTTAAGATATTCATGCAATAGTGTTAAAAAGTTCTTATTTGTATGAAGAGCTTACTGGTTTTAATATTTTATTTCAATTTTAACAAATAAATTTATTACCTTTTTTCTTAGATTTGTTTTATTAAAACGAAAATATATAATTCTGTAACTAAATGTAAAAAATTTTGACAATGTTTGTTTCTACTTAATTACTTAATAATTGCTTTTATTAAATTAAATGTTATACTCTTTTATTGAGTGGAATTGATTAAATTGACAAAATTATGAAGATCCTTCAACAAAATTTTTTAAATTATTGAAGCTTTATTAACCTTTAATAAATGAAGCATTTTTAATGAACAGAAATAAATTAATATTTATTTAATTTTTTATGTATGCGATAAAAGTTATAGAAGATTTCTGCAATAAAAAACTTTTTTCCCTATTCAACTTTTGAATTTAAAAATTAAAAAATTTTATTTCTTCTCAGGACGAACGAAAGAAGATAGCGCGCACAAGATCGGGTAGATTATCTCGACCGCCTAGACACATGGTACGAGATTACAAGCATCTCCATCATTTGGATTTCATGCAGCCAGATTTGGATGACTCAGACGGTGGCTACAGTGACTATAATACTGGCGGAAGCGGTGCTAATGGGAATAAACAGGAAGAGGAAGATGGTATCCAAAGAACGGAATTGCTGACAGGCTTAGAGGTACCTAAGCGAAAGATATCCGATCACTTCAGATGCCCTACCTGTAGTAAGATTTACCTGGGTAGAACAAGAATGGCAAGGCATTTTGAAATGCACCCTGATCACGGGAGTCCCGATCAGTTACCTCCACCAACCGTCGAAACTGAATTGAAACAGGTACAAGCATGAAATAAATTTTAATTTAATGTAAATATGCTGAAATTAATACCATTTTAAAACATTAACGTAAGAATAATAAAATGCAGTTAATAGAATTTGTTGCTATTTTTAAGAAATAATTAAATGTTTTCAATTTAATAGTTAAGCAATATTTAAATTGATTGTATTTTTATCTCAAATATTTAAAATTGTAACAGACACCACCTCAAGACCCTTTAAAACGAAAGGGCAAGAAACGCGGACCTTGGGCGTATGTTACTCCTGAAGCAAAGTCTGAGCGACGCCAAATGAAACTTCAAGAAGCAATATCTGTGTGTGAAGGAACGGAAATTGCTAAAATTGCTGGAAAGCCAGTAGCTAATTCCGTTTCGCTTTTTGATCTCCTAGTTCTTAAGTCTGAAAACAATGTCAGGACCTTTCTCGCAGAGATTAGAGAACTTATTGAACGTGTAAGGGAGAAAACTGGAACAATGCTGTCTGTGGCAAATAATGAGGAAAAACTCAATGAGGATGTGGTCGATCTTAACGAGGAACTTCTCTGTGATGTGCTTGCTCTAAACTCGGGATTTTATAAAGTGAATGAAGCTCTAAACATTGAGGAATTAGATGTGGAGGAAAGACATTCTAATGAAAATTTTGAGATGGAAAGTAATACTGAACCACCTCTTAAAATGGCGAAAACGGAGACTTTGTTGGAGGAAGGTAAATATTATGTTTAACAAACGTATCCTTATGCTTTATGCATACGTTAATTTGATTAAAATTAGTAATATTTTTTTGTCACTAGTTGTAATTATATTTTGTCAATTAAATTTTGTGTTTTCAATTATAAATTGCAATCAAATTATCTTTAATGCAAAAATTAAAAATTTTCATACTTTTAACATTTTATTTCCACCTTCATTTAAATTTAAAAAAATATTTCTTTTTTATAGGTAAAGAAAATATAGAGGAAAGGTTATCAAGTGGATTTTCCGAAAGTTCTGATATTAGTGTCTCAGATTTTCTTAATGAACGAAAAGCAGATTCTACGTCTGTTAATTGCCCCGAAGTTTTAAGTGCTCTAACACTTATGCCTAGAAATAATCCTACAAGCCCTGTAAATGATATCTCAAAAGTTTTAAGTTCAGGAGCTGAAGTTCAAACTACAGATAATTCTGGTTTCCAAAAATTAAATATTAATGTGACATCAATATCGAATTCGAGTTTCATGAACGAAGCTACTTTTACTAAATTGGGAGAGAATCTCGATTCCAGTTGTACAGATGTTTTTACAAAGCTGAATGGAAATTATGACCAGACAAAAGTGGATAATTTGCCAAGAGCGTTTATAAAATTAGAGCCAACTGAAGAAGGATTCATTAAATTAGGTAACAAAATAATTTCAATTCACTATATATATTTGAGAGTTAAATATATTTCTAAATATAAGTTCTAATTCTAAATAAGTATACTTTAAAATTATCTTGTCTTTTCCATTACTTGATTTTTCAAAGCTATTTATGTGTTTTATTATCTGATAAAATTAATTTTTTATTTCAATCATAAGATTTATAAAATAAATTAAAGTATGTTAATAATTGTACTATAATAATTTGCTACAGATAATTAATAAATATTCTTGATTTTTATTAATGATATATATTATTAAATATTTTGATTGTTTTTTTTATTTGTTAGAAAATGGTATGTTTGGATCGTTTCGTCAGGATATAGAAGGATTTGGAAAAATACAGACTAATGGATTTCATTATGTATCCAATGGTGCTTCTGATAGTTTTAATAATAAAGGATTCAGAAAATTAATATCTAAAACATCAACTACAATTGTCTCCAATGATGAAGAATTAAAAGTCGTTAATAGTAATGGTGTTCCTCAAATTAACGAAAATTCCGTTCAAATAACGACAAGTAGTAGCAATAATAACACAGATTCCAGTATGTGTTTTGAAACATCGAATAATTTAGATATCACAAAAATTACGGGTTATGATATTGGGCATTTAGATATTCTTGATAATACTGGTGTTATGGATAAAAATCTTATGATTGATGATAAGTTTGTAGAACATATGGAGCTCACTGATAATTCCAATATGGTAGATGAAATAGTTTGTGAAAGATTAAAAACTATGATGCCTGATAATTTGTTAGAAAGCAATTTATTACATGGGAATGGAAATTTGGATACAGAGCTTGATTTTGAAGAATTCAGTGAGGAATTCAATAAAAACACTAGAAGTTGATAATAAATAGGCTCTAATCTATATATTAGAAAAAGAGGTAAAGTTATTGAAAATGAAATTATTTTTTTTTTTATAGTTCTTTAAAATTAAAGCATTAATTCGAATTTTAAATTTATTAAAAAAGTTTGTAGAAAAAATGAAGATGTAAATACATTTAAAAAATTTTATGGAAAGAAAAGCATTTTAAGATTCTTTATATTAAAAAAAAACTTAATTTGGATAATATTTTTATAAACTAATTTTTAAGAATTTCATAATGTATAAACAAATTTTGTTAAAGTAATTTTATGTTGATATATTGTTAAGAAATACAAATGATTTATTTACAGGAACAGAAGTGTTTGCATCTTCTTTGCTTGTAAACGAATTTATTATAAAAGCATGAAAATAATTACTATCATAATTTCAAGAATCATTAACTTAACCTCTCAAGATCAATTTTCGTGTAATATATAGTGTATAAAGAAATATTTGATATTTTATTACGAAATCGTACAAGTGAAAAGATTATTTTTTATTAAAAATTTAATCCTATCTTACATAATTTGTATTTTATTAATGAAGGGTGTAAGCCCATATGACTGATTCGTACTCTTGAGGGTGATTATATTTTAATGTGAATTGACAAATCCAAGATTCTTGAATGTTTACGAACAGTTCGCATTTTGTATAGAATCATCTGGTATACTTGAAAGTTGATTGAAAACAAAGTATATAAGTTTGATGTAAAAAAACTCTTTAATAATAAAGAGTCAAACTCTAGTCTGCATTAAAC
The DNA here is from genome assembly GCA_018883505.1 of Ceratosolen fusciceps. Classification (NCBI taxonomy): domain Eukaryota; kingdom Metazoa; phylum Arthropoda; class Insecta; order Hymenoptera; family Agaonidae; genus Ceratosolen; species Ceratosolen fusciceps. The sequence continues at coordinate 190,539 of RCIC01000021.1, read as the reverse complement.
GTTTTTCAAAACTAAGAATTTTTGTAAATTAATACTAAAAGTTGCATTCACTCTCGTAGTGATTCTTTTTCTGGAATGCAAGATGCAAAACAAGATATCATAAATATTATTGTAAATATATAACTCATGTACATTCAAGACTGTGAGAAGTAAATGAGAATGTATAACACGAGTGTAATTAATACAATAATTAATAACAATCACTTTTCATTATAGTGTATATGAAACAATATAAAATTCAATGAGGAGTAGACTATTTTTAACATAGCATTATATATTATCTAATAATGTTCAAAAATAATTCAAAATAACGTAAAAATTATACTGACATAGTCTACAAATTATGGAAAAACAAAAAAAAATAGTGAATGTTTCTGTAATTTTCATTTTTGTAAACATTAATTATTAATATAAAAATTGCGTTCATAAACTAGATATAAGTAGCAAATGTGATTTAAAGCATTTAAAAATTAGAACCTTCATATAATAGGTGATATATTAAAAATATGTAATTGTAAATTGAAAAATTATTGCATTATACATAAAATTGAAATAGTATTTAAGATTGTTTTTTCTTAACAATATTAAAATGGACAAATTAATTTTAATATTTCAAACCATGTGAGCTATGCAGTATTTTGCATACATGTGTATTTATTCTTTATTCTATTTAGATCTCAATAATACATTAACTTCAAATGTATATTTTTGACAAAACTTACATTTTTGGATTAAGAAGAAATAAAAAATTGAAAATGTAATAAAATATTAATATAATTTATTTCTTTTATGTACAAATTATTTAACACACTTATAAATTTTTATTGTATATTGTTTTTTTGTTTTATTTATTTTTATAAAATCTAAATTAATGAAATTTATTGTCTTAGATTACTTTCTATAAGCATTGATTCTAAATTAATGTTTATACAGTCAGGTATTTGTGTTTGATGTACCCATGCTGCAAGATGTAACATTTTCCAAGAGTTTCTGTGATCATGTGCAACATTTTCAAAAATTTTTCTTTTTATCATAGCCTCTCTTTGATAAGCCTCATATATTTTTTCTGATGAAGAAACTATTATTTTATTTTAATAATTAATAAAAGCCTTTTTCTTTCATTTAGCAGTAAGAATATAACATAATTTAATCATTGTAATAAAACAGATTATTTCAATTACATTAATTGTATTTTAATAAAAATAATTTTTTTTTAAATTCATTTCTTACCAAATTTCTCAATAGTCCATGTTGTAAATAAATTATTAGTACTTTCATTTAAATTAGAAATAGCCTTTATTTGTTTAGTTATTAGTTTGAAATTGTCAACAATTTTATCCTAAAATATTAACTAATAATATAATATGTTATATTAAAGATTTTTATTTTTTATATATTTACAGATTCATCACATATTTTTTCTAAATCTTCACATGGATTTTTTAATTCTGCAGGATAGGCTTTGTCATTCTTTAAACTGGTAATAATTTTTAGAACAGATACACCATTTAGGTGAATAGCATTCCATTGTTGAATGTTAGAATGTATATCAGCCACTAAATCCCGAATAATTCTCAAATTACCTGTAAGATTTTTTCCTGGTGATGCTTTTAGTACTGGTGATACTGTAATAAAACATGTATCAATATACATAAAAATATATAATGGGTCACTGAAAATAGTATAAATAATTTATTATATAAAAGATTATTTCATTTTTGTTAATATATCATTGAAACAATACATTAATAAAATGAATATTCTAAAATTTTAATAAAACAAATATGATTTAATCGTAATTAATAAATAATGTAAAAAGTTTTAATTATTCCTTACTGATAATAGGTAAAAATCGTGAAGATTCTTTAGATGAATATGACATTATTTAAGTTTGTTAATTACAAACGGAAATTAATTTACTTCCTTTAACAAGTGACATAATTGAAATTATGAACACATTTTTCAGATTTTATCATTATTACATGTAAATAAAACGTTATACACACTGGAAGAAAAAAAGAAAGAGGTTCAAGAGTGAGAGTAACATCATTTTCATTATCGTATGTTATATAATAAACGATTATATGGCTCCATAATTTTATAAATTATAAGCGAAATTTCGGTATCATACTTACTTAAATAAACTTTGATCTTTATAAATACCTTCAAAAAATAGACTTTAAATAATTTCACGATTCACTGACACTTCCATCAAATGTAAACACTAAAATTATGGAAACAACTTACCGATATAATGTAAAATTTTCTTACTCTGTAAATAATTTAGAGTACATCCGATTTTTATTACAAGCTTGAATTGATGAAATCTATTATAGTACATATAATAAACTACATAGGTCAACAATAATTTGTTTTTAGACTTGAGCATATAACATGGACTACATAACCTCTCATGTTGCCTGAAGTTTAAGATTTGTTTATGTACTTTCGGTAAGTACATAGATTACGCATATAAATATAAAATTTATTAAAACTATTTTTAGTATATTTTTATTTTAACATCAATATAAAATAAATATTTTTTAATTACACTACAATAAAACTTTATTTACTTATAAAGCAAATTGATTGCAATAGAATTTAAATTAGTATTCTTCTAATTTACGTAAAAGTTAATCAATCTATCACAGTTACTAGCTTTCATAAAAAAAATAAAAGGTTTTTAATTAATTTAATTTAATGAAAATTAATTAATTTATATATCTAAAAAATGTTTTGAATCTATATCATTTAATTTTGTTTAAAGTACGATTATTTATTTAAGTGATTTAAAATCAACGCATATTTTGACAATTGATTTATTTACAGTACTTTCATCTAATAATTATACGTGTAATTTGCAAAGATAATTTTAAAATAAAATTTCCATTCTGATATAAGAATTTAATTTCCTTTTTCCGTAAAACATTCATAGTATACAATATTTTATAATATTAACTGAAATAAATAAAACTAAAACTATATAAAATTCTCTTAAAGTGTAAGAAATTCTATTTGTTTATAAAGAAAAGCAAGTTGTGTTAGTAAATTAATTTATTGAGCTATTTGTGCCAGAAATATAGGAACAGAAAAGGAAATAACATAAAGCAGGTATAACTTGACATTCTTTATCAGCTTATGTTAAAGTATAGACATATGGTACTCACTTTTCTGAGATAATTTTTTGCGATTCTCAGCATGCGTAACGGAGCGAGTTTGAGAAAGTCGACAGGAAGAGGCAAAGTTGTTTTAATGTCACAACCGTAGAAACCATTTCGTAGTGTAGCACCTGTAGGAAATGATGACGACTACGTTTTGCTCTTCCTTCTTTGTTATAATATATCAATAATCGTTTTTAGATCCTGTATATTTAAATTTGGAAGAATAAGGACTACACTTTCTTATAAGAATAACCGAAACATTTTCTATATCGATAAGCTTGTATTTTCCAAAGAAAATTTCAGCCAAATTTTCTTGTTTTCCCCATGTTATTTTTACGAGCTTCAAGCTTTCAACTGACTCATGGTAGATGATGGATACCGAGCAATATTTTTTAATAATACAAGAATACTATCATTCGGTAAATATTATTGTGTATATTATTCGGTATATATTATTGTGTTATTTATTAAGAACTCTTCGCTACATGTTCGATATTTGAAATGAAACTCCTCTTTCAGTAACTACTTAAATTAAAATATTTTTTTATCTTTGAATGTATTTCTATAAGACGTTTTGAATTATTCTAAAAACGTTATTATTAAATATATTTTGATTTTGTTTAAATATTCTTCTAGATGTAATAAATACTTTTCTTTCTATTACAAATATTTTTTAATTCTTATTTTTACGACTGAACATTTTTGTTACTTATTAAATTTTTTACTTACTTAGTAAATTATGAACACTAGATTTTTGTAAAATAAATTTTTAATTTTAATTTTTTTAATTAAAGTGTTAATTTTTTAAATCAATAACTTTTTATGAAATGTTTGTTTTCCGATTATGTACCAAGCATTAATATCAATTATTGTTTAAATGTAAGAATTTTAAAATATGAAAAAATTTGCATAAATTTAAAATTAATAATCCGCTAATGATTTTATACTTTAACAGATAATGAAAATCAAACACAAATGTTAATTAGCCTATTTCAAATTTAATCGACAACGCATATCTGACGATTGGAAAACTCATCAAAAACCTATGAGCAAGTAGATTTTCGAAGAAAAAAAAATTAGCATATGTGGTACTAACTTGTACTATAGAAATCTGAGGAAAATGCATTTACAACGGAAGATAAACAGTTGCTAAATTTTCATCATAACAAATTTTACTTGCACATGTGTACCTAGAATATAATTTACAAATTTACACTTATAAACCTATATTTACATTAAAAATAAGTTAATTGTAACATGTCAATTGAAAACCCGTAACAATAATTATATTTTATTTTAATAATTTTAATAATAATAATAATAAAATAATATATTTTAATAAGTTTAATAATAATAATAAAATAATATTTTAATAATTTTAAAAATAATAATATATACTTTTATTAAAATTAAAGGTTTTATAATTAAAATGAAAGTTTATATTATACATATTTAAATTTTTATGTAAGGTATAATTTTTAAATAATATAGCTAGAGAATAATATAATATACAAAGATACGATTTAAGCTTTTTTCAATAATCCCTCTTTTTATATTTTATAAAATTTTAAATTTAATATTAATAATTTTAATTATAAAATTATTATAAAATTAATAATTTTAATTAAAAAATTAATTATTTAATTTAATATTCTTAATATTTTAAATTAACATAAAATATTTTCAGAATAACCTCGATAATATAATTATTTATTTATTAACATTAAGTATTTAGTAACGTATTCAACTTAATATATATTCAATAATTTTTTATTATCTAAACTTATTAATCGAATAAAAAAATAAATTGTTTTTATTTACGATAGTTGCTTCTACTCATCTTAAAGCTCAGGAGAGGATGTGTATTTTTCGAAAGTGTTCAGTGATAAAAATAAGAAATGTAAGTTTTATTTTTCTAAAAGTTGCAATTATATATAATTAAGAAGTTTTTTCTAGTTGGACATCAGATACAGCAAAAACTTTCTACTTATTAATAATAAAATAATAACATCTAGATATTGGTTTTTAATAAGTAAATGGTAATTTGGAATTATGGTTGCTGATAACAAAACAAGTTGAATTTACTGATGCATTCCTATATCTAATTATGCTCTTAAAATATGAGTATTCGGATTCTTAATAAAAAATTTTACGCGCATTAAAGGATGTTAAGAAACAATTGTATTGAATATAATAAATAATTCCAAATTTTTATTCTAAACAATATTTTCATTGTATACTATTTTCTAGTCAATTATAAATTCATGCTTTATACATTGCTGAATACTAAAATGTTAACATAAAATACTTAAAATTGTTAATTGATAATAAAAAATATTAGAAACTCTTTAAATTATGTGATTCTTACTTTACATTACAATATCATAAACTATTTATTTTTTTATTTTATTAGTTAATAAATTATAATTTAATCTGCATAACTAAATATGAATAACCGGTTTCGATAAATATACTATTTAATTAATAATTTATATATGTTATTAATATTTTTATAAATTATTGAATTCTATTATTAAAATAATTATAAAAATTATTCTTGCAAGAAATATTTAAAATTTTAAAGATAGTTTTATTGGGCAAATATTTTAAATGTTCCATTACAATATTTTGGACACGTAACAAAAATGATGTACATCGTATGAACATAGTTCAAAACGATTTAATGTTTAAATTGTAGTTAGTCATTTTATCAGTTCTATATAACTTATTTTTTATAAAGTCTGAGTGTTGTGAATCATTTCTAGAAAAATAATTAAATAGAAGTAAGAAATAAAAATATAATGAAAAAAATAAATATTTATATTATTTTTGACTGCATTAAAAAAAAAGCGAATGATTAATATTATATGAATAAAACAATTGTAAAAATTAGAATATTTAAAATATTTAAATTGTATAAAACATTTTTTATATTATTTTTTATAAATAATTTTATATATATAATAAATTAATGTTTATAAAACACAGTTGTTCTTGACACGAGGTGATGATTGAATAAGACGGTAACTTGTTTTAAAATAGAATTTTTTATTTTAGAAAGATGTTTTACAAAGAGGCGCGGTTATAACAATTTTTACGTCGACGGCTTACGAAAAATGTGTCTCTCGTCCTGTTGGACTGGGTTTTTAAATATTTTAAATATTAGGTTTTTAGATATTTTCATTTATTGTAAATCTGGGGCTCGTACATACTTTTCCCATCAGAAAAACTCGTTTTCGAATAGCGTGTTTGGGGGGGGGGGCTCAGCCCCATCTACTCTTTCCAGGTGTATTAAAATAAATAAAAATATACTTTTTTATAAACTAATATAAAAAAGTATATTAAAAGATTGGAAAATGTAACTGTGCTTACTCAAATGATAGAAATCATTATTTATATAAAATAAATAATCAGAATACAGAATGGTTTTTAATAATCAATAAAATTTATAAAAAGGAAACTAAAACTATTTAATAATTATTATTGAAATAATTATCATTGATTATTTTACTTATAAAAATCAAGGAAAAGCATTTAAAAATATTTTTACAAAATGAGATTTTATTTTAATTTATAAATTTTTTTTAATGAACATGTGTAATGTTTAGAAAGGATTTATTGGTATTTAAGCAAATTTATATAAATTTATATTATGAACTTAACTAACAGTATTAATAAAATAAGATGTATTCCAACATAACCTTTTTTTACAATGATATTTATATATAAATACAATTATTAAATGTACAATAGAATTTACAAATATAGTTATATTTTTTTACAAATGTTTGCACAAATCCATGAGTTTATAAGGATTACAACCTGATAGTAATTTTAATTCTTTCTCACCATTTGGGGTTACATTTCTGATCCATTTTTTATGCTTATAATAATCAATAATTGTATAAAACTCTTCATCAGAATAAGTTTCTACATTAATTGGTAAAAATGGATCTAGATGATCAAAACCTTCTTTACTTAGTAAGTAACGAGGAAAATGAGATTCTTGCCTATCCTGCAAATATCAATTTCTAATTAAATACTGCAAGTATAATTTTATATTTAAATATTTATTTAAATATATACAAAACTAAATTTTTATTGTAATATAATCTGTATAATTACCTTTGTAACAGCATTGTTAATTGTGACAATTATTTGTCCATTACGCCAATCAGACTTTGTGATTTCTAAAAATGCTTGAGTCAAACTAAATTCAGAAGTTAATGCAAACTTCTTGATATCATTTTTTATTTTTGTATAATTTGAAAAAAATATATTATAATTATCAATCAATACTAAAACATTACATTTGAATTTAGTGCTTGATTCTTTTAGTTCATTCATTAAAATAGTCACAATTTCACAGGCATATTTTATTCGTTCAATTCCGAAATCAATTAATTGAATTAATGGCGAATCTTTTAAAAAATTATTACATGAACCAAATTTATAATCTTTACATAATTTTAACTGAAATTTAATTTTCATTAATTATTAAATATTAAATAATTTCAATTGATTTAAAATCTTATAAATATATTATTTTTTTATTTATTTACATTTGCATGCCTAAGAGTATGATTATTTAATAATTTGAATTTATGAAGCCATTTATTTGCATCAATTGGTAAGTCTATAATATTACGATTTATTTCTGAATATTTAATTTCTTTGGGTTTCAAAAACCAATTTTGTGCTAAAAAGAAAATTAATTATATATTTTGTCTTAATTACATCCAATTACAAAACATTAATTTTACCCTGATTGACATACACAATGAGTTTGTTTGTATTGTAACCATAATGCAATAAATGGTATAAAATTGTTGATTTACCACACCCATTTTCTCCATCTAAATAATATCTTTAAGGTCTTCATATATTTAATGATTTTATATGTAACAAATATTTAAATAATTATTAAAAGGATACAAAGAACATATTTATTAATAGGTCTTGTATAATCTGTTTTTGCTAGATAATTTAATATTTCAATAGACGGTTTCCTAATTAATATAGACATCTCTGCAAAAGTTGTATATTGCATATGATATTGATTTGATAAACCATGACTTAATATTAAAGCACAGTCTTTTGATGGTATAGTATAAAGTTTATTTAAACAACTTGCATTATGATAAATTGGATTATTTTCTTGTGTATAGATAGCTGACAATTTATCCGAATATTTTATAGCTTCAGCAATACTACATGTAGTTCGTGTATTTGTTGATTTTATTATTTTTAGCGAACATTCTAAACAAAATTAAATTAAATATTCTCGCATTTAATTGCTATTACCATATTTGTAATAATTTTATAAATTCACTTACTATTAAGCATGCCCATCATTTAAATTTATTATCCTTATTACAAACTACAATTGATAATTGTTAGATTATTTAGATAACCAAATCTAATATAAAAAATAATGCTATGTATACTACTTTAGTATATTGAGTATACTACTATCTTCGTGATGTATAATACTCTGCTTCCAAACAAACTATAGTATTTTTTCTAAATTAAAATTTTCCAAATTCATATATTAAATTCAGTCATTCAATAAAAAGGTTTCTCGAAAGATTTTCAAACTTTATCAAAGTTACAATTTTAACTACACAAATACACTTTTAAAACTCGTCCCTTTCTTTTATTTTTCAATAATATTTCAAGGTTTTAGCGTATCCGAATCAGCGTTCGTTCTTTAATATGGATTCTGTGTACTTTCCGTATTCAAATTTTTTAACTATTTCCCAATTGAGTAAGTTTTTTTTTTTTTTTATTTTTTTTTATTGTTTATGAGTATGATGGAGCTTTCTTATAAGAATATTTATTTCAGTGTCCTCGTTATTTTCGACTATGGGATTTAGATTCTTTCAATCATGAATTTTAAATTGTTTTGAATATTACCTCAAAAGTTTCATTTTGATAAAGAAAATCGCTGCTTTTTAATGAATTTCTGCTACTTATAATTAGTGCTTATAATTACGTTATGAATTACTATATCTCGCCTTAATATCAGGCTTGTCGTTCAAAATTTTAATCGAATGCAATACATACAAATTGAGAAAATACTAGACTTTGACAAACTAAAACGTATCCACACATTTTAGAAATAATGGTAACAATCCGATGATTTAATGGAATCAAAACTCTTCGATTGATTTCAGGCTTAACAGAATAAAAGTGATTTTCTTGAAAACTCAATATGCAAATGCCGTAAACTTATGAAAGTCAAAAATATTCGATGACGTAGTCACTCCAATCGCATGCATAGAATTTAGACTTATGTAAGATTTCGCACATTGATTAAAAACAATATTTAGTACGAACGCCAGTGCCGTCACACCTATCGATAATGCCCGGCTTGACTTCTGTTGAAGGTCGGCTTCGTCGGCGGTCTGATAATGCCCCCGGCGTGATTCGGTGCGGATTGCAGGGCCGTAGCACCTTTCGATGTGGCCCCGGTTTGGTGTCCCCTGATTCGCACGCCCCTGAAGGGTGTATGTTTTGTGGCTGATTTGCAGCTTGCGTCGCTTCCTCGCTTCTTCGATTTGTCGTCCTTTTCGGCTGTGAACCCTGTGCTATGCTCGTTCAGCCCTCGCTCTTTCGTGGCACTCGCGGTAGAGTGATTAAAGAGTGATTAAAGAGTACTTTTGGTGTCCACCGCAGCCGTTGATGGCTGTAATTCGCGCCGATACTTTCGACACCTTTAGGTAGGTTCACGTTATGTTAATCTTTTCGCGTACCTCATGGTGCAGCAATTTTTCTTCTTGTCTGTATCGTGCTTTCTCTTGAGTAAGCTATCGCGCGATTGCTGCCCGCCACCCTCTCTCACGCCCGTCCACCTTTTGTTTTTCGCCCTGCCCCCGTGAGTGTTTTATTTTTTCTCCCCAATCCAAATAAACAGGAAGTATTTCTCTCCCTCATTCGCCAGCGTAGTGTAGCGCTGCGTCTTTCCCCTCTCCTCCTACTTCTCATGCAACCTCCCCGCCGCCCGATTATCATTTTTCGCTTTGTGCGTCGTATCGTCCGTGTGTCGTGTCTTTGTAGTATCTCTCGTATATGTAGTATCTCTCGTAGCTGTAGTATCTCTCGTAGGTGTAGTATCTCTCGTATATGTAGTATCTCTCGTAGATGTAGTATCTCTCGTAGATGTAGTATCTCTCGTAGGTGTAGTATCTCTCGTAGGTGTAGTATCTCTCCTATATATCGTTTATTGTCGTGTCCAACCTCGTAGTATCGTCTCGTAGTATCCTTCGTCTTCGTCTTTCCTCAGTTTCCGGGTGCTACCCTAACCGTCGGTAACATACTCCCCACGTGCAAACATCATGTTTGTACTTCTCTATTCTCTAAAAGTGTTACCAGCTTATGGGTCGGTCTAACGTATTCGCCCCGCTTGGGCTTTTTTCCAGGCTACTCTTACTTCCCCATCGCTTCTCTCGTACACCTTTTCCACGGTGCCTGTCAACCATTCATTTCTGCTCGCTTTATAGTCTACTATAAGTACTATGTCGCCTTTTCCTATCTGCGAGGTTGGCGCACACCACTTCTTCCTTGTCAGTAACGTCGGCAGGTATTCTCGCACCCACCTACGCCAAAATGCTTCCTAAACCCGCTGCGCCGTTTCCCACTGCCGCCTTAAATCCCCGCCTCCTTGCTCTCGCGTTCCCATTTTTAATTCCCCCGATGACGTTCCAATTAAAAACTGATTAGGTGTTAATGCTTCCGGGTTCCTCGGGTCTGTCGATACCTGTGTCAACGGTCGCGAGTTCACCGAATGCTCTATTTCTACAAGAACGGTATATAGAACCTCTTCGGTAGTAACCTGCCCTTTTAACGTTATAAGCAAGGCCGCTTTTACCGATCTAATACGTCTCTCCCAAGCTCCCACCATATGCGGCGCTTCCGGTTGGTTGAAATACCATTTGATCATCTTTTCGCTCGCAGACTTTACTATGTCACCGTGGTTATTCGCCTTTCTTTCCGCGCGTAATTCGCGCGACGCCCCCTTGAAATTCGTCTCGTTGTCGCTGTATACACAAGTTGGACTCCCTCTCCTAGCCGCGAGGCGTTGCAGGGCCATAATTACCGAACTCGAGTTCAGGTGGGCGGCGAGTTCGAGGTGTATTGCCCTTATCGTTAGGCACCTAAATATAACTCCTCACGTGTTCTTCCTTCTCCTACCTATTTTTACTATCAGCGATCCGAAATAATCAACGCCGCAGTGGGAAAACGGTCTTTCCCTGAAGGCCGTTCTCCCTCCGGGAAACGCGGCTATCATCGGCTCATTCAGCTTTCCTCTACCCTAACGACAAGTCATGCATTTATTCGCGATTCTTTTTAGTCCGCCCCGAGCCTCCATTATGTGGTATTTTTGTCTGAGTTTGTTGAGCACGGTCTCCGTTCTCCCGTGATAATATTTCGCGTGGTAGCGTCTCAATATCCCCTGAACGATCCCGTGTGTCGCGTCTAGTATGATTGGATTATTGTTAAAATATTCCCCATCCATTCTCGTCATCCTCCCGTTCACCCGCATTATCCACACCCGCACTTGTCCAAAAATGGTGCTAATTGCGCCAGTCTACTACCTTTGAGTAACTCTCTTCCCTTTGACAATCATTCTCTTTCCTTTGCGAACCTGTCCCCTTGTACGACTCGGTACAAGTATTCTTCGCTTTCGTCAATGTCTTCTATCCCTGTCTCTCCCGCGCGTTTCCCCGTCCACTTTCTCTACGCCCACCTTATTTTCCTCGCCCAAGCCCGCAATTCGTCTCAACCTAACGGTCTTATCGCGAGCGGCGCATCTTCCTTCGTAACTATATAAGTATACGCATGTTGCGCGTCCCCGACCTGAAGCCAATCCGGTCCCAGCGCCTCTTTCTTCTCCCTGGTACCGTCATCCGCGGGATTCAGTTTTGATGGAACCCAACTCCATTCTCCTGCTCACGTTAGATTCGGGATCTCTCTCATTTGATTCGTTATGAACATCGGCCTCTTGCTAACCATCGTTCGAATCCAGCATAGCGCCACTGCCGAGTCCGACCAGAAGTATCGCCGGCTTATTCGTTGATCTAATTCGCCTTCTATGTATTCCGCTAGCCTCGCGCCCATCAGCGCAGCCTGTAATTCTAATCTAGGGATAGTCACCGCCTTTCACGGCGCTACCCGCGCCTTCGAGATTAACAGCGATACCTTTATAAACCCATTCTCGCCTATCCTTCTTATATATGCTACCGCCGCATAGGCGGTGGCGCTCGCATCACAAAAAACATGTTGTTCTCAACCGGGTCGGAAGGGACAACCGGCGTGCGGGATTAGTGGGAGGGTGATTGAGTATGTGGTCTGTTTTTTTTTTTTAACGTTTTTTTTTTTTTATTTCTTTCTCCGATTTAGTTTTTACACATAGTTGGGTGTTTCACCCCGTCGATCACGTGGCACCTTCCTTGAATGTTGGCGGTTAGTTGGTCAGCTGTAGCCGCCCTCGTCTGTGCGAAGTCGTCGTCTGTGTTCGTTCTCAGGTGTCGGTGTAGGTGGCTGTGAGCGTTTGTGTAGCGCTGGTCTCTGTGGTGAGGATGTCGTCGTAGTATCCGTGATATTTCGCACGCGGCGTTGGCTCGGTGGTGTGGGTGACTACGTCACTGGGCAGACGGGTGGGGGCACTCGGTGAGTAGCTGCGTACTTGCGTACGAGAGCCCGTGGGCTGTGTTCGTCGGGACGTAGACGTGGATGTTGGGTCAGCGGGGCGGGTGCGGAGAGCGTTGTTCTCCGGAGTGGGGTAGCCGTGCGTTTCACTACGCCGTCGGCCGATGCACTTTTCGCGGTGGTGGGGCGTCTCGCTCGGCTGCCTGGTGGGTTGGCATTCCGCTTTCCCCTCTCTCTCTCTCTCTCTCTCTCTCTCTCTCTCTCTCACTCGCTCTCGCTCCTTCGCGCAGCTGTGCTCTCCTAGTCTGCTTCCCTCGCAGCGTTCTCGGTGTCGGGGCTGTGGTGGGAGTGAGTGCAGCACTCTGGGTGGGGAGCGTCACTACAACTCTGGGTTCTAGGTAGGGCGTGACGTCACTCACTCTATTCGTCATTTTGTCGTCCCAACTCTTGTTGGTGTCTCGTCGGTGTGGCTGGACGACGCCAAGCCCGATGCGACGGTTAGAGAACGGCTTAAACTCTCGATGTTCGTGTCGCGTTGTTTCGTGGCTGTGCTCCTCCGTCTACAGGTGAGCCTCGACGCCGTTCCTCTCCGTTCGAAGTCTTAAACACTGTCTTTGATCCGGTGGACGCAACGATTCTGTGGATTTGAGATGAGACTCAGAAGGACGTGCTGATGTTCAGTCGGCGTCAGCTCAAAAACTGCCACCCACGCAGTTTTCCCGTCCTTTCCACCGCTCTTGGGAAACTTTCTCTTTCCCTTCCCCTTGTCGTCTCGAGTTTCCTTCTTTCCTCCTTCCCTCCACCCAGCACCGTCCTCACTTACTTCGACGGGGCATCTTGGACCAAGCGTACCCTTCTCCCTTTCCTTCCGTTCGTCCGACTTTCCTTTCCCGAACTTCTCGTCCCTCTCCCTTCGCGTCCCGCCACTGCCGCAGTTTCCCCACGATCGCGCGATGGATTGGGTGTATACAACCTCGGGCCCTAGCTCTCCACTCGAGGCATAAGCTGCCATCGTCCACCAACGCCCGCCGGTCGTTCGCGGGCGTCGACGTTCGATCTTGTCCTGCAGTCGACCCGGGAGACGCGACCTACCCGCGTCTTCCCGCGGGACGGACTCAGTTGTCACCTCGCGAGGGTAGTCATGAACCTGCCCCGTGGGCTGCCCGCGGGACGAAATCATTTGGCACCTCGTGGGAGACCCGCGAGGGTAGTCAGGAACCTGCCCCGCGGGTTGCCCGCGGGACGAATCAGCACTAGGGCCCAGGGGTCAATGCCTGCACGACTCCAGTCATATCTCCCCCCTTCCCCGTTGTCACTCCCCTTGTGTGACTGCGTCCGCAACACATGTATTTCGCGTTTTTTGCAGCGCTCGATTCCATGTGCCAACGCGCGTGGAACCTTGCATCTCCCCACCCCCGGCAATTTTTGTTTCCACCTTTTCCATGATATTAGTTCCTCCGCCCCACTTTTTTGATCCCAACCGGTTCCTCTGCGCCAAATTTCCTGCATTAATATTTTGGAGCTTACGGTAAATGGCGCTAGCAATCCCAGCGGATCGAATATCGACATTATTACCTTTAATACTTGCCTTTTCGTGGGCACATGATCTTTTCGCATAAGATCTTCCGATATCTTCCTTAGCCGCACGTCAAACCTCGGTACGTTTGTCTCGGTGTCCAACATCATTCCTAATACTCGCTCGCTACCGCCTATACCCGCCGTTTTTCTCCCTTTTCTTGATTGTCAGCTCGAATTTCTGGCGGTATTGCCCTATTCCCTATTGCTGGCTTATCCGTGCATCTTAAATTCCCCTTTTCATTTATTTCTATTACCCGCCGTATCAGTTCTCGCATCTCTCCATCAGATCGTACGCTCGTTAAATAATCATCCATGTAACTGTCGCGCACAATGCTTTGTACGGCAGCTGGATGGATCTCGACGAACCTTGACGCGTTGGCGTTTTTTATATATATGGCACTGCTCGGCGATGATTTAGCACCGAATATCAAACTATTCATTCGATACATCGTCGATTTATTTTTTTGATCTTTCCCTCTCCATAAAAACCTCTGAACGTCCCGATCTTCCTCTCGAATTTTGATCCGGAGAAACATGTCCGATATATTTCCCTTGCATCCCAGCGCGTACCTTCGAAACCTCATGATAACTCCCGGTAAAGCTTGCAAAAGGTCCGGGCCCGCGATTAGTTGATAGTTCAAACTGAACCCCCCCCGATTTCGCGGCTGCATCAAATACTAATCGAACTTTGTCTTTTTTGTTCTTATTTACTACGCCAAAATCCAGTAAGTACCATAATCTGTTTCCTCAGCTCTCCCCCACCATTCTAGTTGCATAACCCTCCTTTTCCATTTGTTCCATCTCCCTGTAGTATAACTCGACGTACTCCCGATCTCGATCTAACCTCCGCTCCAATGTCGTTAATCTACGATACGCTCTGAGTGCTCCGTCCGCCTTCGGTCCTACCGCGTTACTCCATAATAAGCCCGTCTCCCACTCCCCTCTCTCCCATCGGCTCGTCATGTTCAATATGCGTTCCCCCATCTTCTTTTCCCCCCTAGCCTCGTTTCTAATCGCGCTCACGTTCTCCATTTCAAAATATTCCTTCATCAAGGCATCGAACGATTCTTCCCATTCTTCCTGTTCCGTCTCGCGGTCCTCTTCTATAATCACCCCGCGTGTGCGATAAGCTTGCCCCTTTTGAATTCCTTTCCCATTCGTAACGCCCCCGTGCAATGCCCATCCCAAAGCGCAGTGCGACGCTACTAATCCTCGCCTTTTTTCCTCCACGAACTCTCGCGCGGTGATAGCCTCCCAGTTGTCTTGTCCTATTAATACTGGGGTCTCGCACCCGTAGTACGATGCTAGAGTTACTCCGTCTAGTCCCCTCAATTTTCGAAGAAGCTCGCGCGAAATCGTCTGACTTGGCAACTCTAATCCTTCGACTGAATATCCCGCCATTTGCCTTTCTATTCCATTCTCGTCTCTTATCCCAAATCTTACTCGCCTACAGTTCATGTGCGTTGTCCCCGAGTTGGTTCCTTTCAGGCGTAGCTCCAACGGATATCTCTTCATTCCGGTTTCGCGCTCTACCCATCGATCTACCAACGTGACGTTGGAACTCTCGTCGAGCATCGAGTATGTTTTTACGTTATTTTTTCCTCCCAATATCTCCACCGGCAGTATCTTTAACAAGGCGTCCTTGCATTCTAGTCACACCTTCTCTTTCGGGTGACCCGGTTTCTTCGGCCATTTTCTCCCCCCCCCCTGTCTCCAGGCGATACCCGGCGTTCCCCTCTGTTGGCCCCAGTTACGTGTCTATCGTCGTCGTGTAATAGTCGATGATGGCCTCTGTCACATTTGCGGCATCTATCCCCTTGACAGTCCCGTCTACTGTGCCCGGCCTCCAAGCATCGGTAGCACCGGCCCCATCGCCACACCTTATTCCATCTCTTCGTCGTTGACTTTCACAGAAATTCCCTGCACTCCTCCCATCTTCCGCATCTATTTACACAACACTCACCCGCGCTCTTTCCCTCCCCTTGATGTCTCGGCGATCGCTCTCTCCCAGCTTCTACCGCGTACGCTCTTCTCCAACTCGGTCTCTCACCTCTTCTTCTCCCTCGCTCGTCCCTCCCTGAACTACCGATATGTTTTAACGTGTCCTCCTCCACTCCCACGTCCACATAGTTTATTAAGTAGTCACTTAGCCGCGCGACGTCGTTCCGTTCCCTCCCTAACGGATCCGTTTGTAACGCGTTCAGAGTGCGTACCAATGGCGGTAGCTAGCCCGCGACCTCTCGGTATAGCTCTGCCGTTCATAGCTTCCATTCCTTGTCCACCCCTTCCATCGCTAGCAATGCGTATTTCAGTCTTCCGGCGGACTGCCGCAGGGTTATCTCTCCGCGATCCACCGATGGTAACTTCTTTATACGGTTCAGTATTCGTTCTTTGAGACCGGTCCTACTCCCGTACTCGTACTCGAGGAGTCCCATTACTTCTTCATTCGATTTTCCCGGTCCTATTAAGTTTTGAATGAGTTCCCGCGCGTTTCCCGTCAGTGCCTCCGTAAGTCTCCCAATGTTTTCCTCACTGTTGTATGTCCTGGCGGCGGTGGACGCATTATAACTCTCTTTAAAACTTACCCATTCCATCGAGTTACCACGGAACTCGGGTAATTTTGCGCCTACCGTCCTCATGTCGATGTTCTCCATGATGGCCCTATTGACGATGACGTCGTTTGATTTCCACTCACTCCTATCCTTAAAGTACCTCAATGTCGTAAGGATCTCGGCCACCGGTCCCCCTTTTCTTTTCGCCGAGTCGCGTGCTTTTAATGTTTTGACCGTGCGCCGAGCCCCTTTCCTTTGTCCCTTTTTAGAGATACGTGGGTTGTTCCCCACTCCTGTTCCTTTCCCGTTTTTCCCTGTTGATACCGTCACATTCGTGAAAGAGCGGTCCACCTTTACCGACCACCCAACGTTCAGCTCGTTCATTTCCTCGTTCGACACATCACTATCTTGATGGGAGTCCTGTACGTCACTTTCCCCTGAATAGGCTCTTGTCTGTTTGCGTGTTTCGTTTTTTGCAGCAATGCGGATACTTGCACTGCCGGTCGCATTGCCGCCGACCTCCGAGTTACGGGCGCCATGTCCCTATCTCGCTCGTCTTCCACTTAGTTTTGCACTCAGTGTTTCACTCCCTCTACCCTCCTAACACTCGCGAATTCTTTCCCGGTCTTGCGATCCCGGGTTTCGGCAGCACTTGCTACTCGCGTCGTCAGGATAGGATAGGGAGAATTGGATATGAGAGCGGCAAATGATACTGGTCTTATTTGAAGGTTTTACTTTAAGTTTATTGTTTATTGAAGTGGCGGTATCCGCGGCTGCGTCGCTTCCCGTCGCCTCAGTTGCGCCTTGATCGTCTGCCTCCGATTCGGTCAGCTGATCATCGTGCGTCCGACAGCGCTGGTGACGCCTTCTCTATCTTCTTGTCTCGCAGTTCGGCTGTGCGACGTGTGTCGACGCTCTGGTGATTCCCTCGACGGAGCTTAGTACGAACGTCAGTGCCGTCACACCTATCGATAATGCCCGGCTTGACTTCTGTTGAAGGTCGGCTTCGTCGGCGGTCTGATAATGCCCCCGGCGTGATTCGGTGCGGATTGCAGGGCCGTAGCACCTTTCGATGTGGCCCCGGTTTGGTGTCCCCTGATTCGCACGCCCCTGAAGGGTGTATGTTTTGTGGCTGATTTGCAGCTTGCGTCGCTTCCTCGCTTCTTCGATTTGTCGTCCTTTTCGGCTGTGAACCCTGTGCTATGCTCGTTCAGCCCTCGCTCTTTCGTGGCACTCGCGGTAGAGTGATTAAAGAGTGATTAAAGAGTACTTTTGGTGTCCACCGCAGCCGTTGATGGCTGTAATTCGCGCCGATACTTTCGACACCTTTAGGTAGGTTCACGTTATGTTAATCTTTTCGCGTACCTCATGGTGCAGCAATTTTTCTTCTTGTCTGTATCGTGCTTTCTCTTGAGTAAGCTATCGCGCGATTGCTGCCCGCCACCCTCTCTCACGCCCGTCCACCTTTTGTTTTTCGCCCTGCCCCCGTGAGTGTTTTATTTTTTCTCCCCAATCCAAATAAACAGGAAGTATTTCTCTCCCTCATTCGCCAGCGTAGTGTAGCGCTGCGTCTTTCCCCTCTCCTCCTACTTCTCATGCAACCTCCCCGCCGCCCGATTATCATTTTTCGCTTTGTGCGTCGTATCGTCCGTGTGTCGTTGTCTTTGTAGTATCTCTCGTATATGTAGTATCTCTCGTAGCTGTAGTATCTCTCGTAGGTGTAGTATCTCTCGTATATGTAGTATCTCTCGTAGCTGTAGTATCTCTCGTAGATGTAGTATCTCTCGTAGATGTAGTATCTCTCGTAGGTGTAGTATCTCTCGTAGGTGTAGTATCTCTCCTATATATCGTTTATTGTCGTGTCCAACCTCGTAGTATCGTCTCGTAGTATCCTTCGTCTTCGTCTTTCCTCAGTTTCCGGGTGCTACCCTAACCATCGGTAACAGCTTCGAGAAATAATAAACTCATAAATAAATACGTAATAAATGAAACATTATAATTTGAAAAAAGAATTATTTTGGATTAGGAAAATACAATGGTTACCAAAATAATTATATTGTGACAGTTCATCATATCACAAACTTCATTTTTAAAGTTACATACTCATCAATTTAGTTTTACTTTTCCTGTTGAGAAAATTTACAAAAATGGAATGTTAAAATTAAAATTTAAATAGACGCGAAGAGACATTTTCCAGATTTAAAAGTTGCCACTTGGTAATGTATTTAGTTTTAAAAAGTGATCGTATAATCCATAATATTGCTTTTAAACCTTAGTTTTATCATTCTAGTCTAGGAAAACTTTTAAAATAACTGCTCTGTAAAAACGAAACTTTTAAAATAAAAATAAAAGTGAATGCTTTGAAAAAAAGAATCTGATTAAAAGGAAAATAAAATAAAAAATATTTGATTGATGAAATTATCACGAAATTCTAGATTGTGAAATACTACAAACCAATTAAAGGAGTGAACGGCGATTTAACTACGTCCGAAAAATTCTGTTAAATATTATTACAAAATCTAAAAAGGGCGAAAATAGTATCCGCATAGATAAAATTGTAATTTCAATCGAATGAAATAAATAAAATTATTGTAAACTCTAACGTGAAGTTTAAATTTTTATTTCGTTCTGTCTTTTTTTTTGGGACATTTCAGGGTCATTGGACAGCTCTATATATTCAATTTTATTAAAAACACCGAGAAAACGCAACGTGACAACGAATTGTCGAAAGGATGAAAAGGGGAAACAATGCTTGCTTGCAGCGACCGCTCGTATCGTCGGAGTAAATACAATTTTATTGTTGAGATGTTACAACCAATAGCGGAATTTAAAGAATGGACTTAGATTTTAATTATTTTCACCCAATATACATTATCACAAATCGTCATTTGAGCATAGAAATAAAAGGATCGAATCTAAATACAATCAAATACAACTACTGCAAAACATTTATGAAATATTTTATATTCAACATTTTTTTTCGAAAATTTTACGTTTTATTCATTTTGCCTTGTACATTGGGTATAATTCATAGTACTTATTGTTGTTATTGTAAATAATTATATGTATTTTATTTATTTATATTTTATATTTATTATTTCGTCACCTAAACAATTAATAGGAAAAACTGAATATAAGAAAAAAAAATTCAAATTAAACATTGAGCGATAAAGTTGAATCACATGGTTGAATTATATATCACAATAAATTGGATTTAAATTATTCATTTATTTCTTGAATTAACAATATTTAAGAGTTGCAAAAATATTTGTTTTCTCTAGTAATAGTCTCTAGTAATAATTGTTATCTCTAGTCTTTGATAATCATTAATGTGTTTTTATTATTGTAAAGGAGGTTATATAATCTTGTAAAATCAATTAAATTATATTCAAAGTAAATTTGTATTAAAAAAGTAGAATATTCCAAATAATGTCATTTTTGGATAAGGTAGTTTTAATAACTGGAGCTAGTTCTGGTATTGGGGCAGCAACTGCAATTCATCTTTCCCAATTGGGAGCATTAGTTTCTATTCATGGACGTAATATTCAAAATTTACAACATGTTGCTGATCAATGTCAAAAATCAAGATCTCATATTGTGGCTGGGGAAATTACTAATGAGGATGATGTAAAAAACATCCTCAATTCAACTTTGCAAAAGTATGGTAAACTTGATGTTTTGATAAATAATGCTGGTATTTTGGAAGCTGGTACCATTGAAAATACTAGTTTAGATCAATATGATAGGTAAAATTATTATTTTATAAATTATTTATATCAAAGATAACTTATTTATCTTTAAAAAAATTAGAATTTCTTAAAATATATTTACTAATTTATTTTAATACTTCAAATATATATTATTTTTATAGTAATTTAAAACTATTACAATTTTATTTTTTCAGAGTGTTCAATGTTAATGTTAGATCTATTTATCATTTAACGATGTTAGCTGTTCCATATTTAATAAAGACTAAAGGAAATATAGTAAATGTATCAAGTGTAACTGGAACCAGATCTTTTCCTGGAATTTTATCTTATTGTATGAGTAAATCAGCTATTGATCAGTTCACACGATGTGTGGCATTAGAATTAGCTGACAAAAAGGTTTTTAATTATTTGAAATTTGCTATTTAAATGAAATTATAATAGTTATAATTACTTTATAGGTCCGTGTAAATGCTGTTAATCCAGGTGTGATTATAACAAATATACATAGAAATAGTGGTATGAATGAAGCACAATTAAAAGCATTCTTTGATCATAGTAAAAATACCCATGCTCTTGGACGAGTTGGAACTTCAGATGAAGTAGCTAAGACAATTGCATTTTTAGCTAGTGATAATGCTAGTTTTATTACTGGGCAGACTGTACATGTTGATGGTGGTAGAAGTGTTATGTGTCCACGATAAATTTTTTTTTGCTATACTTACAGAATGAGAGCATAACATTTAATAAATAAATGAAGTATATTTTTATAAAACATAAAAGATTTAAAATAAAATTATAACAAAATAATAAATAAAATAAAAATGTATAAATTAATAAATATAAATTAAAATAATTATCAATTAGTAATGAAGCCTACAGCGTTGGGTAAATTAACCTAATAAAAATGCAAACAGCTGATATTTTTATGGTAGGGTTATGTTTGTATTTTTTGTATAAAATTAAAAACGTGGTTGGGGTATATATTGTTTAATAGTTTCATTAGAATATTGAATCAAATAATTATATGTTTATAATAATAAAACAGTATGAATGAATTTCAAGAAATTGAAGAGTATTTGTTGTTAAATGGTCCAATATTAGATAGTAAGTGATGAAATTAATGTGAATTATTATTAGTTTGATATCATTTGAATAATAATTTTTTTTATTGTAGAAATGCCATATTTTGTAAAAGAAATATTAAACGGGCAATTTGAAGTATTATTTAACAATGAGTTTTTTTTATTAACAGTAGTTCCTTTAATTAAGGAAAATATGGAAGAAAATATTAACATCAATAATAATAATTATAAAAATTGGTTTTACATTGGTGTAGCATCTTTTTTGTACTTTATTCAAAATAATTGGACTGGCCCTCTTGTAAAAGAAAACATAGATTGCTTATTGTTACTAAGAAGAACAGCATCTATACATTTATCTTTTAATGATCAGCATAATGAAAATGTTGTAAAACCTGAGCTGCTTTATTTTTCTAAATTAATTTTGCAAAATGAGCAATTACATAAAAAGGTATCAAGTTCAATGTGGTGGCTATTTAGAGTTATTCATATTCATCAGTTGATTTTAGAAGAAGCATCCGAAATTCTATTTGAGAAATCAGAAAATTTAATTAAAAAAATATTTGAAACTGATTTAATAGTAAAAGATTCTCTTAAGGTACTGTTTAATATAGAAATAGCACAATTTTATTTGTATTACAGACGAATTCAAAGTTCAGAAAATTATTTAGAAAATGCTTTAGTAATAGCAAAATTAAATTTAAATCTTGAAGGTGCATTAGGAAAACGTACAAAGTATCAACAAAATGAAAAGCCACAGTTATATTTAAATGCTAAAGTTAATAAGGATCTTTTTACGTTTAGAATTTGTGAAGCATTACCAAAAGTTATTAATTTATGTGATGATGTACTTTTAGAAAAAATAAAATTTTCTGAAGTAAGAGAAAAGACTACACTTGGAAGTGTTGAAGAAGCAATTATCATAATAAAATAGTAAATATATTTATTAATAATTATAGTAATAAGTTTTTACGATAAATAAACTTTCAATTTAGCTTTCAGCTAAAATTATCTCAACCAAAAGATCAACTTACAGATGAAGAAATCATACCTTATTTAAATGTAATAATTATTGTGTTTTATTACTGATTTTTATCACTTTCATTGTCTATCAATTTATATAGGAATATTTATTTTAGTGTGTTATAGATAATACAAAAAATTGGTCTTTAAAAATGGCATCATTATTTCAGCGTTGTATTTTAGAATTTAACAATAAAAGAACTATAGAACGTTCTTTATCTCAGGTAGAATATTTAATTGAGGATTTAAATACTTCTAAAACACCTATTTTTTATAGAATAGATTTATTTTTTGCATCTGGTATGAAACCCATATGGTTTCTCAAACAACATTTAGCAAATTTAATGTTAAGTATTGGAATGGTCAAAGGAGCATTAGATATTTATTTAAATCTTTCTTTATGGGAGGATGTTATTACTTGTTATACACTTTTAGAAATGAGGCACAAGGTAAGCATAAATATATTTAAATTATAAAAGTATTAATAAAATTTTAGATTCTTATAATGATGTTTAAAATATAGGCTGCTGAAATTATACAAAATCAGTTAATTAAGAAACCAACTGTAAAGCTATGGTGTTTATTAGGTGATGTAACAGAAAATGTTGAATATTATCAAACAGCATGGAAACTTTCAGAAGAAAAAAGTAGTCGCGTACAACGACATTGGGGATTTTATTATTATTTAAAAAAAAATGTAAGTTATTAGTTTCATGGTAAAATTTATTTTCAATAAATAAATTTGTATATGAGTATTTTTATTTTTAATAGTATAAAGAAGCAGTGTTACATTTAAAACTTAGTATAGAATTAAATAATATTCAAGAAAATGTTTTAATAAAATTAGGTTTTGCTGCTATGCAAATAGAAGATTGGAAACTTGCAGCTTCAGCTTATAGAAAATATTGTGCACTAGAACAATCTGTTTGTATTTATAGTTTTTTATATTAATACAAATGAAAATTTTTTAATAAGATAATTATTTTATTTATTAGAGTTATGAAGTATGGAATAACTTAGCGAAAGTATATATAAAATTGGGAGACAAACAAAGAGCTTGGCATTCTTTGCATGATGCCGTTAAATGTAACTTTGAGAAATGGGAAGTATGGGATAACTTGATGATCGTCAGTATTGATTTAGGTCATTTTTCAGAAGTAAGTAAAATTCATTAAAATAAAATACAAATAAGTTAAATTAAAAATAAAAGTTTAATATTAATGAAATTTTATAGCAATAATTTTTACAAACTTTTGAAAGTAAAACTAAATAAATTTTAATAATGTATAAAATATTTTATTTTATGAACCTACTGTTTAATTTTAGGTAATTCGATGCTATCATCAGATTATGTATATAAAAGGAGTACATGTTGATGTTGAAATTCTCAGTATTCTGTCGAAAGCTATAATCAACAACGTGAAAGATTCGGATGGTAATTCATCAAGAAAATATTTAAAAAATAGTTTAGAACTTTTTGGACGAATAACTGCATCAGTGTCAAGTAATTTGGATATATGGAGATTGTATGCTGAGCTTACTTTATTAAGAAATAATGATATAGATAATCAAAAAGCAATTCAATATTTTCAACGGGCATATGGAGCAGCAATTTCGAATCCTAGGTATAAGAAAATTTTTCACAATTATTATTGTATTTGCTTATGATGAAATAATGGAAGTATGTAAGAGTAATTTAAATAAATTGTTTTAAACTCATGTTTTATTATTCATGAGATAATTTGATTTTATGCTGGCAAAAAAGATACACTTAAATTTTTATAGTAATTAATAAAAAATAATAAATAAAACTTAATAAGTTTATATTGATGTGTTTATCCAATCAACTTTAATTAAAATAAATTTAGATACTAATTTTCGTTTATTTGACATACTATTCTAGATGGTTTAAAAGTGTGGAAAATATAAGCCAAGTACTTGATATTTGTTCAAGATTAGTCGAAACAGCTAAGACATCTATGTTAAATAGTTCAGATAAAAAAAAAAATATACTTAGTATCAAACTATGTCTTCAATCAGTAATTAAAAAAATAAAGGATTCAATCTGG
The DNA here is from genome assembly GCA_018883505.1 of Ceratosolen fusciceps. Lineage (NCBI taxonomy): Eukaryota > Metazoa > Arthropoda > Insecta > Hymenoptera > Agaonidae > Ceratosolen > Ceratosolen fusciceps. The sequence continues at coordinate 165,716 of RCIC01000021.1, read as the reverse complement.
GTAGATGAATCGAAAATTGCCGAAAATTTAACTAAAATTGTAGAAAATTTTGAAAGTCTATTGAAAGAAATCAATTTATTAAAAAGTGAAAAAAATTAAAATTTTCAAATTTTTCTAAAAGCTTCGAAAAAAAATTTGGAATATTTATAAATGTATTCTATTCCTGCCATATATATAATAAATCATATTAGTTTTAGAGTTCAATTATTTTAATTTAACACTTACTCAGTAGTACTATGTATATGTATGCATGTAGATTAAGATTTTATATTTATAATAATAACGATTATAATTTTTATTAATATAAATTCGATAGATAGATTTAAAAATATGATTAATCATATTTAGTAGTAAGAATTTTTGAAAGAAAAATAATGAATTATATAAGTAAAAATAATAAATAATTACAATAATTTAAAAAATATATTCAAAGAAAATGTTTATCAACATTATATATATGTATTTTTATAATTAACAAATGTTTAAATCAATAATAATTTAAATGATACTTTTTAATTTTAATTTGTAAAAGTTTAATGCATTAAGAATATATATTATTGCATTTTCGAAATTATAAAATTTTAATCATGAGTTTCTTAACAATGAAAATTTTCATTACTGTTAATCGAAAATTTTTTATATTAATTAAAAATTATATAATTAATTAATAATATAAATTAAATTTCATTATATATATTTACATAAAAAAAATTTAAGTTTCTAATTTTAAATAAATTTAAAAATACTTATTTATTCTATACATTTTTTTAATTACATATTTGTAATTTGAAATTTTCAATATTTGTACCTACCATTAGAAGGTATGATTTTCGGATTAATAGTTGCAAATCAAATGAGAAAGATTTAATAATATGGTATCAATAAGTTAATCAATAAAATCTGATAAATTTTTTTATTATCAGGTACTATAAAAATGTGTTTACAAATTTTGAATACGAATTAATGTATAAATATATTAACATTTTTTAAAAATTTAATCAAATAATATTTAATATTCATAGGTTATATTCTATAATTTGTTCTGAAATAAATATTTATGATCTCACTTTTTTTATATATTAATTTATAAATTTTAAAGTTAATATTTTAATTATTTTAATATAGAGTTTTTATCAACGATATAAATTAAAAATTGAAGGTAAATAATTTTATTTCAATTGAATTTTTATTTTATTGAAATAATTTATTTAAAAAAATTATTGGAGCTTTTCAATATTTATCTATTATAAAACAATGGAGAATAGTCAGTGTATTAATGAGACACTCAAGGCTGAACTTAAAGAAAACTTTATCATAGTAAGAAAGCTAATATTTGAAGATAGCAAAAATGATCATGTCACTGAACCATATAAAAGTAAATATTTAGCAATAGAGATTTTGAAAAAAATGCAAAATCTTTTATTGAACTCTATTGAAAATGATAAGCAAAAATCAGATGAAGTAATTTCAATGCTTGCTTTCATATATTTAAAACTGGGTATACTTTCTATTGAAACTGAAGAATTAAAAGATGGTCAAGATTATCTTAATAATTGTATCGACGTGTTAAATAAAAGCAAAGAAAGAGCAAAAGTATGTTTGATAAAAATTTGTGCTTTAAATCAATTAGGAATTCTTTGGGCACAACGAGATGAAGTCTTAAAGGCAAAAGAATATTTATTATGTGCTGAAAAAGAATACAAAGATTACATATGTATAAATGAATCTAATTCAAATCCTTACAATGGATCTACATTATTTGGTATTATAAATGATAAAGAATCTCCATCTGAAGATATTGAGAAACTCCATACATTGACCCTTTATTATCTTGCACAAATATTTGGATGTTCAAATTGTTTTATTCAATCTGCAGTTTACTGCCATTTGACATTAAAAAGACAATTAGAGTCTAATGATTTTGATAGTCTTGACTGGGCATTAAATTGTGCATCATTATCTCAATTTTTCATGGAAAAGAAAGGTTTTACACAAGCAAGACATCATCTTGCTGCTGCAACTTATATTTTAGAAAAGTATGAGAATAGTCTAAAAAATATGACAGAAGTAACAGAAGGTAATCAAAGTGAAATTTTGGATTCGAAATGGGAGAATTTTAAGTACAGGAGTGCTGATATTTCTCGTTGCTGGGCTAAGTATGGCATCTTACTTATGAGTATGTCAAGGGAACGTTTGTTATCAAATAATGAAAATGAAAATATAATTCTGACAAATAGATGCAACGTAAGGCCTGATGATAAATCTGAATTAAATGAGGAATGTTTTAATCAATTGAAATTTGAAGCTATAGAAAATTATTTGCAACCCATTGCTGAAAAAATTACAGATAAATATTTATTAGATTTTCAAGATGCAAGAGAAGTATTTTTGCTTGTACAAACATGGCTCAGTGATGCTCAAAAATATTTTACTCTAGAAAATCAGGCATCTGAACACGTACAAATTATTCAGGATATGTCAGAAGTTTATCAACAACTTGCATTTTTTGAAGAAGATGAGAATAGACAAGCAAAAATGCATAAGAAAAGAATAAATTTATTAGAAGGTGTAGTAAAGGAATTAAATGAAAAATATTATCAATCTGTATGTCAGCAAATTTGGATTAAACTAGGTCAAGCATACTCAGACATTTTACATATTAAATTGGATTATATAAAAATAGCTAATCAAAAACCAACTCTTCATATGATAACTAAAATTAATAATTTAACTAAATCTGCTATAGAGAATTTTACCAAGTTCTTGAATTCCTTGAAAGTAACTGATGAAGATAAATATTCAGATGATATGATCAGAACTGCATTATGTACATACATTCATTTAGGTAGACTTCATAATAACTTTATTACCTCCAATAAGCAACTACAATTTGATAATATAAAGAAAAGTTTAAATGCTTATACATTTGTAGTTAATTATTGTAAGAAGTACCCAAATGTCACTGAATTGATGTCAGTGGAACTTAATATATGCAAACAGTTTGTTAAGCTTTTACCACTGAAATTAAATAAATTACTGGATGAACTTTCAAATAAATAAAATGAATTAATAATGAATAAATAAAATAATATGAATTAATAGTGTAATTAAAAAAAGAAAAATTATCTTATCATTAAATCAATATACTGTATATTTAATTTACATAAATTGTATTTATTTTCAAGTGTATTAAATAATATTAATAGCTATTAGTAATTTACATCATCCTAACTTAGTTAAATTTATACTGTAAATTTTACAAGTATAGAGTACTAATTATAAAAAAATGTCCATTTTTATGTATATTAAGAGATACTAATATTATACTTAATTTATATTATGAATTATAGCAGTTAGATATTATTAATTTATTAAATAAAATTTAGTTCTAATCTTCAATTTGTTATTTAAATTATTAGAGTTATGGAGTAAAATTTATAGTAGTCAATTATGTAATTTAAAATTTTGATTGTTATTTATATAAAATTAAGATTTCATTTAATATCTTTGGATGAAGGATATATTTAGTAATACAACTTTTTTAAAAATTTTCTTGAAACAGTATTATATTATTGTCAATGTGATTCTAATTAAAAATGGAATTTTGAAAAAATTAATTATAAATTTACATATAGTTACTTGCTTCATTACACAGATAAATGGTTTTTGTAAATCACTACAATTTATAATATAAACATTATCTAAAGAAATAAATACGGCTATATTACGTATAACATGGTATAATAAAGTTTGAAAACAAGTACAATACATAACAATAGCGAAATGTATTTATCGCTTATTTTTTTCTACTTTGTTAACTATGATCTTACAAGACTAGGTCACATAATCGTATTATGTGATATAAGATTGATATAAAAGTTCAATCATTGATTTCTAATTAAATAAAAATATAGATTTAATTATGATTAAAATTTTATATTGAATTTATGTAAAACAAACTTAAAGTTAAGTATAAAATTCGTGATAAGTGAAGCAATTTGTTATTGGGATTGTGGTTAAAAATTGTTGTAAATTTTACTTTAATATTTAACATGTATGTAATCAAAATTTATTATTTTACTGTTATTTTTGTATTTTAACTATATAGAATAAATTTTATAATACGAAAATATATGAAATTTTAAGAATTTTTTAATTACATTTTCAATTACAAGTTACTAATATATAATGAATAATAATTCAATGTAGCCTGTTTGGTAATATATTAATATAATGAATACTTCTAATGTAAAAATTTACATTTTTCATTTCACTCAGTAGTTATACCTTTCAAGTATTCATTATATACATGTACATATATTCTTTAGTAATAATATTATATCAATTCTCTATAATACTTTGGATATGATTTCTTTTGAAAGATGTGTTTTACATATTTAACTTCTTCCCTTTTTGTTTTGTACATCTATACTTATAAATAATATATTATAAATATATTTTTTTATTTAATGCCTAGGAATATAATTTATATTTTATTTGGAATGATTGTTTTACTTTTAATGCAAATTAACAAAATAAATAATAAATAAATTGCCAGATAAATAAAATAATTAAATTTGATATAAAATTTCTATAATAAATTTCTTATAAAAGTAAAAAATTTTATGAACAAAGTTATCTTATTTAATTTAGCAAACTATCGAAGTTATTCAAGTGCTTGTAACTCCTTTGCGTGCTACTAATAGATTTAATACTGGATGCTTTCTGATGTATCCAACAGCTTTTTTATGAGTCACCATTGTGAAATCATAACCATTACATTGTAAAATCTTGTCATGCATTCTTAAACCACTTTTTGCTGCTGGAGATCCTTCGTGTACTTCTGTAACATATATTCCCTATAAAGAGATGAGAAAAAATATTTATATTATGTACAATGTGAAAGCTTACTAAATAAATACCTTAATTTGCAAATGAATGTACACATATACAGTCTAAGATAAGTATGTATGTGTATGTGTAAATTAAGTTTTTGTTATAGTATCGAATTCTAAATATTTCTATTAATATAAAAATCAATTTCTACATTATTTAAATTTTTCAAAAAATTAATATCAATTTAAATTACAATAAAATATTAGATTTTACATTGTCTGTGTAACCTTGAGGACTTTTTTTGTAGTCTTGATCAATGCCACCACCTATTTTAAAGCCACACTTCATAATTTCTTCACCATTTGTATTTATTTCAGTCTCTTTATGAAGTGTAATTGGAATCTATAAATTTCAATGAAATATTTAATAATTGAAAGTTGTTCAGTTTGTTATTATACTAAAAAATTAATAAAAAATAAACAAAAAGATTCTATTTGGAAATTTCTTTTGTAATAACTAGACATTAAGATAAATGATATTATCACTTAATTAAAAAATTTTTTTAAATATATCAAATTAAATCATTATATAATTAAATTTAATTATTTACAAATAAAATACGTTCTAAGGAAGTAAAAAATTTTTTAACAAGTTTCATAAAAAATAATATAAAAATATAGCACCAAGTTTAAAGGAAATTTGTTTATAAAATATTATGTGTAAATATTACTGTTAATTAGAAAATATGAAGAATGCAGTGAGAAAGAAAATAATTATAATTTTCTTACACTAAGGCATTCCATCGCAGTACCAGCCTGATGCTGGAAAGCCATTTTCGCACACATCTTACTTATTTCTAAATCGTCAGTTAAATATAAGAATAAAATAAGTTTTTTAAATACGATCTGATCTGATCTGATATAACCCGAGGCGAAACTATCAATAAAGTAATGTTGCCTTAAACAGCCCTCTGATTCAGATGAAGTAAATGACACGCAGTATAATACAGCTCTTTTGAAGTTCATTACATTATACATTAAATTAGTACTACTCAACATTTTTTAAATTCATATTCGCATAAGAAATTCAAATTTTCTTTTATTTTTAATAGCTTATGATAAGCTGTTTCGGATTAGTGTACGTGAATATTGCAATATTCTTAATAATAGTTGAAAAATGAAAAAATTAATATTTAATTGGTTTTATAAATTTTATATATTTTTTTATAATTAAAAAATAATTAATAAAATAATATCTATAATATATAATATATCTATAATACATAATATAATATCTATAAAATAATAATCTATAGGTCCGTTTTACTTTCTAAGAAAATGAAATCCACGAATGAATAAGGAGTGTGAGAGAAATATAAAAGAGTCTATGGTATAAATAAATCGAGAAATGGTTTTCTCGATAAGTCTGTACACGTAAGAAGCGGAAATTGAAGCAACAGATCATATAAACAGACTTGTCCCTATATAGAGATGTAACTAGGTACATTATTTATGGGCCCTGCAAATGCGTATCTTGTAATGAGCGAGACTACTCATAGAGTGCAAGGCTACTCGCATGACACCATAAATTTAGCGTATAAATGCAATGCGAACTACTTCTGAACTAATGGCAGGCCCTCGTGTTGGCCGTGTGATGCAACCTGTAAACTGCCAGGTTATATGCTGCAAAAACAGGTTCTAAGTGCTGAGACGTATTCGAGGCTGCGAGTCATGATAACCAGAACCAGCTTTAGTTCCCGCCGGAGGTTAGATGGAAGACTAGACCATAGCCTCGTCTGGTCAATCGATTTCGAGGCGAGTGCGTTGATGCGTGACGTCTCCCGGAATCTCTCTAATGAATAGAGCGCCTTGGCGTTGAAGCACAAATCTTGAGAAACCCTAGGGAAAATAGCGTATCAGATTGTTCTATATTTCTGTTCGATAGCCCGATTTAGGAGCTATTCTAAATGAGCCTCTTAATAAAACCAGGAACGGAAGATTTTTACATTAATTTATTAAAAATGTTCTTTGTGCCTGGATCGGCCTTTGAAATTGTAGAGATAGCTCTTAATCAAAAGCATCTACAGAACTTAAAAAAAATGTCTTTATCCAGATTAAACATTCATCGACGGAGAGCAAGAAAGATTATGCTGATGCCTTAGAAAAAAGTCGGGTCAAACGTAACCCTCTATATTCTAATCCGCAGATATTAAAGGTCAGTGATGTGAACGAGTGCGCAATGCACAATGAGTTAAGGATACCTCCTTGCTATCCGACGGAATTATAGCGGTCCCACCAAAATTGAGAATATCCAGACGTTAAGTTCATGATGGCTGAAAAGGCCGATAAATGACTGGCCGTTTTAACTTTTAACAAGGAGGTCGATAAAAAGATACAAGAGGTAAGCGAAATTCCGGTAGAGTGGATTCATTGCAGTTTACAAGATCGGATACAGCTTGAACACTGCTACAAGTGTTTAACTATGAACACCTTGGCTGAGGCTGCCGTGGCCCGTACAGAAGTACTACCTGTTTTTTTTACTACCACCCTTTACTACCTTACTTAATACTACCCTTTAATACTTTACTACCATCCTAGCTAAATGCTGGCCAAGTGGCTAATGTCCTGCAGGCTGCAGCAACTTGCACAGAAACTGTAGTTGCACAGAATCTACTCACCCAGGTCTGTCTCAAATTGCGTTCTGATATAATCCTTACCAGTGTGCTGCATCGGAAAGGACTTATAGGAGGGTAGTTTCGCTATGTCACCGATACAACAGCGATTTAGATCCTTAGTCTGCACTGCTTTCAAGCAGAACGTCATGAACCGGGTAGCGGAGATGTATATTACGTTCGTTACTACCTCATTTCCAATTTCAAGAGATAATTCCTACAACAGTAAAGCTAACATATGGTGAGAAACTGTTACAGATTACAGTGTACATTTAATTTGGAATGTACATTATTAAGATCTCTGATATATCCATTTATTACAATGCTTAGAATTATTATTCAAATTCATCGATTTATATGGCTAATAATAATTATAGTTTTATTATTTTTTAGAAAGAATAACTACAATAATTTAAATCATATTAGAATAATTTGCTTTTTATGTTATAAGAAAAGAACAAAGAAAAAATTGAGAATTTATATGTCTATAAAATGTAATTAGAAATATTATGTTTGACATTCTTGTTATCATAAGTCATGGATATGCGGGTATCAATTGTGCACGAACCTTTATTTATTTTTTACACAAATACTCTTTTAAAACTCGTTCTTTTTTTATTTTTCAATAATATTTCAAGGTTTTAGCGTATCCGAATCAGCGTTCGTTCTTTACTATGGATTCTGTGTACTTTCCGTATTCAAATTTTTTAACTATTTTTTATTTATTTTTTTATTTTTTTTTATTGTTTATGAGTATGACGGAGCTTTCTTATAAGAATATTTATTTCAGTGTCCTCGTTATTTTCGACTATGGGATTTAGATTCTTTCAATCATGAATTTTAAATTGTTTTGAATATTACCTCAAAAGTTTCATTTTGATAAAGAAAATCGCTGCTTTTTAATGAATTTCTGCTACTTATAATTAGTGCTTATAATTACGTTATGAATTACTATATCTCTCCTTAATATCAGGCTTGTTGTTCAGAATTTTAATTTCTATTGATTTACAAAATGACTTCTGAACCGAAAATATATTTTTTGGTGTTCATTAAGTTTTGTTCTTAAAACTTGTCCAATTATTGTAACGGTATCTCTCAAATTGGTAGAAATTAAACGTGTTTGAAATATGAAAGTGTAGTCAATAGTTTTAGTTTTCTTTTATTAGTCACTTAAAAATATTAGAAATCTGGATTTTGTGACGACAATTTAATTTCCGTATAACCGATGTTTTAGTTACGATAAAACAAATGTAAAAGTAAGTTATATTTATTATTTTTAATATTAAATTTTGAATTTTATCAGATTGTAAATAATAAAATAATGATTTGTACTAAAAAAAAAAAAAGAAATAAAATATTCTATGTTAGCTTTTATTTAGGTAATTACTATTTTTATTTTAGAAAACATTTAAAATATGTATGTCAAATGTATATACTTTGTGCAATATAAAATAAACTATTTTTAAAATTATAAAAAGAATAAGTTTAAAAAGAATTAGGTTAATAAATAGGTGTATTATTAAATCTTTAATTCTGATTAGGTTGAATACACAAAATTTGAAATATAGCGCCAAATTTTGATACATAACAGCGCTTTTTTTGACGATCGCAAATTTATTGAACGTATACGCATATGTATGCCGTAAATATATGATTTCATAGAAATCTATATTAAATTCTCTACATTAAATTTTTGTCTTGTTTAGCTGCAATACAAAATTATCTATACCTTTGTATTGTGTACATATAACATCAGATTACCAAATGCATGTATAGAGCAATATTAAAATTGAAGGAAGCAGTCAAGAAGAGAAGTAGATTGGTAGATAAATTACAACTGTATTAAAAAATTCTTGGGTTCGTTTGACACCTTGGGATTAAAAAAATAATGATAGAAAAAAAGATTTTTACGAAGTGAAAAAAGTGTACTTAGTAAAGGAAGTAAATACAGAGCAAAAAAGTTTGGCCACATAGTGCGTTACGTGACGACGTAAAGATCGAACAGTTAAGTTGTTAATTCATCGTATGATCCTCTCTAGAACGAAAGCAGATACATGTATAGGGAAAAACTAGTAATATAAATAGAATAGGGAATGAGAAAATCGAGCAATATTAGCGTAATACACGATATACTTGTTTTTTGTGTGCATAGGAAAGTGTAATATGTTGCGTCTATTAAAAACAAGAGGAGGAAGGTACATATAAAGTTTCGTACGTCATTCACATGTAAAGTAAATCTTCGAAATTCTTCGGTTCGTGTATTCAATTTATAGCATTTGCCCGGAGAATAATTACGCAATGCCGTATTAAACGTATGTATTATTACAGCCTTAAAAATTTTTTATAGCGTATTCGTTTGTATTTGTCGTATCATAGTGTTTAGTAGTGTCTGGAAATTCAGTAGCCATTGAAGTTCATTTTTTCACATTTTTCTGTAGAATATTTAAATTTTTTACTTATCTACTTTCACATTCTGACTAAATCTTTTATTTTAAAATAGAGTATTTTGGTAAATTTTTTAAAAAGTTTTACCTACGTGAATTGATGTACATTGATGTAGGTTATGTTTATAAATTTAATAATGTTTTTTTATAAAAAGGGTTTTTATATTAAAATAAATTGTTACTTAATATATTTCATTTTTTAGTCAAATTTTTGCTTTAAAATAGATTTGTTTCATTCCATAAAAATTTTAGTACACAAAATGTTATGTATGACGACAACAGCTGTTGGACATGTACTTGCTTTTTTTTACGTACATAAATTTTTACTTCTCGTCTAGAGGAGTACATTTATTTTATTTAATTACATTCTGTTTTTTAATAAATAATTTTTATAAGTTTATAATTTTTAACTACTAATGTTTGAAAATATTGAAATTTTTTTTTATACCTAATAAATTTTATAAATTTGTATATTATATACATATACATATTGATATAAAAAATGATAACAAAAATAAATCATTTTTTAAATAAATGTATTTTTTAGTTTTGTTATAATTATTGTAATTATAAAAATAGTTTATTTTTAGTTTGTATGTAGTATATACTTTTAACATTAATTTTACATTTCAAATTTATGAACCAATATTTTTCAAATATCGAAATTTTTTGGATATTATTTATTATTAATATTTTTTTATAATAATGTTTTATACTAGTTCATTATAATATATTTAAAATTATACCCATATAAGAAAATTTTTAGTTAATTATATTTATTTATACTTTCTGCTATTTTTAAATTTTATACTTGTATTTTAGAAATTTGTTAAACCAATTAATTGGAAATGTTGAGCTTCAAATTGAAGTACTTTTGTACAAGAAGTATTACCATCAAATTAAGTTTTGATAATTAAGCCATCATTTTTTGGCTATAAAAAATTATTAGAAAGTAATTAGATTAAAATGCCACTATTAGATGTTACTCCTGTACCAGTGGGCAATAACCAGAATGTTGCAGTGGCAGATAATAATCATAATTTGGCAGAAGCGATTGGTCCCATTTTAAACAATAATAATCTAAATAGAGGAAGAAATAATAATAATCAGAATCCATTATTTAATGTGAGGGATAGGCTTTTTCATGCTCTATTTATTAAATCTGCTTTATTCTATGCTAGAACTTTTCCAAGGCCTGTGAGAAGAATGATAGAATTTGTTGTTTTATTAAAGGTTTGCATAAAATTTGTTTAATTTATTGCTAATTTAATAGCTTTGTAATTTAAAACAAAGTGATATTTTGATTTTCTAATACATACAAAATGTTATTAATTTTTTATTAAAATATTTAAATAAATTCATATTTTTGTGGTTTATATTACGGATCATTTTAATTTTAGGCAATCATGGCTTTTTTTGTATTAGTTTACATACACGTTGTGTTTTCGCGAACACCAGCTAATTGTTTGGAGCATGTAAGAGATGAGTGGCCAAGAGATGGAATACTTAGAGTTGAAATTTTAAGAAATATTGGAAATGATTACAGTATAGAAAAAAGCTATGCTAAGGAAGAAAAACTACGTCAAGAAAAAGTTGAGGATTTCAGTAGTATTTTAGGAATTTTATCTGGAGATGGGTAAGTAATTAGCTTTATGTGAGACTTTAATATAATTTCAATTATGTGAGACTTCTTTTAGAAAATTATGTTATGATACTATATAATTAGTATATATAACTTTTATAGATTTATAAATATAGAGCCATCTGCAGTTAACGATGATCATGGTAGTCATATGTCACATGAAGGGTTACAAAATTTAACTATGTCTAATAGAGAATTGAATGTAGAAAGTGCAACTATCGATATAATGCAGAATTTTAGTACATCTAATGCAGCTATTAATCCTTTTTTATCTACCCAACTTTGGAATAGTTATACTCAAGATTCGCCAGATGTATGGTTTTTTCATATATTAATAAATACTCTCGTTATTCTTATTATGTTATTATTTAATTTTAGGAAGCAATATCCTCAACTATAAAGATGTTAGATAATATGACAAATGAAGCAAAAAATGAAGTACCTATTAGAGATAAAATTATTCAGCCATTGAAAGATAAAGTTTCAGAAGTTGAAAAAATAGTTAAAGCAGGTGAAAATATTTTTGTTTCATAAAATTTAAAAATATTTGATATTTTAATTTTCAAATAATTAGACATTAATGCTAAACAAATTATAGTTTTTCCAGAAGATGAGTACATTGTTGAGTATTCTTTGGAGTACGGATTTTTGCGTCTTTCACCAGAAAGACGACAAAAATTAAACATTCCAGTAAAAATTGTTACTTTAGATCCATTGAATGATAAATGTTTTGGTGATGCTTTTTCGAGAATGATTCTTGATGAATTTTTAGGTTATGATAATCTGCTCATGGCTAGTATTAAAACACTTGCCGAGCATGAAGATAATAAAGGCTTTTTACGGTAATCAGACTTATCTTGCATTATAATTGATTATTAGTAGAGTAAATTTTGTTTTTATTTAGATTAATGCTCTTTTTTTGTTCTCATATGTAAATAATTTAAATATAATAGAATAAAATGAATATTATATAATAAAAAATAAAAAAAAATTATATCTAAGTTCTGTTTTAATTAATAAAATAATATTAATTCTATTCAGAAATACGTAAATTTTCATATTTAAACAAATATTAAAATTAAAATCTAATTCTAAACTATTTAGAATATATTTTATTTTTTAATTATGATTTTAACAATTATGTTCGTATTATGCATTTTGAAACGAAAATGGTTATAAATGAAATCTATAATTTAAAAAATTCAATTTTAATGGAGATTTAATCTTATTATATTCAAATAATATATATTTTTGAAGCTAAAAATATTTTTAAATTTATTATAGAAATGTTGTTACTGGAGAACATTACCGTTTCGTAAGCATGTGGATGTCAAGAACAGCATATATAGCAGCATTTTTCATTATGCTCGTTTTTGTAAGTATTTTACTATTTAAATGTCTACTAATGTTATGCAAAATTTAATATCAGTACCTGAATATTAAAACTTCATTTATTGTTATTATTTATTTATATTATTTTTAAAGTTTAATATAATAGTTTTTTTATGCATTATCTATATAATTTTTTAATTACATCATTTTAATACTGAATATAATTATATGGTTTTTGTGATGTTAATAGATAAATTTTAATCCTTAAAAATTCGTTAAAATATATTTGTATAATTAATTTAAATAATAAAATTATTATTTTTCATATTTAATGTGTATAATATGCATTCATATATTTTTTTTATTATTGTTATATCTTTAATAATTTATAATGAAATAGTATTATTATAAATAGTATTGAAATATTAAATATTTTTATTATAATACAATTTTTTTGAATAAATATAAGCTCGTATTTATAATTTAATAAATAAAAATATAAATATTTTATTCATAAAAAAAATGGTTTGATGTAAAAATAAAATAAAAATGACAATTAAAGTATGAATTATATACTTAATAATAATTAATTATAGATAATTATAAATAAATAAATAAATTATAAATAAATAATAATAACTATATTGTAAAGCAAATAGTATTATTATCGCTATTAGGATGGTCCATAATATCAATAACGAATAAAACTGTATGATCACAAATGCCCCCCCTCCCCCCTCAATATGTTTAGACTTAACTGGAGGATGTAACTTGTCGAAACTTAATGTCATGAGGAATTTAAATTAAAATGTGGAATCTAATAAAAAAGAAGTTTTAGCTCTTAATAAGAGTTTTAATCTTCATTTAATTACTGATCAAATGTGATCTTTATCAAAAATTTATCATCACCAGCCGATATTCACGATTAATTATTGGGATCAGAAACTTGTAATTAAATTATTTTAATACGAAAGCCTGCTCACATTACGCACAATCACGTGAATGCATAAGCATTCAGGATTATTCTGTACAGAGATTTTCCGCGCATATCTCTTGCTTCTGTCAACCCTCTATTTCAGTTTTAATGATATATTCGTTTTCTTTTACGTATTCGTACGTGTTTTTTTTTAAACAATTATTGTTTAAAAGATGATAAATAATAAACGACGCGTATTTTTTTTAAACACTAATATTTTTATGTATGTAATATTTTAAAAAATATATAAGGAAATTATATTAAATTTTTATACATGAAATTTGTTTTTTCTGTTATGTTTTACAAGTCGAATTTTGTGTTTAAATGTTCATAAGATTTTTATTAAAAAGATCACATTTTTTCCTAATTCGACTTGTACAGCGATTTCGAATTAATGAGAACAATATTCAATTAGGTAATTTAGTGTATTAATTTATTAAATCTTAATTAATAGATAACAATTGATTAATCATAAAATACATTCTTTAATTTAAAGTAATTACTATAATTCTTCTCTAACAAATTAAAACTAATTGTATCGGTTTAAACTTATATTTGTTTAAGAAAAATTAAATACTAAAATTATCGAAATAATTTCAAGTACATTATAGTAAATGGAGTATGTATAAGAAATAAATGTGAAGTGAAGTTCATTTCTTATCTTATTGAAAGAAACGAGTTGTACGGTATGACATGAAAATTTCAGAAGTATATGTTTTCAAATAGAATAGAAAAGTACATCACAAGAACATCAGTGATAATAATGGTAACTTACATAAAATAATCCATTAAAACTAATTGTTTCACTTAAACTGCGAAGACGAGAAAAATGGGTGCATACGTTAAAACGTAAAGAAGGTTCTAGGTCGAGCACGACCCATCAGATTTGTGTGTCCACCTTATAAATCAGCGTTCTTAGAAGTTTCAAATAACATGCTCTTCCCAGATCGCTTATTTAAAACAAAAAAATTCATTTATATAATTTGTAATACAAATACGTCCTTTAATTGCTTTGCTTTATGGTAATATGTATATATACGTACATAAGCACCATTTTCTTTTTTTTGTTTTCTAAACTACTGCTTATATATATTCAATATGGTCGAAAAAGTGTTGTGTGATACTTTGATGAAAGAATTATATCGAATTTTTGAGAGAGATTTATAGGGATATTATTCTTAAATTATCGCCAAATAATTTTTTGATAAAATAAAACAGTATTCTCTTAGCATAAAAATGTTTACATTAGCGCAATTGTGGTCTTAATTAGTTTAAAGTATTATCATTAATTATTATCATTAATATCAATTAATATCATTATGTATTATCGTATTTTTACAATGCATATATTTATGTATGCATCTAGTATATTAATCTAATATTTTTGCAAACATTACAGATTTTCTCAATTTTTTTTAAAGAAATATATTATTTTAAATGATATTTTTTCGATTCTAAGAATTTTCTATACAAAAAACCATTTAAATAATCTATTTTTATATGTTACAAATCAATAATGTAACGATGAGGATACAGGATCACTGTATCAATATGTTCTTAGACTAGGTATTATCAGAACAAGAATAGTGTATTTAATAATTGCTGAATCGGTGGATCCGTATGGATTCAGATGTGATAAGTCAAGGAATTTCACTCTCATCTCACATCAGCCAAAAAGAAGATAGGAGGAGTTTAATTTAAATTACATGCGACAGTTTCATTCATTTTCTATAACGTATATTTTTATCGAAGCGAATAGTTGAGAACGAATTCATAGCAACAAAAACAATTGTAAGCAACAATTGTAAGAAACTTTGATAATCATATATAATTATAGTCTATGCAGTTATTATTATTTTGATATTAGTTATATTTTGATATTAATCTATAAAAAGCTATTTTCCAATAATATCAAAATATATTAAAACATAATCTGAAACTAACAAGTTTAAAGACAAGTATATTTTGTTTATTAAATGTTTTATAAAAATTATAAAAAAAATTTATTCATTCTATATTATTTTATGAATTTCCATATTTCGTTTACATTTGTATGATCAAAATTAAGTATTAAATATTTAAGACAAGATAGTGTACTTTTAGTTAGTGTAAGTAAATTCTACTTGTAGATGTTTATTTTACTAGTACAAAAAATAACTGCTTATATATTTTCTTTCACTTTATTTAGATTATATTTCATAAAAATAAATTTATAATATTTCACTCTCACTAAAGAAGATTTTATATTGAATAGTAATAAGGATTTTTTTTATAATAATAATTTTAATAAAAGTAGTTACAAGTTATGAATTTAAAAATATACTTATTTTTTTTTAGTTTATATAATGATAAAACTAAGTAAAATTTTATATTTTT
Source organism: Ceratosolen fusciceps (assembly GCA_018883505.1). Taxonomy (NCBI): domain Eukaryota; kingdom Metazoa; phylum Arthropoda; class Insecta; order Hymenoptera; family Agaonidae; genus Ceratosolen; species Ceratosolen fusciceps. The sequence goes on along the minus strand of RCIC01000021.1, from coordinate 149,439 downwards.
TCTACAGTTACATTTAATTGAATAAATCATCTAGTTATATATTTAATAAGATTACTTATTTTTTAATTCCTTTCGATTTAAAGGAATTAAAATTTTTTTCACATATTAAAATGAAATGATTTCATTAATTTCTTGAAACTATTCAGTTAATATTAAGATATTTGAAAATTTAAAAATTTTCAATTTCAATAAAAAATTTAGTTATAAAAGAATTACAATTTTCAATTTAAATATATACTAATTTTATTAATATTTGTACAAATAAAACATTTGTATTAAAATTTTACTGTAAAAGTTTTATTAAGAATAATTTAATATTAGATAGAAAGTATTTTAATAAATTCTGCTTTTAAAGTATTTATAAGGTTAATTTTTTTGATTAAATGAAAATAATTTAATCAGATATTAATATATAATACCAATACGGTTCGATTACTGATTAACTATAGGATTAAACGAAGCTGAATAATAAAATTTAATGTAATTTATGGTAATAAATAGAAAAAAATAAAACGATTTAAAAAGATGAATTTAGATTAATATTAGAGGATAATTTTAAGAAAGCAATTCTAATCAAGCATTAAGATGATTTTTTTATTATTTTTACTTTTATTTTAAGTAAAATTCATTATTTATTTAATTAGGAATAAAATATTCAAGATTAAATTGTAATCCTTAATACTTTTATTACATATGCAAATAACAATCTTTTATACGATGAAAAGAATTATCATTTAAATATAATACACATCTTTAAACAATAAAAGATGTATAAATAAATATTTTTATTATGTATAATTAAATTTTATTTTTCGAATAGGATGGTATGCGACGAAAAAATTAAATGATATGTAATAGGGATATAATAATATAGTACAAATAAATATAAAAAATATAAATTAAAATCCAATAACTATTAAAAAAAAACTTTTAATTTATTATTTATATTATTTTTAGAATTTTTTCCTAAAATTCTAATAATACTTTTATAAAAATTGATTTTATTAAATTTATTTTACTGTTTTATTATTGTATTTAATATATTTTTTCAGTTTAAAAATATTTTTTGTATTTTTAAATCTATAATTTTATAATTTAATACCAAAATAGTTTAATTAATTTAGTTTGATTAATTACTGTAAAATTTTATTATAACATAAAAATAAATGTTTTTTATATGTATTGTAAGGAAATGACTTTCATTTCTAATTATATATTTGTAATTTATTTTTATTATGAACTATTTTTATTTCTGTCGTTCTTTTATTATGCAATTGTATGATTTCCATCCATCAAGATGTGTAATTCGTAACGACAGACGTTGTAATCTATTAGACCAACTATTGTTTTAATTAACATATAATAGTTTTTTTTTTTTAAATACAATTGTCAGAGTATTACAAAGTGTAATTATAGAATATTCAAGGAAAAGAATTATTGAAATTCTTACTATAGTTTTTTAAATGTAGCCAAATTGAGATTAGAATTATCTTTTAATACTTTACATTTATTTTTTTATTTTTTTAGTACCATGAATAATTTAATACTTTTTTTTATCCATTTTTAGACTGTATCAATTTCCATGCTTCTACGTTATTCTCATCATCAGATCTTCGTTTTTATAGGTGAGTATGTACATTTTCACTTTTCTTTATATAAATTTATTATATTCAAATATTTGTATATTAAATAGTTATTACATAAATTCATTTTTACGTCATATATATTTGATTACTGTTTTGATTTGGCTTCAATCTATATACGAATATTATATATTTTTTATAAGATAAAATAGCTTATGTATAAGAAATATCAGAAGTTAATAAGTTATAAATATCAATTTATTCTATTAATTATTTTTTGTCTGCAATTATAAAACATTAATAATTATTAATTAATAATTATTATTGGAATAATGTCATAAAATATATATTGATCAATAGCCAATATAATAAATGTTCAATTTGTTTGAAAGGTATTAGAATTAATGAAATAAAAAGAGAAGTTTAATGTAAATAGGAAAATTTTTTAAACAATTGCAAAATATATATTCATATTTATTTTTATATAATAATTCCTATATATAATAATCAACAATAACTATAGTTATTTATACATAAAAGGAAGTCTATTAAGTTGTTCAAAAATCAATTTTGTTACGAAGTATGTGTAATATTTAAATAAAATTTATTTATTACATGTATAAATCAACCTTTAAATAAAGATGCAAATGCCATATGTACAGTTAGTTATTATTTGTTTAATTCTTTAGTAATTTATAAAATTAGAGAAATATTTATATATTCAGGTATACTCATTAATGATTATAATTTTTAAGTGAAATTATTTTCCACTTTTAAACGAACTATAATATAATTTTCAATTTTTAAAAGCCTAGAAAACGAAACTAAGTAATAAATAAAATTATATAATAAAAAACTAAATAAATAATTAAATAATATAGCATTATTTTTTATTCTCTCTCTGTGTTATATTTTTTTATTTCTCTTCTAATAATACTATTTCTACCTTAGTATATTTGACTCTCGCACATTATCTTTTTTTCTATACACCTATTTTTATCTCTTTTGTCACGGTTTCTCTCATTTTATCTACTATTGCCATATCGCTATTAAGAATCGTCAGATTTCTGAACAAGCATTGATAACATTTAGAGATGCACACATTCATGGAATCATTTATATACTAAAAAAATTCCAATTTAAGATATATTTGATAATGTTAATTTATAAAAAGAAAGATAAAATTGCAAATGTACGAATGCAATTAATGACCATTTTGTTACTGTACTATAATTTCAAAAAAGCATTAGTTACAATTTTCGTAGCTATCACTTTAAGATAAAATTAAGATTTTAACAAAATTAAGATAAAATTTTATAAAATTAATATAAATGTATCCAAATTTAATTTAAATAAACATAATTTTTAATATTAGAGAACATTTAGTATTTATATGTATTAAACTAAATTATACTTTAAGTATATTATTATTGGTATAACATTTTAATAAAAACTATTCTAAAAAACATGACTGTAATATTTTTATAGTATGAAACTAATTATTTTTAAACTACAAATTTTGCTTTTACGGGGTTTACAGTATTTATTTCGTGTAATAAAAGTTATAAGAAGAAAATTCTAATATTTATTGTCAAACATTAATTTAAAATTAAGGTATGTTATCTAAATCCCACCAATTAATTGTTCTAATCTATAGCTACTAAAATATCTATTAACACCATTAATTGTGAATTTTATTTATTTTTTTACGTCCTACTTATAGTATAAGATACTTCAGTATCAATAATACAGTGGAAAAGATAGATTTGTAGAGGAGGAAGAATAGCAGAACATTGTACTGCGGTATATACCGGTTTATAATGTGACGCAATCTACTTTGTCTTTAATAATACGTTGCGTGTGACGTGGTTACTACGCAGTTTCAGTTTTTCTTTGCACGAGTAGAGAGATGAGTTCTATTCCATAGTACTCTTTACAGTTTATAGTTGACCATATTAATACGAGCAGGATCAAAATAAAAGGATTTCGAGCAGTGAAATAGGGAATTTAAATATATTATTATATTTATTTACGATATTTAACGTAAAATAAAATATATCTTGAAGCCGTGTAAATATAATATTAATACATTTATGTATTTATATTATTAGTAAATATATATTGCAACATTATAATATATATATTTAATAAGCAAATTTATAATTCTGAAATATTTTGCATAAATGGTGTTTTTAATGTTTCTTATAACATGCATATTAGTATCAGGATTTCTCTTCATAATTCTTTCGACATTATATAATTATACTTATTGGAAACGACGAAAACTTCCTCATGTAAATGTGTTTCCAGTGTTTGGTAAAAATGCATCAATTTTTTTTCGACGAATTTCTTTTCCTCAGCATTCACAGTATTTATATGGTATGTTCCCTGAAGCACGATATTATGGTACTTTCGATTTTAATACACCTACTATTATTATTAAAGATCCAGATCTCATTCGTGATATTTGTGTCAAGAATTTTGATAAGTTTCCAAATCATCAAAGTTTCGTCACGGAAGAAATGGATCCAATTGTAGGTCGCAACATATTTTCTTTAAAAGATGATCGATGGAAAGAAGTTAGAAATACGCTAAGTCCCAGTTTCACATCTAATAAGATAAAGATTATGTTTCAATTAATTTCTGAATGTGCATCAGATTTTGTTCAGTACTTTTCTGAACATTTAGATGCAGCTAAAAGTTTTGAAGCTAAAGATGTTTTCACTAGATATACAAATGATGTAATTGCTACAACAGCTTTTGGAATTCAGGTCAATTCCATGCGAAATTGTGAAAATGAATTTTATTTGTACGGGAAGGATGCTACTTCTTTTTCAAGTCCGTTGAGATTAATAAAGTTTATACTTTTTCGATGTTTTCCTAAACTATTACGAATGACTGGAGAAAGTTTTATGTCAAGATCCACAAATAAATTTTTTAATCGTTTGATTACGACCACAGTAAAATCAAGAGAAGAAAAGGGTATTATTAGATCTGATATGATACACTTATTGATTCAAGCAAAACATAAGAATAATGGTATAAGTCTTACTATTGATGATATAATTGGTCAAGCTTTTATTTTTTTTTTGGCTGGTTTTGATACCGTATCTACTCTAATATGTTTTACTGCTTATGAATTGGCTGCTCATTTAAACATACAAGAAAAAGTAAGGAAAGAAATTGAAGAACAGTTAGAAAAAGAGAATGGTCAAGTAACATATAAATCCATTCAAAGAATGAAGTATCTAGATATGATTCTCAATGAAATTTTGAGATTATATCCACCTTCTCCAATAATAGACAGAGTTTGCACAAAAGAGTTAGTTATACCATCTTCTATGAAAGGATATCCAGAGTATCGAGTAGAAGTTGGCACTAGTGTAGTTATGCCAGTTTATGGATTGCACCGTGATCCAAAATATTTTCCAGATCCAGATAAATTTATACCTGAACGATTTTCTGAACAGAACAAAAGCAATATTAATCCGTACACTTATATTCCCTTCGGACTTGGACCCAGAAAATGCATTGGAAATCGTTTTGCTTTGATGGAAACCAAGATTTTACTTGTTCACATATTAAAGAAATTTATTATTAAGTTTACAGATAAATCGAAGTATCCTGTTGTTTTTTGCAAAAAAACTTTTAATATGTCTATTGAAGGTGGTTTTTGGATTAAATTTGAAGAAAAGTATAAATAGTTATTATAAATATTTGAAAAATGAAAAAACATTTATTTAGTGTATTTTTATATGATGCATTTATATGATATATAAATAATACTTATAAATTAATTTATAATGACATTATTATATTATAAATTTATGTTGTACTTACATTTAAAACCTTTTTTAATAATGCTGATAAGAATAGAAGTTTTTAGTTTAATCAATTAATTTCTATTCAATTCTATTTCTATTTCAATTTCTATTTAAGCTCAATACCTTTATTTTATAGCATAAGTATTTAATTATAGAGTGAAAAATTAAATTAATATTTTTAAAAATTTTGATTATATTTATTTATTAAATATTTTTTTGTTAATATGTGTAGGCAATGTATATAATATATGTAGACATTAAAAATTGCGAGAAATATCATTATTTTAAATGAAAGAGATTACGTATAAGTGTAAATTAAGTGATATATGTTGATATACTATTTCGTATTCGAAGGATTATTTATTGATTTTATCAGTTACAGAAAAATACTTATCACCTGAACAATTTATCATGACATATGACTGATTCAGAGATCGTAAATTAATTTTAATATAATGTTTAAAATATTTTTATAATCATAGGATTATCGTTAATATATTAAATTTCAATAAAAAATTAAGCTCATTCATTATAATAAAGAAAATTATAACAGGCACAAAAAGTGGTTTAAAAAAAATTTCAACGTTAAAAACTAAAATATTTTTTCTAAAGCAACAAAAATAAATATTGTGGTTTGTATTAATTAATACTTTTAATTTATTATAAATATTAGTTTAAACTTTCAATAAAAATATGATTATCTATACTCATGACTAACTGATAATACGATCATTATTTATACTTAATTAATCAACTGGTTGAAAATTATTTTATATAATTATTAAGTATTTTATTTTTTCAAATGTAAAAATCAATTTCAATATTAATTTGATTGACAGGCTGAGTCTTTGTGATCATATTCATTTATGAAACAAATTCAGAATAAATTTAGTTTAAATAATATATGTATTTAAAAAGATATAATATCTAAAATATAAGATTTTTTTTTAAACTTTGTAATACATACAACATTTGTACATTACACATCCTTATACATTAAACAAGAAAAATTATAGGATAATGGAGTTGAAAAAGTTGTCATTACTTAAATAAAAATATTATATTGTTTTATTGTGACTTATGTATAAATATATTTCATCATTGTTATAATATATTAAGTTTTTAAGAATAATACAACATTTCTTCTAAATTTTAAAGGCATATAGATGATGTGATATATTACATACATTTGATATTATTAAAATTTTCTTTAACGCTCGTTCTCCTTTTTTTTAATGCCTTTAATTATTGTTAACAAGAATCACATATCATAGATTCTCTATTTGTGTTTCTTGGTTGCTTTTACGATTCGTTTTTTTTTCTGCTTTATAATATGATTCAAACTACCTATATATTGGATATTATAACAAAAATCCGTAGCTGTGGATTAATATTCTCTTAATGAACATAATCTTTGCTAATGAGTCTTTAGCATCGACTTCCATAGGCATCTCAATTCAAAATTAATTCTCTACATATTACACATACTATACTCTATACATATCTATACATACTATAAAATTTTAATTATTATTTTATGTGCACATTATATTTACGACCTAATATTAATCATAATTATATCTAAACATATTAAAATTAGGAAATATAAAAAATTAATTTATTTTTAAAATTTGAACTTCTTTTCATGTATTATTATTTATTATGCTATTAGAAATAATTTTTGATAAGACATTGAAATAATTTATTCTAAATAAAACTATATTGATTCAATTTTAATAAAAATAGATTTTATTAAATATACATATTTACACAAATAAAATTATTTATATAATTTTTACATAAAATATTAGTATATATAAAATTTAATGAGATTCAGATTTTTATTTAAAACATTTAAATCAGAAAAGATTCAGTACATAGTCCGAAGTTTTAAAATTATTTATTTCAGTTTTTTTTAGCAACGATTCAAAATTCTCAACATGTAAGAATATGTAAAATCTTGCGATTGTTATGTATAACGTCAATTTTACAAATTCAGAGAAGGAATTCTAATTTCTATGAATAATCTGGTAGACGCTCTTTTATTTATTCTATTAAGCTTCCATTGTTATTTTTTTTACTTTTTTACATACTCTAAGAACATTAATTTAACTATCTTAAAAGTCTAGATTTAGTATTTATACCATACTCCTTGTAAATTTCATACTTATTTTATGTTAGTAATTATATTTTTTATGTACAATACAGGCTTTGAAATAAATTTGTTTTATATCCTATTTAAATTTGAATTAATATATATATATATGTTTTTGACAAGAAAAAAAAAATAGTTACATTTATATAAAGATTAATTATCGAATATGTAAATTATATGGTGTACAAATTAATTGAAATAATAATAAAATTTAAGATTTTTACCTTTTATTAGAATTTTATTAGAAAATGTTAATTTATATTGATATTAATATATGTTTAATGAGTAGAGGGAAGAATGAAAAACAAAAATAAAACGACCAGAGTATAATGAAATAATTTAACATACTATTAACTAAAAGATGAATTTCTGAATTCATTTTTAGCTGCTATAATCGTGAGTGAATATTTTTTCAAGAAGTTTTTGTTAAGAGGTAAAGAATGTTGACTATCTTTATAAATTTGTTTAATTGACATCTACAACTTCGAATGCATATAAGCCATGAATTCATTATTATAAGTTAGTACTATACGTTTTCTAAGTAAATGTAATTGGGTTAAAATTTTCAATTAGAATTTATTGTTAAAGTTAATTCTTTATTTATACAAGTAATTAAAATGAATTTTCAAAATATAAAAAATTAATAATAAATTGGAAATTAATAATTTTGAATCTTTTATATTTACTTGTACCTGTTACATATATTTTTACATAAAATCTATATTCACTTTAGAAATAAAATGTAAAAATTGTTTATAATTCTATACATTTTTTTATTTTAATAATTATTTTATAATTTCTATATAATTATGGTACATCTGTTAATTGTAGTTGGTTAATTCAATTCTATATGACATTTTTCTTTATTTATTAGGTTTATTTATTAGGTATATACTCATAATATAAAAGTGCCAGAAAATATATTAGAAATAGTAAAATAATTAATTTGTAAGTATAAATTTATTTCTTAAATGAACTATTCTTTTAATTTGAGTAAAATCGATACAGAGATTTTGTATGACATTTACAATGTAATAAAATTTTAAAAAATCATGATAAATTGTATTCTTTATTAACGTAATTGCGCACAATATATATATACATATATATTTAAATTCTAACAGCATTATGTGCTTAAAAATTATGTATTAAATAATGAGATTATTTGTTGTGGTACAAGGATATAAAGTTCTATAATTTCACATAGGAATAATAAAACAAAAACCAACAGGGTCTTTTTGAGTGAACGTGATTGTTGAATAGAAAATATGAAAGTACAAAAAAAAAAATAAAAGAAAGCATTCAAATTTTTTAACTGTTGTGGGGAACGGAAACATATTCTCTAACGTGCCCGTATCTCCTAGAAAATTTCAAAGGAGTTTGAATGCTCTTCATATTTTTCTCTCTGTTTTTTATACTTTGTGATAGGTAAATCTTTAGTAAACGAACCCGTAGGTATGTGCTTCGACATTCTGTCGAAAAAATGCTCGAGATACCGTTAGGATTAAAGCTAATTGTCTCTCTCTCTCTCTCTCTCTCTCTCTCTCTCTCTCTCTAATATTTCATAATTAAAAGAATATTGATGTATAGATATTTTTTATTTATGCTTTTATATAAATGTCTTATTATTCGAAATAATTCATTTGAAAATTAGTGAAATTTTTCATTCTACAGATGTTCTGCTGTATTATATTTTCTAAATTTTGATTTTTAACTTATTTGATTAACGCACTATTATACTCAACTACTTATCTTATATTAAAATGATATATACAATATGTATTTTTCTGTTATAGTTGATCTTTTGCAAATGCTGGAGTTCAACGCAACTGTTTCATTTCCAGCCGCTTCTCTTCTTACGGTGATTTTAGCACTTGTTGGTAAGTTCAGTTTGATGAATATATAATTAGACATAATAATGTATTAATTTTACATAGTGTGTATGTCTAAAATATGCAATAGTAAATATAATTTTACAAAAATTCAAAATTTATTTCATTTTTTTATTAAATATTTGATATTAAGATTATGTTGCTGAAAGGTAGATACGAACAGGGATATTTATTTTCTTATATTTTAAATCACATATAGTTTAAATAATAAATAATTTTTTCGTATTATACAATTTTTAAATAAAATGTTTTTGTATTAATTTAAACAAGAACAATTATTGTAATCAAATTAGTGAAAAAAATATTGTCCCAATAATATCGTCTAAGGCTTTTTAAATTTTGTTTATTAAATTCATAAGCCTATTTGTTACTAAAATGCGTTTTATTTAAGCATTTATTAAATTTAATTTTATTTTGTTATCAATAAATGAAAAAAATATTGGATAAAAATTGAAATACAAAATGAATACAAAATTATAAATTTATGTAAGATATGATATAGGATATTAACTTTTATTAGTGTTTTATCAACATGTCACTTTTAATATCTTTTGTATTAAAATTAATATTGGGTATAATCTCAGAACTCATATTTAGAGATAATTAATGTATGTTTTATAATATTATGATTGATCTAATCCCCTTCTACGGAAGATATTATATATTATCTGGAATATACAGTATTTTGAATAAAACGGTAAAAAACGGAAGAATGAATTCGTTATCGAATTTATACATAGTTTTGAGAAAATAGATAAAGGTCAAGAAATGTAAACTAACTTTATTGATTGGAAGAAAGTTTTGAAGTTCAAGATATTTAAAGGAATATAATTGTAATCTAATTTTATTTTATATCAGCGATTCAATCGATGAAAAGAGCAAACCAGAGTCGTGTAATGGCAAAGACAGGAATCACAAACAGTAGTAGTTTGCACTTATTCATGCAAGATCGTACCGCTAATAAATTTATATATAATTCACGGATTACCTACATAACTCGTTTTATATTTTTATAATGACTACGGAACGACTGCCGTATATACATGATACAATCTAAATAATAAATCTAATTTTGTAATTTAACAAAATTTTACATTAGTTTTACATTTACATTAAGATGAAGAGATATCCTGGCATATAATCCAAGAGATAACTTAAGAATTGCAAGGATTTGCAATAAGATTTGGCACGTATTGGAGGATTATTAAAAAAATAGTATTTTTTATAATTTTTTTCGATATGTAGGTTTAAAAAATCACTCTATCGTAAAAAGAACGGGTCTTTTGAAGCGGGCCATTAAAACCTTCATTCTATTAAACAAGGAAAAAGCCTTTTGTGTACGAAACCGATCATATTACTTAGAAAATATTACTTAGAACAACAATTCTTATAAATAAAGTCATTCTTTTACTTTCTTTCTCTCTTGTTAAACAATTATGAACAGAATTTTTATGAAAATTTCTAGTAAATTGTAGATTAGTTTTTCATAAAAATTATGACAGTAATATATATAATGATAATCTGGAATCCTTCTGAAGTTTTCTTTGTATATTTTGTATTTTGTATCAAGCTTGAAATTTACGTCTCATATTGCATTTTTTACATGAGGTTAGTCTGTAATGTAGTTTAAAATGCTGAAAATTAGTAAATGTTCATCTATATGTTACTGCATTTAAATATAGGACAAATTGGCGCATGATTGTTCATTATATATATGCACAGTATATTTTCCAATAAGTTTAAAAAATGTACATACAAATAATAAATTAAAATTTTTACTATTAAATAGAATTGTCTAATGAAGTGACTTTTGAATTATTTATCAAAATTACTTATATTTTATACAACCAGAAACATTATAATTGTATACGAAAATATTAAATCATTGTTTTCATACATAAATATATAAATCTTTATTAAATATGAAATTTATGTTTTTAGATTAATTAACGTAATCGATTCTGTTGTTACAAATAAGACTTTTCAGAAAACTTCTTAATCTACAGGTATATACGGAGCACACGACACACACAAATAGGATAAAATAATCTCATCGATATATGTCTGATTAGAAAAAGGAATACTTTTGATGTATATAGATATATAAATTATATTTCTTATATAGAATCTTTAGCACATTTGACAAAGTTAGAAAAGCTTGTTAACGATAGTTAGTTTAAAGTTCTACAACACTTAAATAATATGACGTTTTTTCATTGCCTTTTAACGAATTGGATATAATAGGCACGCACACAGTCAGGTGAACGCAGGTAACTCGTGGCGCAGATAGGAGACATATATTACATGGAGATAGATAGATAGATAGATAGATAGATAGATAGATAGATAGATAGATAGATAGATAGATAGATAGATAGATAGATAGATAGATAGATAGATAGATAGATAGATAGATAGATAGATAGATAGATAGATAGATAGATAGATAGATAGATAGATAGATAGATAGATAGATAGATAGATAGATAGATAGATAGATAGATAGATAGATAGATAGATAGATAGATAGATAGATAGATAGATAGATAGATAGATAGATAGATAGATAGATAGATAGATCAATAGATAGAGAGAGAGAAAAAGAAATATAAAAAGAGAGAGAGAGATAGATAGATAGATAGATAGATAGATAGATAGATAGATAGATAGATAAGATAGATAGATAGATAGATAGATAGAGAGAGAGGGAGGGAGGGAGAGAGAGAGAGAGAGAGAGAGAGAGAGAGAGAGAGAGAAGAGAGAAACAGAAACGTCATTGCTAGCATGTCTAAAGGGCAGGAGGAGAGAGTAGCGCAGCATTGCTCGAGAAGCGGCGCTGTTCGTGCTTAATAGGAAGAAAAGCGTCGAGATGTATGAACGTCAAGGCTGCAGTCGCATAAGTAGTTTCCTATGTGCTTCTGGTAGATGTGTAATTTAGATAAAACTCACGCAAGCGCGAATCGTATTCGATATCATAGATTTCACAGCTACGTGTCGACGGAATAGTTTATAACGTCTATTGTCTATTTGTCTATTGTACATTGTCTATTTTCTTTCGCTTCTTCTTTATTCCTCGTACTATTTGTATTTTTCTTTTCGTTATGAGCCTAGCATACGGTATAATTTGTTTTCGATTAAAACTAAATAAATACATAAATAAAATTGTCTATATTTTAGGCGTTCATCTGTACATCTATAAAAAAAACGTATTCTGAAAGATAGATTATTATTATATAGTATAATTTTTTATTTATTAGTAATATTTTTAAACTTAATTAGATAAATACTAGCCGTTGAATTCTATTTAAATGAAAAAAATAAATATTAAAATTTAAAAAAACATTTGATACAAAATACATCATTCTTTAATTATTCCTTCCCAAACTCTATATATGATAAAAATAATACAGAAAAAGATAATTAAAGAATTCACATCAATTTTAAAAATTATTAAAAATATCGTTGCCACTAAATATCCGACATTAAAATAAATTATAAAAATGTATTTCGGATATTTAAGACGGTATGACGTGGACCACCGGAGGTAATCAACAGAATCGGGTTGTAATAAAATTTAGGTATTCAGGGTCAATATTAAGAGATTTGGCTCTGAAAAATTGGTTTAACAAAATCTCTTTAAAATATTAGCGTGAAAAAACTGAACTGGCAAGCAATTGAAAATGTTTGGATTTAACCGTTACTTTTGATCATACAAAACAATGTTGATGTATGGTCGATGGTTGGGTAGCATGTGGAAGAGCGAATATAGCAAAGCTCGCTTATTTCCTGAAGATCGCTTTTTCCTTATATTATTTAAATTCAACAAAAATAAACTAGCAACATTATTCAAATCAGTAAACAAGGAATTAACAATTTCTTTTTAGTAATTCTACCATCTATCAATAATATTTATAACAGCCAATATATAATAATTTTCTGTATTGATTTTGATATTCTTTATAAATTTGTTTGTATTTATTAATTTAAAAGTTTAATTAATTAAAATTAAAAATCTTTAAGAAGTTGTATATTTTATTACAGAATATCAAAATTTTATATTTAGATAATTTTATAAGAAATCAAAGTTTATGAGAATTGCTTTTCATTTGTACAAAACTATTTATTATCTCAGATAAATAATTAGGAAGGTGCTATTTTATTACAAATATTATTTTAAGAGGACCACACTGTTAATTTAAATTATTTAATTTCATAATTTACGTTCAGTTAATTACTTGTATCATTTTATGATTTAATTGCTGATTAAATAGATTTTTTTAATTTTATTTTCCTTTTCGTTTTTTACAATAAAATCTCTTTACTGTATTAGATAAAGAATTTTCTTAAATTGCAATGATATTAAATTTATTTTTTAAAAAGTGTATTTATAATTAAAAATAATTATTAAGTTATTAAATGGATTAAGTTATTAAGTTATTAAGAATGTTTAAAATATTTAATTAATTTATTTATTAATCTTATAGATATAATAATATTAAAGACACAAATATTAATTATTGAATTGTAATAAAAAAATTTAAGTTTCTATTACAAATCGTAATTTCATTAAATATCTGTTTATTTTTCGGCAAAGTTATTTATTATAAAATGATATAAGTAGTTGCAGATACATTTTATTGTTCGGTAAAAAGTGCAGTGAAAAAAAAAATTCTGATGAATGTAAAATACAGAATATTTCGTATAGTTTACAAATATCTAGTTATTATAGTTTGAAAATACTTATTTGATCTGAATAAAGTTTGAATATTATATTATTAATTTAATTTTTTTTAAGTAAATTCAAATTGGTTTAATTTATTATTTCAACTAGAACTATCGATAAAGTAGATACATTTTTTAATGTACGCAAATATATATTAATGACAATAGCTAACTTTAAGTTATAATTTTTTTCATTTGAATTTCAATATTTAGTTTTCAATAAGTTATGAAAACGATAATGTTATATAATTGTATTTTGCAGATAAGAAATTTTCAATTTCAATTTCAAAATGTTTCCATTTTTAAAACCTGAGAAATAAAAACAATAATCTTTTGTTTATTGTTCATGTCGCTTTTATTTCTTCTGTATACTGAATTGTTATTTGCTCAACATGTCGCTAGAAATCAATAACTAGAATTCATTATGTTCATTTTACTTACTTAATATATTCATTTTATATAGACGATTCAATTAAATTTAAGCGGTTCAATCAAATTTAAATTTAATTGAATAATATTCAGTCTTAGTTGATCCTTTATCTTTCTTTGTTTAAGATAAGGGACTTTTGAATTTAGGGCTTTATGCATCAGTAGATTGGATTAATTTGTCTGTTGATTGTCGTTTATTGATTCATGTTCTTATTAATCCGTACGCATTTACCAAATGCTCTTGAAGTTAGTGCAAATGCAATATTTCGTTAAAAAAATATTAAAATAAATTGTTAGACATAACATTTTTCTGAAATTGTGAGCAGATTCTATTTTTCTAGGCAATAATTATTTAATTAGAAATTTAGAGAATTGGTTCCTTGTTCCTGAGAATTTTTATCTTTTTAAGAGAAATCGTGCACTTTATAACGACAGCAGGTGTTAGGTAAGCTGTCGGACGAGAATACTCGGCTAGTATGCATTTAAACTGGTGTATTAACCAGGTATTATCGTAGAATCTTGTACACAGAATAATTTTTGCTGTTTAATTACGCGTCTAATCTGATTGGTATGGATACGTGTCGGATACTTGTTTGTTATATGGTACAGTAAAAGTTTCTTTTACATGAATTTTTAATAGGTTTTTCATATATTTTGAATGGTAGGTTTCGAGTACTATATCACATTAATGAGACTTAAGAGTTAAGCATAAGTAAGTGTATATTATAGTAAATATTAATTTAATTAAATAAATTTATAAAATTTACTTCATTGATTACTGAATATAATTTCAATCATTAATTTCAAATACTATAAAATAATTTATCAAATTAATTGATTTGATTTTAACATTTTCAAAGAAGTTTTTTTTACTTTTTTAAGTACAATTTTTGAAAAACATTGTTACACTATAAAATTAATTTTAATAAATAGAATTTTTATATGTATGTATAATAAATTATAATGAAAAAATAATTATAATAAAAAATAATATCTTACTACTACTTTAAAATATAATATCTAAGAAATCTTATTTACATTCTATAATGTTTTATTTATTTATTTTTTGTTTTTTAAATATAATTTTTTTATTTAATATTTTTTTTACTTAGTTTTATTGCTCTTACTTAACACATTTATTTAGTATAGTCCGTTTGAAAATTCAATTACTCGTAATTAATAAAAGCAGATTACAAAAGGCGTTACGCTCACAACTCGACTGATATTCAGAAGAAAATTCCTCTATCGACCTTCTTGTAAATAAGAGTAACTCGATAATCGTTAGTAATAAAAAGTAACCTCCTTAAGTCTATTCTTTCTTATAACAGATTTTCATTTAAAGTTTCTACCTTATGTATTTACAGCTTCTGTAAATTATGAAAAAAAAAATGTTCAGCCCTTAATGTTACTTATACTTTTTTATTATAAAAATGGAATTTTAAAGAGTAATAACATCAAATAATTTAATGTAATTATATTTACATATTGATATTCAGTTGACGGAGCTACCGAAATGAATTACAGAAATGGTAATTTTTTAAAATATATATTTACAGTACATATTTATTAACTTTACGAAAATAACTAAATTTAAAATGTGATATATTAAATTATTTTAATTTTCGTATTTTCTATTAGAAAATAAGACAATATAATTTAAAAAAAACATTGATAATGATTTAAAAATATTTATTACTTATCATTATATAAAAAAATTTTTAAGGAATTTTCAATTAAATTTAAAATAATTTTTTATATTGTAATTTTAACAAATTTTTTAAGCATTAAATAATATTTCTAATTTTTTTTAGAATTGTCTGCATGATAACATTATCGGTTTCGTAAATTCATGTTTTTAGAAAATTAGATTTTAATTTATTTTGTATTGGGGAATTTTAATGTGAATTTATTTATGTTATATAATAAAGCTCTTGGAAAAACTGAAAATAATTCACTTGTTCCCATTGATTTTGAATATTACGTTTAGTGAATGCACGTATAAAAGCATTGCGTATTGTTCAATTATATATAAGCTACATGGAATAATAGTTGATAAATTTTGTGACTACGTATTTTTCATTTATTCTCGATTAATTACATAAGTTTCGGATTTTAATTTTAATTCTTATTTCTTTTATTATAAATATACATTATATTATAGATTATCAATCATATCATTTATGTAAATTGAAAATTAATTTAAAATGTTATCGATTATATTTATAAACATTAAATTTTATTAGCTCTTACATTTTTTATAAATATATGTATTTTCAAAACACTTTTTATATACATATTATTGAATAATACTAATAGATAAATTCGATTTTGTTTTGAAACTCTAAAAATAGTAATAAAGGATTTCTGAATAGAAGAGTAAATTGTTGTTTTATAAAATTTATTAAAATTATTTAGTAGTTAAAAGTTTTTTAATAAAATGATATTTTAATAAATAAAATTCACCTATTACGAATAAAAATATTAGTGTAATTTAAAAACTTTTCATTAAATTTTATTTTCTATATGTCTTGTGTATTGATTTAATTAAATAATGTCTTGATTTACATAACAGCTGAATGTGTTAATTTTATGTGATTGTAGTTATATCATTTTTGTATGGAATATGAAGTTTCTAATGCTGGTGTTAATTAATGCTTACATGCAACAACAGATTATATAATTTTATTGAATACTAAATACTTTTATTGTTTATAGTTATCAAATTTTTTAAAGATTAGAATTGTAAATTAATATTTTTTCATAACGTAAAATTATTTCACAGAAAATTTATTTTAAATTTCATTTTATTGTGTTAAAACAAATTATTAAATTATTTCATGTAATAGTTCGATACTGTTAATGTTTTCCTAAATGTATATATATACACATATGTAAATATATATGTATATGTTTAAAGTGTTGATTTTTTTACAATGTTGAGATTGTATAATTACGATTAATTTTTTAGTAAACTATAAATATCGGATATGGATAATAATTTATGGCATCAATGTGAACGTAAGACACTTGTATATTTAATGGAGTGTGTTCTTATTATTCTTTGCTTATACGAATTACATATGTAATATAACAATTATTAATTTATAAATAATTAGTTAGAATGGTAATGTACAAACATTATTTAACTATTAGCTTATTTCTATTATTTCGGAACTCGTAAATAAAAATGTATTATTTTATTGCTAAATGTTTAATGCAATTTACTATGAAATATATGATAGAATATTTGGCTCAACTGTTACAATATGAACGAATCGCAAAAATGAAACGTTTAATTCATTGCAGAGTGCTTAACCTGATGTTTTCAAGACAAAACTGCTGTTTCGAGTCATATTCCCAAATTACAATTATTCTCTAGAAAGATTAATTTTATTCTTATATATTACATTATATCACATCACATAATATCACATTACATTGCATTACATTGCATTACTGTAGCAATTTATAAGCTACTTACCATCTCCGTGAGTCCTGAAATAAATAAATAAAGGATAGGAAGGGAAAAAATAAATTCGTTAATTTCGTTGTGGAAATTAATTTGATTTGTTTAAAGAACCCTAATCATCGCAAGGCGTAAAAAAACTCCTTTGCCGGGAAGGAGGAAAAAAGCCTTTTATTGCACATACGCAAATTTACATGCGAATTGAACAATTATAACATTCGGGCGTTTTCGCGTTACGCGCGAAATTAATTCGCGTTTGTTAATTTACGTACGGTACCTGTTTGCCAGCTGGACTTTCGATTTACGCCGTGGCACCGATGCGTCACGAAC
The DNA here is from genome assembly GCA_018883505.1 of Ceratosolen fusciceps. NCBI lineage: Eukaryota > Metazoa > Arthropoda > Insecta > Hymenoptera > Agaonidae > Ceratosolen > Ceratosolen fusciceps. Next base: position 131,038 of record RCIC01000021.1, on the reverse strand, counting down.
TCCACATAGTTCGGCCATCCAGACGTCCGAACTGTGTATGGGTGCGGACACCGGGTCGTCTCCAACCTCTTGGAGACTACCTGGCCGTAAAGGAACTCACTGGGATGTGGGTGCGGACACCGGGTTATCTCCAACCTCTTGGAGTCTACCTGGCCGCAGAGAAACTCACTTTTTCTCTCTTTATCCCTGTCCCCTGGATCGGCCACCGGGAGTCGTTGCTCTGCTCCCAGGGAAGGTTCCCCGTGGGGTGGATTCAAGAGCTTCTTGTCACTGAATCACCCTACCACCAGCACGTGCCACGACCACACGCGAAGGATTCTTATTGATCACTTCGCGAATCACTATCAGGATCTCGGCTCATACCCTTTCGCAAATGGCAATGCTCACAGCTTTTCCAACTCTTTTATAATTTATACTATTAACTAATATTCTGTGGGCAGCGTGAGACGAAGCATAAAAATGCTTTGTATTCTCCCTCGATCTGTACGACCTCGTATTTGTAATCTGATTCATTCCATGTGCCACCAAGCGAAGTCTCCCCCGGGACTCTTCGCGCCTTTTCTTCAATTGTTTTTCTGTATATTATTTTTCACGCGCCAACTACAAACGGCCTATGGTCATTTCCAAATTATTCCTGCCACTGATTTGCCCGCGTCAATTAAACGGTCTCCAACAATTACATTGTATTATACCACATCACATCACATCACATAATATTGCATTACATTACATTACATTGCAAAATATACTTTTCCGATATTTTTCAATGATTCTGTTCATTTTTCTTAGTTACCATTTACTGTCTTTTTTTTATCATAGCTACATTATGTTTTCCACTCAAAACTACTTTTTTCCCACTGTTTCGTATTAATTTTTACGTATATTTTACAATAAAGCATTGTTTTACAATTTTGTTTTCAAAGATAAAAAAAAATCAAAATATTTTTAATAAATAAGTAATTATAATAAATAGCGTTGAAAAGGGATAATCAAAAGGAAGATCGCTGATCTTCAAGGGTGGATCGAGACGATTGTGATGACAGAGACGGTGTTTGTACGTATCGTGTTCGATGAACATCGGGGGCGAAGCTTGCGGTGGTGGCGGTAGTCGACTGCAAGGGTCCGAGCAGCAGTACCTAGAGCGGCGTCTGGAGATGGCGTGCGGTTGCACGAATGCTGTCGGCGTCCCTCTCGGCACGGGGCAGAAATGGTGACCGAGGTTCGCGGTAATGTATCTGTTGTTCTTCGCCTCGAGCACGTTCCTTCGAGAGAGAGAGGGTGAAGATACTGAGAGATGTACTTCGAGGCGTATCTTAGCATCGGGAACGTCATGAGGGCCGCAGCGTCCTAATTATGCTGCAGTGTTCGAGTAGTACCGGGTATTTTTTACTGAGAAAGGATTGGTATTGGATGGGGTCCGTGGTGTCGTTTTGCCAGGGTGGCCGTTTCTGCGGACGTGTTCCCGTGCGATGAAGTAAGACTGCTATTCTCTGCCAACGCTTGGCGATCTCGCGCGGCTTGTTACTATTAGGCTCTGGGGAAAACCCTACCAGGAGACAATCGATGCTACTTTAATTCAGCATTTGGGCCTTTCGGGCAGCTCATAATAGGCGTGGAAAAACGACCCTGGCGCAACGCATGTGGCGTCTTAATGAGTAGCGTGCGCCTGTGAAGTAGCAAGGAACGTCAGCGTATATATAAATGAGAAATTCGAATTTAAATTAAATGTTATCTTATTCTATTGATATTATTTTCTTCAATAAAATATTTATTAAAATATTAAAATATTTTTCCATTGCTATAATACAAATTATATTATTCAAGAAATATTTTAATAAGTATTTTTAATATTAATTAATAAGAAATAATTTAATATAATGTAGATTTTGTGTTTAACATTTACATTTATTTATTATACAATTTTAATAATTTAATAGATTTTATTTATTATAATTATATCATTTTAATTCATTAAATTAAATTAAAATTAAATATGATAAGGTTAAGAGTTTTTCAATATTCCATTTTATAAAAATAAATGCAATTATTTTTATACTTTTAGGAATGGAAGCCATAATGTCTGAATTTTTCAATGATACAACTACAGCGTTTTATATTATGCTGATTGTTTTTATTGCCGATCAATACGATGCTGTTTGCTGTCATACTACTATTACTAAGAGGCATTGGTTGAGGTAAGTTAATGTATTTATTCGATTATTGAATTTTAGAAAATTTACTATTATTTTCTATATTGATTAACGATATTTTTTATTAACGTTATATTTTACAAAGTAAAAATGGTTTTTATTTTCTGACAAAAAACGCAGTTTTTCACATTTTCTTTTCCTGTAAAGAAATTATTTTTATTATAATTTTATCGATTATATTACCATCAATTGACTATTAATTTTACAAGATGTAAGGCTCAAAATCTTTTCAATTATTATTATCTTTAAAATTTTTAGTATGAATTAAATTATTTTAAGATTTCATTTATTTCCAGATCGAAAAAAAGAGCTTGATTTTAAAAATATCGAGTATGTAATATCGAGTAAATTTTTTATTATAAAAATCATATTTTATATATAAATTTGAAAAATTCAGCATATCTTTCAACATTCAACATATATAAATGAATGAATTCAAATAAAATTGAATTGACTTCAAGATTTTTGATGTTCAGACATTGTTCAAAAATAAAGAATTACGAATTAATCATAAAAGTTGTAGAAGCATATATTTTTATCAAATTTCATTAATGTTTATAAGAGGCATGAAACATGGATTTTACTGATTTTACTAATTGTTATGTGCACATAATGTAATGAAAACACTTTCCTCAATATGACAAATTTCTGTATATTCTACTTTAACAAATAGAGGATCGGAATTAGTGGAAAATTTAAGAAATCATTTAAGAAAGTATAAGCGATTTTGAACATTACATTTAAAGTCTCGAAAAATAAAATTATGGCTTTAAACCGAAACGATTAGAATTGGTTTTCACTCTTGTCTGTTGTATATCCCTTCGCCTTAACAATTTCAGACAATTTACTTTTTAGTCATTTTCGCTTTTTCGATTGCATTTCGTTTTCTTTTCGGACGTGAAATTAGGATGTCACTATAAATTTTAAAATAAATTTTTCATTAAATAGGAAATGATATGGATTAGTAGATGAAAATAAAACTATTACTATTTATATAATAAAATTCACGAGTGAATTTATGATAGAGAAGTAATGTTTATATTATAAAATTATATTTTTAATTAAAAAAAAAAATTTTTTTAAATATTGTATAAAAAACATTCTTTTTATTTCAAACGTTATAGACGTTTCTGTATAAAAATTAATAAGAAGATATTAATATAACTATTATTTTAATTCATATTATGATTAAAATTCTTTATATTCGATATTATTCAATACTTAATATGTAGGGGGAAACAAAAAATAAAGGTCTACGAAATAATAAACTTCTACCGTTTAATTTAGATATCATCACGAATTACTTTTCGTTAAATATTCCGACTTTTTTATTTTTTTCCATGAGAATATATTTTTCAGATAGCAGAAAAAATCACGTCGAGCAAGTGGGTCTTTAAAGAATTAATATCTCAGTCCCTCTAACTTCTAAAATATTTGCTATAAAGTAATTCTAACAAATTTATTATAAACTTATAATATAACATAAAACGGGTGCATATTGTAGAATCGAAAGGGTCAACACTATTAGTACACGACAAACTGTCTTCATTGCGCGCACCATTTTGCCTTTCTTTGGTCCATCATACTATATATGTTTAGTGTTTATACAAGTATATATATATTTTTTATTGATAGTGTTGTAATAATTTCATGTAACATGAACTGTCACTATAAATAATAATATTATGATTATATTACATATATAATTTTAAACTCATCTCAGGTCAAAGAATAATTTTAGTCTAAAAGTTTTTGGTTTCTTGAATTACGTTAAAAATATTGAATTATTTTCAATCTATCTGTTTATAAATTAGGATAACGTACTTTTTAATGAAATAACGACTTCCGTCATTAATCGCATCTTTAAATAGTGCGCTTTCGAACAAGAAAAATCACGGATAGTTTCTTTTACATATTTGCAGGCTATAAAACCTTTATAGTTCTTACCAGTCACAAGTGTTCACGAAAGTGAACAGTATGTACCCAATGCTTTTAAACTATGTACATTTTTCTTCTTTTATTGCTCTATCAATGAAACTTTATAATAAAACTGTGAATGTTTTAACGTTAGAGAATTTTTCTATATATTGGAATTAAGGTATGTCTTTTTCGATGAATCAAAATTAATAATAATCTATAGTATTCTTGTAAACTTAAACTACAGTTTTTACGCTTTCTAAATACTTTTAGTTATCAAATTACATTATTGCAATGTTTACAATATTCAAAATTCGTATTGTTACGGGTTACATGTTTGTTATCATGAAAAGCTATATATACGATTAACAAACGTTTTACATCTAAATTATTAATATAAAGAATTCGTTATACTTTATTATCAAAAGAGAAAAATAATTTATTCTAATAATATTAAATTTATTTCGAAATAAGATTATTTCTAGACAAAAAATTGAATGAACTTTAATGGTGTTTTATATCTACCTTTTGAGGACACTTCATTGGCGAAAGATGTAAGATGGCGGCAAGTAGACATAACTAATAAATGAACGTATTCATAATTTTTTCTTTCCAGTAATGACGCTGTTAAAGTCCAGCATCTTTTTCGAGATAAAATATAACTGGTATATTAATTAACTTGTGAAATGATAAATTCTTAATGATTACGCAATGCCCCTTATGATAATTAAGTTAAACCAAAACAAATATGTATATGCTAATACGCGTAATTAAAAATAGCCTGAGAAATATCAATTTTGTACACAAGTAGTGGCATATATATGTGTCAATATTTTATTAGAAATAAATATACATTGTAAAGGCATTATAAAACTTCTAATTTATAAAGAAAGCAAAGGAAGTCTCTTTTATTCTAAAATTCTCCAAATCGTTTTTTTGCTGTTTCTTATTGAATACATATATTCAGTTTAAGTTTATAGATAAAAATTATCTATAATGATCATCTGATACTTTGTGTATTTAATTGGTGGTCTTTTTAGGCCTTTTCATTAAAATTGAATGATATGTAATAACTAGTACCATTTAGTAAAGTACTAATTAATTTCTTTTCCCCTGAGTATACACATACGTGTATTACATACATGGTATATATACATATATATCTAACGAAATATAAGTATAGCCATATATATCAATGAATAGTTTTTCATTACTATATCGTTGTCGTTAACAAGTTTTAGAAAAATAAAAATTTTACAATTGCTATATTACCACTTATAAGAATCTTAATTATGTTTATTTATATCTTAATTATGCTTATAAAGGATACATTTTAACCAATGCGTGTATTACTTCTGCATGTCAGGAAAAGAAAAACGTATTTGTATAAATGAAGCAACTCAATTATTTTTACAAAATGATAGAAAAAATGAAATACTGTCAGCAATAAACAAATTATTAAAAATTAACCAATTATAAGTAATTAATTAAATATCTAATACAAGAAAAAAAACTAATTATAATAATTTCAAAATAAAGTTATTAATATATTTTTTATAAGTAGATCTATATTTAAAAAAATATATATTTAAACAAAATTTAAGGTAAGCAATAAAACATTATATTTCATATGATTTATATAATTAGTATTCGAGATCGAGATCCCTTAACGACTCTTGCACAAGGGGCGGAGCTTAGATTCGATTTCAACGGTTTGAAGAATCGGAGCTTAACATAAAAAATTAAAATATAACGGATTCGGAGGCAGATCGTCGTAGGAAAGTAATCGTGAGGATTGAATTTTATATATACCGCAAGTACGTACGTATAAACAAGCTGCTATTAAAATAAAGCAAAAAGCTTAGGCTTGGATGTGTTGCTTAAGAATCCAATTTTGTGTGAATTTTGTCTCGCGCCGTTGAAAGAGTTGTCCTTGTTACCAAGAGTATTATGAGTGTGCAGCTCGTGTAGCGTTACGGTTGGCAAATGGGAGCGAGTGAGACGTGAACTCGTGTAAACATCACTACGGCGTTTCCGATCTAAAGTAAGCCCGGTCGAGAGTGAATTAGCTGTCGGAGGTAAGGAACCTTGAATAATCCGAGGGCCCAAGGCTACCTCGCAGACTCCTCGTAGGGCACGAGGCTGCGTTGCGGTGGTTACCTCACGCTCACCTTCCGTCATCAATGGGCTGACATCTCCACATCTGTTCCACACGCTCAAAGTAGTTCAGATAAAAGAGCTCTCTTTTGTACATCAAGGATCCAATCACAATAGCGCTTTTAGGGAAAGTTTTTGATACCCACGTGATAAGTAATAAATAAATTCTTTCTTTGTTTGATGTCGTACTTACTGATTTTTTACTTGCTTCCTAGCAAGTAAATACAATGAAAATAAATCGCCCTCACTGATTCGTCGAACTTTTTGACTTTTCCAAATAGTAATAAAAATAATTTAAAAATAAGTTTCAAAATTTTACAATCAATATTATAAAATTATTGTAATTTTAGTTATGTTTAATATTTGCTTTATTAAAGATGAATAGAATTAAGGCTAAGACAGAATTTAATTTTTTTAATTTTGAAGGTTAACAGTATTTCAACAGTATTTAACAATTATTTTGAATTACCGAAGTCATTTTAAAACATTGTAGAAGCTACGATAAGCTTGAAAATCAAGAAAGAAAATTATATTGTGTTAATATTGTAAGCATTCAATGTTCTAGAAATATTATTTTTTTATATTACTTATTTTTAAATACAGAGGCTAAATTTAAAATTATATTTTTATTATTTATTTAATCTATATATTATATTATAGCTAATAATATAGTACAAATATGGATAAAATGAATAATGGAAAGAAGTGAATTATTTTTTACGTATAAAGTAATAGTGTTTATATATCTTGTTGAAATGGAAAGATATAAATATATATTTGCACTCAAGACTAGTAACTTTACTTAGTTATAAAATATATGAAATTAAATATATATATATAGAGTTAATTCAGTTAAACTTCCATTGTTTTATTTTTTTTTTTAATTTTATGAAAGTTATCTTTTTTATTTTAAATTTATTCTACAGATTTTCTATGATTTTTCTCTTTTTATTTAATTCTTTAAATAAGTATTTTTGTTTATTTTATATTTTTTAAATAATAAGCAGCTTTAACGTAAATTTTAATTTTACATGGAAATGAACTTTTTTTGTAAAAGAAGTCAAATCTGATAGGAATTTTATAAAAAGTGATATTTTATTAAAATTTCTTAGTATATTGAATAGGTAAAATCTTTATGATAAAATGTAAATTTGTATAGATACGGTAGATAATAAATATTATCTACAAGAGAAAACAATATATTTTTATAGTTTTATTATTATCTGTTATTTTTTAAAAAAATTTTTTATTATATATATTTAATAAATATATTACCGGTGATTAAAATAAGATAACATTATTTTATATATGCATTATCCATTAATGTAACATAATATATACTACGTCTAATACATTACCACTGTTAATTACATTAATATTACAATATCAATACATTAATATTAAATTCATCATCAATGAGTAATATATTCTCATATTAATGATGTTTGCATGCCTTTAATCTACTTTTTATAAATGACAAAAATATAAATACGATAAAAGTGGACAAAAAGGATGTATAATATTTTTTTTCTTACGTTCTGATAACTTATTTATATTTGATTAACGTTTATTACCTGAACATGTATGCAAATTATGATCCCCAATCATTTTTTTATGTGACTCAACGTTCATGTAGTTATTGGCACCACAGCATTCCTATTTATTCTATTAACGACTTCTTCATCAGTATGCTCTTTACTCAATACTACTGTATACATGAAGCTTTAATCAAAATATTCTGTCTGTTGGTATGTATTCGACTATAGCGTCCGACAGGCAGGCGCCACAAGTATCTTCACGTTCATTTCCCCTCTTGTCGTCACAAAATTTTTCTTATGTATAAATACTATTAATTTAATTTAAATAATTAATATTTTTATCTATTTATGTGAAATAAACATCTTAATTAAAATTAACATTTATAATTTTAACTTTAAGTCAATTAGTGCTGTATATTTAGGTCACATACTTTATCATTTCGAGCTTACGTTATATTATTATTGTATGTAATTTCATTTAAGATTAATAATTTGATCAAACTTTATTTTGTACTAAGAAATTATATTTTTTAATATGAGACATAATTTTATTACTTAGAAAAATTCCCTAAAATAATTTTAGTAATTTTTTTTAGGGAATTAGAAATTGAATAATGCAATCATAATGATAAAAAAAAAGATGAAATGAAATGACTAGTGATAAATCGAATTCAAGTGTAGGTAACATCATATATTTTCATTTTTTTCAACTTAATCGCAAGTTAATACAACAGATAAAATTTAATCTCGCATGAATTATCCTTCGACAATAGGTAGCCAGAAACGTAAAAACTTGCACGTATGTAGATTGAAATTAAAAAATAATAAGAATAAAATTGAATGAACGAGATACGAAGAAAGATTTTATTCGGGTATCAGAAAGGACAGTGTATTTTATTAATGAATATGTGCATATTATATTTTTTAAAATAATTTTAGTGGTAATTCGATAGATTGTTATCATTTCTAATATTCGTAAATAAATAACTACCAATTGTATAATAATAAGATTATTTTTTTAAAGAAAACATTATTTTTAATTTATTTTTTAATAAATAAGCTGTTATATAAAAAATACTACAATGTTGTGTTATTATAGTAGTATTATATAATATGGTATTATACAAGAATACAATAATATTAGAATAAGGCTAATTTTTTATGTTTAAAAATATGAAATATATTTTATATAAATATAGAAATAATATTAAATTAATTTTTCAATTTATTGATATCAATATAAGTACGTCTTATAAAAATTTATGAAATTTTTTATTAAATTTCAATTATAAAGCAATGTGAGTGTATTGGGTGAATATTATTTTTTAAATTTTAATAAAGATAAAAATATGAATAATTATTTTTTTTTCGAAAAATTATGTTTAATTTTTCGTTATTAATTGCGAATGGCTGAAGTATTTTTGCTTTGTGACGACTTATATTAATTGTACGCAGTGGAAATCAAAATGGATATGAGTATAAGAATAATTAACTGAAGTAATTAAGCACTGAATGTCTCACGGATTATGAAGCAGAATAATAATAAGGATAGCAAAATTAAAGATTATTGAGTACCTTATTTTATAAATTTGCCTTACTTTTGTTGGAAACGTTTTATGCTTAGTTTATAATATATAAATTAAGATGTTTTAATAAAATTATCGATTGATTCAGCATTATCAAGATTTTTTTTGGATAAAAAGTTATTACAACCCAAATTTTACAAAAATATTTCTTTTATTTTTAACAGTGTATTTTAATCTATTATAAAATCGTGAATTAAGAAATTATATTTTTTTAAATTATTAATGCTAGATATAACTTTCCTGTAGGTTAAAAAAAATTTGATTTGTGTTTATTTTAAGAATAAATAAAGAAAATTTCTTGCTTAAAAAAAAAAATTATCCTAAACCCATGAATTTTATGTTTAATTCAATTTCATATATATATTATTTATTTTTTTAAATATACTTATTTATTTAGTTAAGAGTATTTTATTATCGATTTGAAAGAACTATTATTTTTTTAAAAATAATAGTAAACTGAATTTTTATCGGTATATAATTTATTACTGATATATAATTTCATTTATAAAGCTTTTCATATTTTTGCATGTATACTTAATTAAAAATAATAAATTATAAATTAATAATTACTTAATATACTTAAAAACCTTTAACATTATGAAATAAAAACTTAATTTTTTTTATATAAATCTACTTAATTATTCAAAAATCCAATTAAAATAAATGAATATGAAATTTTGTATTTTACAAGCGAATATTTATATATTGAAAAAGCAAGTGAGATTGAGTGCAAATATTCAAATCAGTATTTCTATAAATTTAAAAATTAAATTTTTTTTGAGTTACATATTGTATTATTAAGATTCATATTCATTTGAAAAATATTGGATTTTCAATGTATATTTTATATTTTTTAACACCTGCAAAATATTTATCAGAGAAATATATCAATTATCAAATTTACTGTTTTATTATTAACTTATTGAACTTATTGAGAAATTATTGATTTCTGATACTCTGCGCACGCTTATTAATAGTCGATAATTATTCATTTTTATTCGATAGTTCGAGAGCTAGATATTTTATTTCATTTCTGTTTATAAGGACTTTTTGAAACTGATGAGAAAATCAGGAATATTGTAAATCCAATTACTTTTTATCTCACTCAAAACTAGAAATTGCTAACCGACTATTTAATTTAATATTATTTCACTGTTTCGAAACATTTTATTTTATAAACGCTTACTTTAATTTATACATAAAAAATATGTGTTAATTATTTTCAAAATTTGTTATAAAATTTAATTAAATATATTATAATTATCATTATTAAATGATATCATTATTATTTATATAATTGTTAAGTAAAAATGTAGTATTAAGTAAAAATTGTTATATTAAAATAACAGAAGTGTTCGTCAACAATTAATTATTAATTTATTAATCGAGAAAAACTAGAAGTATTTTTTGTTGAAAATATTTTACTAATATAATATTAATCTTACAGATAAAGACACTGAAATCAATCTACGTTTTAAACCTGAATGATCTTTTGTTATGTAGTAAACATTAATATGGTATAATTATTTACTCGGCGCTTAAGAAATTTCATTCATTACCTTCAGTAAAATGAAGTAAAATGGATAAATTACGTTTTTGTATGATTTTTATATCACGATACAAATATTAATTTAAATAACTCTTATAAATAACGAAAACTATTTAAATGTTTTCTTTTTAAATGATTTATTATCTTATATTTATTTATAACGTATTATTACTTAGTGTACTTACTCATGTTTTAGATATTTATAAATAATTAATAAGTGCAGTATTTTATTTTATTTATATTGCAGTGTTATTTCAGATCATTTTTTATAAAATATTTAAATATAAATTTAAATACAAGTATTAAACTTTAAAATTATTTTGATTTTTAATTAAAGAATAAATAATAAAATATTCCATATAATTTATACAATTTATTAAAAAATTAATGATTTTGGAAAACATTATTATAATCAATTAATCTTAGATACAAATCACTTTTAATTTTCATATTTGAAAGTAATAATAACTATTATTTATTACCTATTATTCTTTAAAGTTAAAATTTAAATATTTTTTGTTGAATTGAAGTAAAAGTTAATTAAAGTAATGTATCTAAATTATTATGTTTTTTTTTAGTTTTTCTCGAATAGCTTTTACTTATCTTATATAGATTAAAAACAAATATGAATTCAGTGCAGTTTTGAAAGAGTTTTATTAAGTTTGGCAAAATTTATATTATTGTAACAGTTTTTGGTAATGGCTCATTACAACCGCTTGTTTTACCATATTTTGTCTTATTACCATACATAACTTTTCGTTAGATATATTTAACGGTTATAATTAGCGCAAAAGGAAGAATAAAGAGAAATGGAGGTAGAAGAGGATATATAATAGAAAAATAGAAAGAGAATTGAATTATTTAATTCAATTTGGCATTTATAAACGAGCGAATAAACATACGAATGACTAATTAAACAAGAAGTATTAACACTGATCTTTCAGAATTATGAAGCCACAAGCAATAAAAATATTGTGTACAATCATGTAAATACAATGGAAATTTAAAAACAGATACTAGAAATACATTGTAAATGCGTGGTAAGCTATAAAGAGCATAAGAAAAATCAATGAGATGTCAAGGTGCATTACATTGGAGTAAAAATTTATATCTAATGCTTGAAGAGTATTTTAAATTTATGGTTATTGAGCGAAGAAAATAAGATAGGGATATCTTGAAGATGGAAGTACACGAACAATGTAAAGGGCCGAAGCATTGTATATAAAGTCATTAGTTCACATCGCCAGGTTCTATCGTAGTGTATTAAGAAATAAGGCATTAATATCCTTTATGTGAACTAGAGGGCAGACGATGAACTGGTAGGATTATAGAATGAGATGGGCTAAATAATTAGTAACCGACTTCCACTTTGATAAAACAAACGCCCTGTCCCGACTTGACGTATTCACGCGCCTTAACACTCGAATGATTTCATTATTCGAATCCGTTGGTGGAAGTGGGTTATGATGTGGCGAAACGACACTATTAAATGACCGGCGCCAGCTGGCCAAGCTGCCTCGATCATTTGCGCTGCGACGTGTCGGTGAATCTATTTGCATAGTAATGGAACGGCTCCAATGACGTCAGTGTATCATGCGCTTAAGAGTATTGAGGAAACTCGTCATTACAGATCGCGGATACAATTCGAATTCTCCTTCTTTTTCTCAATATTTTTAAGCCTGTCCTGCATTTTTGTCGCTGCCATGACGTGGTAAGGCTCGGATCATTTTGGAAAAAAGCTTTCTAGATGAAATTCCTCTTGGATTAAAATGGATTAAACTATTTGTTGAGTTGCTTTTTATGCCGCCATAAAGAATATTTAACCTCTTTATTCTTTCTGAAATTTTGATCGAACTGAACATTTCAATCTATACTATAATATTTATCTTAAACAATTTCTTTATTTAACTTATAAAAATTTATTTATCTGTCATGAAACCTCATTGATTTAAAGTTATACTTAATGCAATACTTAACAAAATATTTATACAAATATTTCACTAGTTAACAGAATATTTTAATACTTATTAAAAGTATTGCAACCGCGATGTGCTTTTAAATTCAATGATTTCATGTTTCTTTCAATTATTCAAATTTTATAAATTTAATATAGGATAATACTAATTATCATATATAGCAAATTAATAATTAAATATTGGGGTTATCATTCTTTGTTTTTATTATATTAAAATAAATAATGTAATCATTAATACCTAAACAACCTGAAATATGTTATTCCCATGTTATTTTTTTGGTATAAAATGTTTTATACACGTGAAAATACACGTATGCCTTTTTTATATTTATTAATTTTATTTACTTATTATTTCATTTATTATGTTTATTTAATTTTTAGTATATTATTTTTTAAATTAAAACAAATTTATCCGTAAACATTAAATAAATAACTCATATTAAAAATATTAAATAAGTAACTTTTAAGCCTAAACAACTATAATTTTTATTTTATTTACCGAAAAATTACAGTTTATTAAACAACTTCATTATATTACATTAATAAGGTTAGTATATATAATATGATTAGCATACTTTTATACTTAATTTACATTTAAAAAATATTAAAATTTTGTCATGAGAATATCAATAATTATTGAAAACTTTTATTTGATGTAGTCATAGTCAGATTTATCATAATCATCTTTCATATATAGACAAAATTGCATTTTTATTAATTAAAACTATTTCAGTCAATTATAAAAAGTTATTAGTTCGAAAAGTTTTTAAAATTTTTTATTTTACTTAATATGAATTATTTGCAATTAATGAGATTTATTAAGGTACATTGCTTTGATAACATTTCTGATTCTCGTAGTTTTTCATATTTCAATCAGACAAGTAAAACAAGATAAGTGACAAGTTATTAAATAAAAATATGACATAAAAGTAAAATAATTGAGTATTTATACATTTCCAACGAAAATTTATCTATTACTTCGACAATTTATTATATTAAATTTAATTTCAGATATCTCAATCTTTTTCTGTGGTTACATTAATAACAAATTCGAGTAATATTTATTTAACATGGAGATCAATGTAATTCTGAATTTACAAAAATAATTTTATAAATATTTTTAGAGAAGTAAATTACGATGTATATATGATAATTTTATAATATACATATACATAATATATAAATTTTGTATATAAATTATCTATATATAATATTTTAGGTTGTAATAATACATGTAAAAATAATTTTGTAAATTTTACAATTATATACAGTTAGGTAATTATTAGAGTTCCATAAGGTATAATCAGATCGGGAAAGGAGTATAGATTTTCTTTAAAAAATTAATTCCGATAAAGATCTCTAACTGTAATAAAGATTACTTACTTGCTGAGTAAATACAATTGAATAATGGTCTCTCCGATTGCAATAATACATAAGTAAGTACTGATCTGACTTCGTGCGAACGTACATGTTGCAAGAACTCGTCAGGATATAAAATTTATTGATTTAAATTAACGTTTCTCATAAAAATGAATTAAGAACAACTTAATATCAAATTTACTTGTAAAACATCTTCACTAATTATGAATTAACGCAACAAACAATCCAAGAGATACAACTTAATTAGTGGTATTAAGAGTCTTTCGACTACTGAGATTCTTTATCTTTCTATTCCTTCTCCGTCTCTTACTATTTACTCTGGTTCAAAAAAAAAGATCGAATATTCCGTTCATGTACTAAAATTAAATATTATTAAGAAAAAATTCAGTTTTAAACAAATATTTCAATATATGTATATATATATATATATAAGAATACATAACAAAAATATAAAAATCATAGAAAAAAGAATAATTTTATTCATTTTTACATAAAAGATATTAATATATGTTAAAAATATCTAAAAATTAATTTTAATAAATGTATTTATTTCTTTCTAATAAATAGATTTTAATGATACGACTACAGCCGATCAAAAGTGATATGTAAAATAGTAACTTATTAATTCTTATTAAAACAAATAATGAAACTTTCTAATTATTATAATTTATATTAATAATAATTTAGATTAAAAATTAAATAATAAGAAATTAGAAGGTATATTGCATTTTAAGCTTGAATGGGAAATGTAAGACAAAATATTTTTATCATTTAAGTATATGTGAACATATATATTCTTTCTCTCTCTCTCTCTTTCTCTCTCTCTCTCCCTCTTCCTCTGTATCTTTTTCATTTATCTTTTATTCCTCTTATTATTGGTTCTGACTGACCGGCTCCACTTGACTGACAATTCGGACGTTTCTTTCGGTCAAGTGAGATATATGTACATTTATACATACACACTTGATACCCCGCGGGATGCTATCAACTTCCCGCTGACAAGTGTAGATTGCTTTTATACTACAGATTGATCGACAATATTCTTGAACGAGAGGTGAAGTGCCTTCTATGTTTACTTGTATAGTGCCTCTATACGTGTAGAGCCAAATTCGGCTTTTTATTTCGCCTTGTTATATAATAAAGATCAAACATTGCTGATGCATTAGTGCGTAATAAAAGAATAAAAAATTTATGAAATATAAAAAATATTTTATGCGATATTCTACATTTATCAATTTTTTCATAATTTTATTTGAAGTTGAAATGAAGGCTTTTATTTTATGTTGAATTATTTCACTTATGCTTTCATAAATTTTAATACAGTTCGATTTAACAAGTATAATTTTTTTTTCAAAACTTCTTCATATTTTTATTATTAAAATTATTAATTTTAATAATATATTTAAAAAAGTTTTAAATTTCATAATGTACGTAAGATACATGTACTGATATAAAATATAAATTATAAATATATATTTATATTTTTTTCAATTTAAATGATATTAATTGTACTTGTTTTTATGTACGTATATTTTACAATAATTTATATTTTAGAGATTATAATCTATTTTTATTTATGTACCGATATTTATAAATCAAAAAATAATAATTAAATTAGTAAATATTTAATAAATTAAAAATTTAATTTTAATATATATTTAAATTTTTGATGAAAATTTTATACCAGAATTTTATATAATAATTTAAATAAATTTAATACTTTAGATAATATTCTGGAATATAAATATTTATTTTTAATATATGCTCTCTGTTAAAATTGCATATTTGTTTTATGGAATACAAAAGTAATATGATATTATTATATACAATTATCTATTACATAGACAATAAATGTACAATTCATTGAAATTTGTTATTAAATCCCAATGATGGACTAACAGATATTTGAGTTTTAAATACCAAAATAATATTAAGTATTTTATAATGCAGAATAAAAATGTAATTAAAGCTTGTATTAAATATAGTTAGATATTAGAAGAATAAATGTTAATACTATATCTATGTAATACATTAACTATAAATAATTTCATTGTTGTAATTACTAAACTATATGTATATATAAAAAGTATATGTAAAAAGTATATATAAAAAGAATTAGATTACTTTATATATATTTATATATTTATATATTTATACGTATTTATATATATATATATAAATACGAAAATATTTACTTATGCTTATATAATAATCCTCAATGGTCTCTTTTTTAAATAAATATTAATCAATTATTTATATATACAATAATATACAATATACAGCTGTTTAAAATTCTAGAAATTTTAATAATTTTCTCTTATTATATAATATTAATTAATATAGTGTAAATAATGGTGAATTATGCTTTTTCTAAAGGTTTATTATGACTTTAAAAAATAAATATGAGACATTTTTTTAAAAATTGTTTTAGTTATAAGAATTTTTAAATGTTGAATTTTGCTAAAAATTATTAAATATATTAATAAATTTGAGAAATTGCTCAATTAAAATTTAAATACTTTTTGTATTTATTAAATAACCTAATTTTCAATAGTTAACAATAAAAATTATTGCAGATATATATTTTTTTCGGCTCAAGTTTTTGTGAAATCTGCTAAAGTATATTAAAATCCATGAATATAAATGATACAATACGTAACTTTATTTTTAATATAAAAAGTCTTGTGCCTCAGATATTATAATAATACTTTTCTTACATAACTGTAAAATAAGAAAATAAAATCATTTTATATAAAAATTCTATTATTATTACAATTATATGATTTAGTATATCATATCCATATTCTTCAAATTGAAGTGAACAGAATATCTTGAATTAATTAATTAATGAAAATGTTTTACTTTTTATTTTTGTAATTGAAATTGTAGAGGAGGGAGAAAATATCTTATAGACCATTAGAGATCTGGATCTTCGGTGTTTGTGATATCCACTAAAATTTCAGCTTCTCGATACATATTCGCCATGTATGTGCTCCGATTAGAACTATAAACCGGACATGGCACGAAACACTGAGAATTCATTTTTTAGTTTTGGATCGCTTCTCTGAACCAGCTTTAATTATTATATTAGTGACAGAATCAGGAATTTTACCGTAATCACACCTTCTGCGTTTTATCTCTGAAATATAGAGGAAGATTTAAGAATATCCTTAAATCTTGATCTTGATCTTCAACTTGATATCCAGCAGTCATTTAGAATCTTGCATCTTTTTTTAATTTGTTTATTTTCTGCAAATTTGAGAGTGAGTGGAACAGTTATTTCTTACTTAAATAAAATAGCTGGAATAACATGGTTTATAATTTTTTACAAAATCTTAATTATTCCAATGAAAGCTCCTATTAAATTGTTGATAATTGTTGAAAACGACAAAGGGGAAATAATACAACCTATTTTAATTATATAATTATTTAATTAAAACCTAAATATGTCAACCTATATAGGTTTTATATACACATTTATTTTAGGTTTTTTTTTAATTTCGTCTCTGAAATCAATAAATTATTGTTCGAATAATATCGCTACTATGAATAATATTATTTTTTATACATAAAACACTTACATTTAAGTATTAAAAAATGATAATTAAAAAAATTTAAAGTTATAATTTATATTACTATCACTGTGATAAATTTTAAATAACTTTTTATTTTTTTTTTTTTTAGTATTTACATCAAATATATACTTTTTAAATGCTTCTAGTTATATCCTTCATATATATATATACATATAGGTTAGATAATTAATCATCTATTTGTGTGATAAAATTATACTGAACATTCATGTCATTCTTTATAAATTTATTATTACTTATTAAATATGAAATATTATGTTTTAAAAAATAATATTGCAATTATTTATTTTTTTAATTTTTTATATATTTATATAATATATATTTACACATATTATATATAGATATATATATATATATATATATATTCTATATAAAATTCTAATGTGTATAATAGTTTATATATATTAGAAGTTTATTTTTTTTAATTCTAATGTATAATTTGTAAAATACACTATAATAATGAAATAGTATTTAAATTCCATAAAAGGCTACATTAAAAAAATATACTCTCGTAAAAAATTGTTTATATCAATAAAACATATTGTAAAAATATTTAGTGATTTTAGTGCAAAACTAAAAAAAATTTATAAGACAAGGAAGCCTAAGGGATTATAAAAATAAGAATAAGAAAGAATTTTATGATTATTATATTAGGTAATATAATGTTGTTTTGTTCTAAAGATAATTCTAAATATAAGTATAAACATAAGTACATGTAATGAACATAAAATAAAATATATTTTATTTATAAAATTAAAACGGAAAAGTTACTTTGAATTGTTTTTTAATATTGTCCGATTTCTTACCCTTTGTATATAATTTGATGAAGTTAAAATAAATTATAATATTTAAATAATAATTAATCTGTTTAATTGATATGATTTAATATTATTATTTTGATTGTAATTGTTGAAAATTTTATTTCTTTACATCACTTTCATTTATATATATATGTTTACATTATTCTTTAATTTATTGTTATTTGTACCTATTTTATGCATATTAATATATTTAAAATGTATCAATTACTTAATAAGTTAAATAAAACATTAAATTGATGAAAAGTAATTGAGTCAGATGTTTATCATGAAATTTGTAATATAAATTTTTTTTTTAAATGAAAATTTACTACTTTTATAAATAATGTAATGTCTTGAATAATAAAAGTTTTTTTTTAAACCAAAAAACATTAAAAGAATTTGTATTAAATTTGAAGCCTCAATTTTTTTTACAGTGTATGTTGATAAAGATTATTTACGAAAATGTAGTATTATAAATTGTAGTATAAAAAAAGGAAAGTTTAATGCTTTTAATATTTTTAAATTAACATTTTCAGCCGTAACTTTTAAAAATATAAATATAAAAGATCTTTATACTATAATTTTTTGTATTATTAGATTTTTATATTTAATTAATTAGGAGTTGATAAATATTTCTAAAATATTAATATCTCTTATTGTATACGTGTTAGAATAAAAACTTTAGATACTTTAAAAATTATAAAATAGATATTAATTTCATAATAAAATTTAGTACCATGAGATTAATTCTGTGTTATTTACATTTTATCTACTATTGTAATATAATATTATATATTTAATAATTAAGAGTACAAAAAAAATAACTTTGAATTTTTATAATTATTGATTTTTCTGCTTTTGAAGTGTCAACCATAAAATGTTTATGGTATGAAATTGTTTTACAATATACATAATAAATAAATATACTTATTACACTTACATGCTCTCTCTCTCTCTCTCACGCGCGCGCACACACACACACACACACACACACACACACAAACACACAAAATTATAGATATATTATTTATCAGCATTTATTACTTGAACAAGTTATAATTGTTAAGGTATTTATACAAAAAGAGAATTTTATGCATTTCAAATATTGAGGCTTGATATTGACATGTTTTCGTGGATTTAAAGTCTGGAGTCTCTAAAAGACGCCTTTCTTTGCTTTCTCTACTTTTTTTCGTATTGTGTTATTTATTTTAAATTGATGCTGGATACTTTGTTTATTTATTTAACTTATTGGTGGATCCGTTAGTCGATTTAATTAATTTTATTGCTAGATTCTTTGTTTATTTATTTTAGCTTGTTTCTGGATCCCTTGGTTGATTTAATTAATTTAATTGTTGATAATTTTTGTTATGTATATGTAGATTTATTTGCATCGTGTATAGTGATTACTATCTTCTCTAGCGAGCGTTAAATACATTTTAATTTTTAAATACATTTTACAATACTACTATATAATTAATTATAAAATATAATTTTATATACATTTTAAACAATGTATAATTGTACAATTTTACAATGTATAATTTTACATACATTTTAAATACATTTCATATATTTTAACACATTTTTTTTTTTTGAATACAACTTACTGTAATTTTTATTGTCTGACGGCTCGTAACGTGGTGAATCCAGCTCGAAATACCAAATGTTTCAGCATGCAGTCTAGTTGTACCACATGCTTTGCATTTCTAGAGCAAACGAGCTGTGCATTCGTTCTTAACAATGTAAAATTAAAACGATATACCACCACACCAAAAACTTTTCTTTTTTAAATTATGAATTTATTGCCAATAGATGAGTTATAAAAATAGCAGTGAATAATTGTAACTGGATGATTTTTTAATGTATATTTTGATTGGTGTACATATTAATAATTCCGCGGGAAACGGCTTGTATGCGCCCACTCATCTTCGCCTGCATTCAAAAAACACCTTTTATCGGCATCGAGACGCGCTTAGATTTTCTAAAAATTCTATCTTCATAAAAAGTCGTTATTTATAAAATTATCACGAAATTTATATAACATCGATAGCTTAGTCGAATCGATAATAATTCGCTCTTCACCAAAAATCGTTATGACAAATTTATGGAGGTAGATGGAGGGTGATGAAAATCCAGATGAGTTGATGAAAATTTCTGACACTTGGATCTGTTAGGGTTGGGGGCAGGACGGATCAAATCCGGATGAAAAAAAACCAGAATTCACAGCGTAATGAGGAGAGAAGTTGAATTTATATTTTATTTTACTTTTGTTTCATTTTATAAAACACAATTACTTATAATTTCAGACTTTCATATGCTTTTATATTTTCTAAAAATGAAATAATTTAATTTGTAATCCAAATATCATTTCAAAAAATAATAATTATCATATGAAACATGACGATTCAACAGTAATATATATTTTGTTAATAAGATTATTATTATAGAATCCGTGGTTGTATATACCGTCGTGATAAAACATGGAGGTAATACGCAAGAAAAACTGGAGGTATGGTTTGCTTTAAAGCTTTTCATTTCATCACGAAGGTCGCCTCTCATGTAATTGCTCGAGATGGGGTCTTTTGGTTCCGTTGATCCTTTACGATGTACGCAAAGGATTATCTTGACCAATGTTGTATAACAATGATATATTGGAATACGTATGGTTTTGCGGACATCAGATAGAATTCGGATTTTATACTTTAATTTATAGTTTTTTGTGGATTTGTCCGAAAAATCGTGTAAGCGCTACTGTATCATCATTTACAAAGTCCTTACTTGTCGGTGAGCGTATTTTAACATAGACGATTGTAGTATAACTAGTTATTTATTTATCATGAATTCGGGATTAATTTTTCATTACTATGATAGTAGGCCGGAAGGTTTGCGTGTATCATGGAATGTACTCCAGATTAATATAATCGGTTTCTAATCCGTCCGAGACTTTCTTCTATTTACGGCTGATTACTTACATCAGAGGATATAAATACATACCGAGTTTTTCTTACTTATAGTATTTAAGATTGTTTTATTCGATAGAATAAAGACCGGTCTTGGTGAGAACTGATCGGATCCTTTTGATGTTACGTTTGCGATTTTTCACATAGTCAGAATTATTTTCGTAGATGCAGTAGTTCTTAAAAAATCTGGCAAACGTATGTCTAATCCGAAAAACAGCTCAGAAAACGAGGCTTTTATTGCTGCTTTCGAATGTCTCTGAATTATTTTAACCGTGCCATTTGGTATAGAGTAGCATGCTGTAATACGCAGGTGAATTCTACCTATTGTTACCTGTATTAATTAATGAAAAATCTTTGACACAAATTATTGATCACAGTCAGTCGTAATTCTTAAGGGTATACTGTATTACGAAATGCACGTACCCAAAAGTCTTTTCTATTGTCATGGACTTGAAATTGACAATGAGGACTGTTTCAGTTCATTTTGAGCAACTGTTAATACAGATGAAGATATATAACCATAAATACATTTTTACTTTTTTGATTTTTACAAATATACTTTATTAATTTAAAAAAATTGAAATTCGACTTTTTTATGATGTTTTGGGGTTTGTTGTCGCTTCTTTGCTTTTATTATGAGCTCGATGTCATCCCTTACATCCCTTTGAGACGATTGGGATAAATCTTCTCATTTCGTCATACAATGAGGGTTCCAACATTGTTTCAATGTAATCCTGTGATTATATTTTTATATTTTTTAAATCTTTCTCTTTTATATTTATTGGTCAAAATAGAATTTCATTGAAATTCATTGAAAAGTCATAGAAATATGATTATTATGTTGTCTTATTTTAATACAAAGTATATTCATGTATTAAATATATAGACCTTCTCCAGTAATTTAACATTTAAATAATCTAGGTATAATTTTCTCGACAACCGATAGAACCATTGCATGTTTGTGAAAAATGTATTTTTTAGTCGAACCATCTTTTATCAAGAAAGTAATAAAAAATGAATTTATTGATTAAGGCAAGCAATTAGATTATGTATTTTTCATAATTAAAATAAAAACAGCAAAAAGTAATGTCATTCATAACTCGATAAATTTGTTATATCTGTCAAGTTGTTGCCAAGGAAATATTGTTAAATCCTGTTCGAGCAACAAATTATTACAATAATAATTTTTCCAAAAAAAAAGACTAATTTTTTTTAAATAAATTATTAAATATATAGGTTACAAATAAAATTAATAAAACGTAATTAACATAATAATTAACAAATAAACATCACAAAAATAAAGCCCAAATTTTATAAATCGATAAAAATATAAATAAGGAATAAAACCAGTATGCGAAAGGCTT
The DNA here is from genome assembly GCA_018883505.1 of Ceratosolen fusciceps. NCBI lineage: Eukaryota > Metazoa > Arthropoda > Insecta > Hymenoptera > Agaonidae > Ceratosolen > Ceratosolen fusciceps. The sequence continues at coordinate 108,009 of RCIC01000021.1, read as the reverse complement.
TTCAAAATTGTTGAAACGAGTGTAGAAAAATGGGAAACGTAACAGAATTATTATAACATTATGCAAATTTAATTAAATTCAATTATTTATTAATATATATAGAATTATAATTTATAACTAAATGTGTTTCAGATTTTTCTATTTGTACCACTTTACGTTTTATGCTTATCAATATCGCTTCAACGGACAATACAGTAGTTTAGCCCTTGTAACTTCTTGGCTTTTTATTCAGGTGAGTTAATATATAATCATATAGTATTTTTAATTTTAATGCATAATTATATACATTAATTTATTAAGATAAATACCAATTTTTTAAATAAATTTAATAAAATATAATAACATTTTAATAATCATTATATTTATAGGAATTTTAATTTTACTTTTAGTAATATATGTGATAATATAATTTTTAATTTGAAAATATTTTCTAAACAAAATGTATTATTATTTTTGTTATCAATATCCAATATATTTTTATGGTTATTTTTAATAATGAATATCATTTTATACTATATTTATATGATTGTAACAACATATTAATATGATTCATAAAATTATTTATATGATATTATAAAATTAATATGATAATAATATTAATATAAATTTTTCTTTTACTCAGATAAAATAAAACTATCAATAACTTCTTTTTATATTTTAATAAATCTATTTGTAATCTGATTTCCTACATCAGTTTGTTTTTAGAATATTTTCAATTATTTTTTTATTGATATTGAATGGAATATGTGAAGGATGGTCGTTTGAATTTTATACACAGTGAAAATTGGTGATTTTTAGTCATTTAATACCAGTAATTTTAAATACTCGTATGGAAAATTGTATCTTTTCCAAAATTTCCTAGGATTTGAGAATTATAATGTAACAGAAATATTAACATTCTTAAAATAATTTATACATATTTTATTCAAATTTATATTTTAAAAATATGTTATTATTTATAAAAATGATTGAGCAATATTTTTCTGTAAAGTTTTTTTTCATGAAAATAATTTTTTTCTAGAGTTTTTATTATGGTTTTACAAACAAATTTTTAATAAAAGTAGTTGATATTAATTTCATTATGTAGGTTTACAGAATCGATACATATTATTATATATAAGTATAACCTACTAAGCACAAATATATTTTTTATGTGTATATCAATTTTATATACAATAAATTACATACATTTAATTCGTTAATTAACAATAAAATTTAAACAAATTGATTTAAGATAAGGTAAATCTCATAAATGGGAATTGAAAATGAGTCATTCAACTTATTTCGTTTTATTGGTTTTGTTGCATTTCATAAATAAATCTGTCAATTATATAATTATCTTATTGAAAACGATTCGGGCGTATAATATAAGGAAGTAAGTATTGTTGAATATTTTTGAAAGTATCGCTATTTCAATCTCAATATGTTCCGATTAATTTTTGGCTGTCGTTATGCAAAAGCCAGTCTGCAAGCGATTATGGAACTGTCAGGTGCGTAGTTTACGTATAATAATAGGTATACAGTGTATTTTGGTTATGTCAAGATAAATCGCGACATGGCAGATCTCCATTTAAGTAGTTACGCCTTTTCTCTGTTACAACTCACACTTTCACTGTCTTTGTTCGTTAGATATATTTCACTGTCAAATGCAGGGCTGTATGATGAAAACAACTTATTGTTCTCTTTCTTCCTCCTGGATTTCTCTCTTCACTTATCACTAGAGGCAATTGACTCACCCTTTTCTTTGTTCTTTCGTTATACTGTTTGTTCTAAGTATAATAATTTCACTACATTTTATTTTTACTATTTGTGTTATCGATTTCATTTTTTAACATATTCTTTCTTTATTATAAATATATGTAATTATTATAATTTATTATAAATATATTTATGAATCTATAAGATTTTCTAATATCCTAAAAAATATCCAATACAGTTTTGCATATTTTCAATTAAAGATTATTATTATTATTTAATAATTAAAATGCATTATAAATTATTCTGCTTTATTTTATAATGTAAATTTTATTTGAAAAATATAATTGAAACAATATGTATTTTAAATTAAATATATGATATATTATGGATAATTTATTGAAGTGCATTAATCGTCTGCATATAGAATTTAGTAAAACATATTATATTAGAACATTAATTATATATAATTAATAATAGTTATAATTGTACAATAATGCATAACAGCATACATTTTAAAGGAATAAATTAAAAAATAAGTTTAGTTTTGTAAATTTGAAATGATGCTAATGAATATGAATACTATGAGTGAAAATCATTTTTATTACAAATTTCAATGATTATGAATAAATGTAAAGAAATATTTTTACTATGTGTATTAATATATAATTAACTTATACATTATAAAATGAAAAAATATTCATAAACAGTGATAATACGCTATTCATAAGAAAAATTAAAAGAGAATGTAAGGTTTAAATAATTGACCGAATCTGTTAACGATATAAAACTGAATATCTTTATATTAATAATATCTGGTTGATTTACATCTCTTTTTTATAATACAATCTCTCTTTTAGTTGGAAAATTAATAAATCAAAATGCAATAATAAGTTTTTAGTGTATTTTCTAGAACTAGCATTGGTTAAGTTGCCTTCATTCATCGATGTTGAATCAAGTATGTTTCTGTCAACTTCGAACTCTCACCGATAATTATTGCCTCCGGTAATACTAGATGAATCAGATTCATCTATAAATAGATAAATAAAAGTTATTGCATAGCAAGCGAAATTTTCTTGTATTTTTTATAATTTTTATTTACTTGTTTTTAATTATTTTCATCACTTGCTCGATCGATTTCATTAAAATAATTCATGAGCAATCAGAAGAATATATATAATATATTTTTCATTAGTTAAAGAAAAATAATTTATGTATGGATAATAATTAACAATAAAAAGTATACCATAAAAAAATTTTTAAGAGTATTAAAGTTGTCCGGGATGTTTATTTGGACTTAAATTATTATGCGATGTTAGATTTTAACAAGAAAAATAATCCTTTGAAGTTAACTCTTCACTATTTCTACTATTCTGATTCTCGAGGCGCACGTTTCAAGTATACACATAAAATTCAGCGAATGTTAGATCCGATTTCGTATGAGGTATGATTTATTAAGTTTCTGAATTCTACATTTTTTTTCTCGATGCTATTTCATAAGCAAATGTTACTTTTGTTTCATTGGATTTTGAAATTGTAAAATTTTATATTGTAATTAAATAAAACAAATGTAATGTATTTAATAATTTTAATTTTAATTTATCGAGAATACAAATCATAATAAAGAAAACTTTTATAAAGTATGTACTTATATACGCAGCCGATTAGTAAATTAGATAACGTTAAAATTTATTAAGATAAAATAGCTTCAAAAATAAATACTTTTTAGCTTCTATATAATGAATTAATCACGTCAAGAATAAGTTATGATTTTTAAGCATACATAACTTACCTTTGAAATCTCAAATTTTCTTCTTCTTGAGAGATGTTAAAATCTAATCTAAAACAAACGTATTTGTACCAATAAAAAGTAGGTTAAATTTTATTTAAATTTTATTTCTAAAAAAGTTTTTAATTTATATTATAGTTGGTGTTCTTTTTAAGTGTGAACGAGTTTGGATTAGGTACATAAATGATAAATAGACTTGTTTTTACGGATGAATAATAATTCATCAATTTATTCAATTTATTCTCTTCAGTCACTATGTCACAATTATTTATGTTAATCAATCGTTTAATATGTGAGAGATATTCATAGCTTTAATCATAAAATTCGGAAGAGGATTAATGCATGTATGTACGCTCTTGTCCTATATTTTTAAAGATTTGAGAGATTTCGTCGTCACAGTCGTTGTTCGTAGTTTTCACAAATTCTTAAAGAAATGTTTCTTACATTATAGCGCTTGTTCATGAAAATATATTTTCCTCAAAGACTCTGCAAGTATAAGTCTTATTTAAATTCAGTTTTTGAACTTTTAGAAATACAATTAGTTTAAATGAACTCGGAAACTTAATAGTTTCTTTACTCTAAAGACCCTGTTACCGAACGTAAAGGGGGAGGGCTGTACCCAACAGTGATGGGGGCGGGAGCAGAGTTGGTCTCACGCCCAAAGGTTAGTAGCGAGGGGGTCTCCCGGGGGAAACCCGCGAGCCTCCAAGAACGAGAGAGGTACGTAAGGCCCGAGACTAGCGACAGCGACACGCGCCTAGCACCGGGGGGAGAGAGCCGGTTAAGGCACGAAGCCAGTGGGCCCCGGAAGAAAGGGAAAGCCACCTACGCCGCAGGGAAACCCGGATGAGGATTGACAGAAAAACGGGGGGAGAGCAGGAGAGCAACGCGGGAGGATGACACCGAACGCATCAAGAGGGTGTCAGTCACTTCCCAGCCACTACGGGGAGTTTGTTGAGTCTCTCGAAATTAAGGAATACAGCCCTCTTCGCAAATAAACGCGTATAAGGACTATCGACGAGCTGCGCATCAATTGTAAGCGGGGTGGCAGCGGTACCCTTGTATGAGTCCGCGAGCCGCGCCCGCATATTCGCGAGTGGGCCGAGTCGGAGTCGCGAGTCAAACAACCCGCTACTTGGCCGATGTTGCCGCCTCCCAGCAGGAGAAAGCGACGCGCCACGGGCGTGAGTACCTGCGAGGAGTCGCGTGGCAGCGCCGCACAGCAGCGGGGAGAGAGGAGCGGATTGCGGGGGTGAGGCATCACCTAGGCGACGCTATCAAGAGACGAGGTGTCGTCCGCCATTTTGGCAACGCCTGACGTCAGTGATGACGTCAGCGCCGCAGTATCTCAGCCGGCGGAATCTCATATGACAGCAATCAAACTGCACGCCGCGAGGGTTGTGGCATGACTGAGGACAGCACGCGGGGAGCCGAGTGTTGCTGCAGCGTCAACTGGCTGGGTGCGCGCGCAGTGAGCGAGTCGCGCCGAGAAGGCGCGAAAGGGCGCCAAATTCAAAGGTTGAATTTGCCCGGCGAGCGCACGTCGACCTAAGAAAGCGTGGAAAGTTTGAAATCGTGATTGCGGCGGCGGCTCGTACAAGTAGGATTCACAAGGTGCAAACGAAACGAATTGCAAGTTCGTCGGTCTATAGTTCCGAAGTGTATCACCTTAGACTTATTCCAGCCCATCAGCCATAGGTTAAGAACTAATTGTAAGGGCTGATTGTAAGATTGCTTGTTGTGATTAGCGAGAAGTGTTATTGAAAAAACTCGTGTGCTATTGGCGGACAAATAATAAAAATTTAGAGAACATCAAATTAATAAAGCTTTCATTGGACATCATCCCGAATTATTATTCCTCCCTCATCCTACACGATCCATGCGACCCTCACGTTGCGTAACAGATCCATTAACGTCGTAATCAGATATTTATATATTTATATCTACATATTGCCCATATTTTTCACGCTGAAAAAAACACGTCTTCGAATTCTCTGATTCCCTCTGATCAGTCCCTCTGATTCTTGGTAGGCAAATATCTTTGCAAGGAAGGAGGACATAACGCGTTTCAATGTGTAGCCTATTGTAAATCCTATAACGTCTTATGTTTACATAAAATTTTAAGAAAATGAAAATATCGTTTTTTCTTTAAATTAATAGCCGTATTTTTAAAAATATTTAAATTTATTTATAATGAATTTTATACTCTGGCACTAAAAAGATCTTCCGTATTAGAATTGCATAGACGATTAAAGGAGACAAAACATTGTTAAAAGATATTTTATTCAGAATAAAAAAATATTCCATCCGTAACAGTTCATACTCTTATTTGTATATTTAAAACAAACATATTATATATGTATCTTTAGATTTGAATAAATTAATATTTTATCAATTTTAATCATAAATGTGTTATGAAAACAAATAATAAGCGATTTTTTCTTTAAAATATATATTTATAGTATATATTGTTCTAAAAATAAAGTATTCTTAAAGAATTCATAACATTTTTTTCGTTATAGCATTCAATGTTGTACTTCTTTCATCATTACGAACTACCAGTTATTTTACAACAAGCTCAATTGCAACAATTAATCTATCGTAATCACGTACAACCTACGACAGCACAGCAACAGCAAATTAATCAACAGCAACAACAGCAACAGCAGCAACAAAGTCAGCAAGAACAGCAAGAAAGTCAGCAACAACAGCAACAAAGTCAACAACAACAGGAGCTACGGCAACAGTTTCCACGTTCCATGCAGGATTACTTTGGAGACTTATCACGATTGGGTAATGTTTGGGGAGTGACACGCTTCACTCAACAACAAACATCAGATATTACTTTACTGAGGTCATTATCGACCTCGACACCCGTTCTCGAACAACAGCAACAACAAGAACAACGACCAGTTCAGGAAAATCAGCGAACCATGCAAGATTATGTAGGGGATTTAACACGATTGGATAACTAAAATTCAAGATACAAATAGTAAGTCTTGATATTTAACATCAATATTAAATATTATATCGTAAAAATCAATTTCTTTCAATGTATAAAAATTTATTAACAGATTAAATAAATTATATTTAATTGTTATAAACTTAATTGTTGAGCGTACTTTAGTATAACCACGATATCAGCTTACTAGCCTTTTATTAAAAAGTTCTATTACTTTTTTAATAGATATAATATTTAATTAAAGTGAAATTATATCTATTTATATATTTATTTAAATATAATTATAACTATAAGTTTAATTTTTTTTAAATTTAAAATTTGCAGTTCACTTTTTCTTTTAATAATTAAAGATATATTGTAAAGCTATTTGAATTTCAGTAACAATAATAAAAAGAAAAATTCGATTAATTACGCCTCTCTTAATGGCTTTTAAAACTTACCGCAAATATAATTATTAATATCATGGTGGTTTCAATATATTTTTTCACATATAATAATTTTATTTATCATTATATCTATGGTATAAATATTCCTTACGTGCTGTCATCTTTTTAAATTATTTTATCGATGGAACCTCGTAAATTCCGTACTAGTGTGGTTATATTCATTATGTAACATTTAACGAATCATAAGGCAGATATTACACACATAAAGTGTGAAAAAACATAGAGTATTTTGTTTACTATGAAGACGATACACGACTCGTCCTCCAGTTTTAATGTTCAACATTGCCGGTTTATCAAAACATAGGTTCGTGCACTTTTGTTATATTACGGGGTTCTATTTTATACTCTCTTTCTCCGTCCCTTCTTCCGTGTTACTCACTTACTCACTCTGTCTCTTCCTCCTCTCTAACTAGTAATTTCTCGTTCACATTAGGATAAGACGAAAAACAAAAGGAGAACAAAGGAGAAATACTATATATTATTCGAGATCTAGAATGCTGTGCTATTAATGCGATGCGCGATTCCCCGAATTTCGAAGATAGAAAGGATCGAGAGGGCGATTGCGAGAGAAAAGGTGCAATTATTGTTGGGTTAACGTTAATGGTGGCAAAAGGTATACGGTATTGTTCGTTTTTTTCCCCCATCGATTCTATCTCGAGATGTACGATTTGCAGTGCGGGGCTTCAATTTCATTATTTTAGAGAAATATTATTTTCCTTTTTGATGGAGAAAGCAGATGGAAACCAATGTACTGTAATAAAAAATTCAAGATAACCGTGTTTTAGATTGAAAACTCGCTCGCTATTAGAATAGAACTTAATAAATACAATTTCAAAACTTTGTTCTATATTAATGCCAGTGATTTTATCATAATGTTTGCAAAGTAATTAATGAAATTTTCACGTGGCAGTTTTCCAGTGTAATTACTGTATTAGTGTGTATGAATATTAAACACAAATAATAATAATAATTGTTATGAATTTATTTTTCGTGCTTTAGCGAAAAATAAAATTTCTAAAACATTAAAATTATATTTAAAAATAGCATTCTAATAATTTCCTGATTCAATTAAATGTATTAATAAAAGTATATACATATACTCATATCTGTTAATTAATTCAGAAATCAATTGCATTTTTTATTTATCAAAAGTCTAACTTAAAAATAAATTGTATATTATCTGTTTAAGATTATATTTGTATAAAAATTATAATTTAATGTTTGTATAATTTACAACAAATTTTACTTATTTAACTAAATTTATAACAGAAACAAAAAAATTTAACAATAATATAGCTTACAAGCTGTTAAAAATGGGAGGAAGTAAGAGTGCGTTGATTAAGGTAATTAATCTTGATTTACATTCAGGATGATTATTAAAATTAATACTGGAAATGGGGATCCCGGTTGTCAAAATATAATTGCTTATCACTGTTTCAGCTTCGGCAAATGGATCAACGGAGCCGAGGAGTAAGCCCTCGAAACTTGAAATTTTGAACAGCCCATTAGTGGAATTGGCAAACGGCATCGAGACGTCCGTGACAAACGAGGCTTCCTTGTCTGAGTTCCTTGGTTCGAGGTCATTGAGGCACCTCCTAAGAGTGCTGGTCAAAGCTCACAGGCCTCGGACAAGCCTGAAGATGAGAATCCCGAGGATGTCATTTCATGTAAAGAGAGCAACTGTTAGAAAGTTGTCAGCCGAAAAATTAGGGTCGGAAGCGCATTTTAATGTTTCCTTTAATATGAGTCAAACCATTGAGACCAGATAGGAGTGAATATAACAGATAGATCGGACCTCACAGCAGAATCCAAGAGTTTCCTATTCGAATTTCTAGTTGGCAGGCCCGAAGAGAAACTTAACGGAAGCACGCCATTCTCCGTCGGAAATCGAAGAAAGAATGTCTTTGCGGATGTTTAATGAAAAGAGTTGAACACTACAGTTTGTTAATGCTCCTAAATAATATGTATAATTTTAAGAAGTTTTTCGTGTTACTTACCTTTTATTTTTTTCCCTTTATTTCTAGTTTCTTCATTTTTATTATTTAAACGATGAAAGAGATAGGACCGATAAGTATCCAGTTCTTTGTATACGTAAGGAAAGCGTCACTCGTATGGTGTGAAACGTTATTTATTGATTTTTGTTTTTGTTTTTTTGTTCGGGTATTGCATAAAGAATAATGATTTAAAGAAAAGTTATAAATCAGTAAGTAACTGATAAAAGTACATAAAAAAACAGCTAATTGATTTTTATTATTAGTGAAAATAAGTTTAATTTTTTTCTTGTTTTGTCATAACGAAACCATTGTGAATGAATGTACAGATTTTTGAATAAAAATAAGAAGCTATTGTCTCCAGCATGTTAATATTGAATATAGTTTTAAAGTATAATTTTATCCATATACAAATAAATTTGAAAAACTTCTATCAATCTTTACATAAAAATTACATTTTTTTAAATTTTATCGACAGAATATATAGTGTCGTATATTTGTGAAAATGCATGCGTTATACATAAATATACGCATACATAGTATATGAATATAAGCTTTACACATGCATGTGCGTATTCGTTTACATATTCGACAATATCTTTAAGTTGATAATTGGTAAGTCAGATTTGGTGTTTTATAATCATTATAATAATTATACAGTTTACCCTTAAAAATGAAAAATTTTTAAAATAAAATTTTTTTATATTACTCAACTGTTTCTAAAGAATTCAAATGAATATAAAAGAAATAACGATTAATTAATATAATTATAATTTTTTTCGTAATTTATTTTGTCATTCAAACTACATAATATTCAATAAGTTCTTGTTGCAACTACATATAATCTTAAACACACAAATATTATACACATGAAAATAGTTACTTTTATATTTAATTATTACTATATTTTCTTTGTTGTATGTTGTATAAAAAAGTTTATTTAATAATCTTAGTAAACGTTTGATTTGTAATTTTTATTTTAGTAATTCTCTTATCGTTATTTTTTTTCTTTAAGATATTTTTCGATTAATTTTTAATATTTTTTATCATCACATATGATTCACTTTGAATACGGTCTTATGATCTCTAATATATTTTACTAATTTTTGTAATCGGTACAATTACTATAGTGAATGAAACTATTAATGTATTTTAAATTTAATAATATTATATATAGAATGTATAATCAAAAATTTTCAAAAAAATATTTGATATTAAACAGAAAAAAATTTATAATTTTTTTGGCCAATTTTGGATCACATTTTAAGAATCAAGGATTAGCAATTTTGTTTCTGTTTTATACATATACAATCAAAAAGATTTATAAAAAAATAAGCAATATTTGAATTATTAACTGATGTATTTAGAAACCGATTTTTATTTTACTTAAAATAGTTTAATATTGGTATACAATTAGTACATTTAAATTAAAAACTAAGTTTATAAAAGCAAGGAGATATTTTTTATGAATAATGTACTCCATAAATTGTCATAACGAAGATTTTGTTATTTATAACAAGTTTTATTTATTAAACAGTATTCAAAAGTCTTGAATGTATATTTGAAATAAAAAAAAAAATTATTGTAAAATAGAAGGGACAAAATGTAATTTTAATAGAGGAATTATTATAAGTTTTTATTAACTCACTATAATTTTAATATTAATAATATGCTATTATTATTAACTATAATGTCAGTATCGTACTGACAACTAGAAGTTTCTATTTATCTGCCCAAAAAATGAGGTATTGCAAGAAAATTACATAATAAACTTAACAAAAATAAAAAATATTAGAATTCGGAAACAATTACAATGTAGATATACAACATAGACTAAGAAAACTAAAATCAAGGTATGAAATTCGTTAATTTTAGCTAAATAAATATACGATTAGAATGTATCATAGTTTAGTTGTTCTTAAATCAAAATTCAAAATTGAAAAATCAAAACTTAAAATGAATGTGAACTTTAAGCAAATAAAATTAAAAAATAAAAAATTAAAAATCAAAAGTAAAAATTTCAAAATTAATATTCTTTTTAATAATTTACAAGTAATCCGTAATTTAAGTTGAGAATTAGTAATTACGATTCAATATTGTTAAAAAATTTGAAAATTTTATAATACGGTTAGAAAGATCTGGATACTCATCAATAATTTGATATTTAAATAAGTTTAATGTAAAAATTTTTAAACGTTAGAATTATTTAAAAAATTTTTAAACGGATACGTACATGTAATAGTAATGTTCCAAGTACTATATATCTGATTAGGTCATGCAAAATTACATGTACCCTAGTAACACAGCTGAATAAAAATTTAATATTATATAATTTAATATTATAAATTTAATTTAATATTTAATATTATATTGTAATTACAAATTCCCGTGTTTTTATAATGGGTTTATTACATATCGGCGATTCTCATAACATTTTATTGGATTTATTATCACTCAAAAAGATTATACATTTAAAATATTTTCTTCTTAACATGAAAACAAAATCCTAAATACGTTTTAGCTATTTGTATGTGAACCAATTAATAAAATAAAAGAATACTGCTGAATTTCAATTTATTAGATTAACCAGTCATTAATTATAAGAACTTTCCACTTCATAATTCTGCGTATTAATTAGATTCTTTATTTATTCAATCTATTAACATATTAATTTTATTGTTATTATATTAAATATATTATTGAATCTAGTCTCTAAATTCTGTAAACTTTAGTAGGATATTTTTTTTAATTCTCGCCAAAGTTGTATAAAAACTATTGTTACGCATTGGCGTTGGGGGGGGGGGACGAGTAGGATGTCTTGACGGCGTTGTCTTGCTTCCCGCTGTCGGCCTCAGCAGCACCACGCCCTCCTGGCGTGCACGTCGTTCGTACTATAGCTTCCGTTATTACCGGCCTCGCCACGAGCCGCGAGTGCTGACGTCACTGTTGGCGCTAGACTTCGCCAAGATGGTGGACGGTGCGTTCACTTTGGTGGTGTCACTGCGACGACTCCCCCTCCTTTCCCCTTCAGGCACCCGGCTACCGCTGGATGCGGTGTTTCCTCGTGGATCCTCGCAGCTACCTTGTCACCTGGTTACGTGCCGGGTAGTGACAACGTCGTCTGTAGTGTGGGTGGCTCGGCTGTATGGTGTGCTTGCTGCTCACTCGCGCTTGTGTCGACACGGCTCGCGGTCTTGCGCTCAGAGCACTCCTTGCTCCTTACAATCTCGTCATTCCCTTTATGCTCGTCAACCTTTGCTGGTTTATCTTTTATTCGGAGAGGTATTCACTTGCAATACGTATACGTACTGACCCTTCTTTACGAGAGCTCGGACGATACTGCCCCCCCCCCTTTGTCATCGGCCGCGTACCTCCCCCTGAGTAAGACTCTTTCACTTGTTTTTTTCTTCTCTCCTTCGAGTCCCTTCGCTGTTTTTTCTTCCAGCGTGAGTGACCCTCCCCTCTTTCGGATCCAATCACTTCCTATCTTATCCTCCTCTCCTCCCGCCGGTGTCTGGCGCATCACGCTCTTGCTTTCTTCGCGCATTGTTCGGGAAGCGTGCCCCCTGCCCTGTGCCGCCCCTCGCCATACTGGAGGGACCACGGGCGCAAATAGCAGGCCCAACTTCCCTCTTCCGATACTTGTCGTGTTGCTCTCCCTCGTCCTGGGCATTGGATGAGAAAATGTGCACAACACGCCGCGCCGCCCCTCCTCATACTGGCGGGACCGCGGATGCAGATAGCAGCCCCAACTTCTATATAATTATACTGTATACTTTATAATCTTGATTATGAGATTTAAAATTTATACTAATTGTTATCGAACACGGGAGGGGGGTGTTGCGGACGCAGTCACACAAGGGGAGTGACAACGGGGAAGGGGGGGAGATATGACTGGAGTCGTGCAGGCATTGACCCCTGGGCCCTAGTGCTGATTCGTCCAGCGGGCAGCCCGCGGGGCAGGTTCCTGACTACCCTCGCGAGGTGCCAACTGAGTCCGTCCCGCAGGACGCCCGGAAGACGCGGGTAGGTCGCGTTTCCCGGGTCGACTGCAGGACAAGATCGAACGTCGACGCCCGCGAACGACCGGCGGGCGTTGGTGGACGATGGCAGCTTATGCCTCGAGTGGAGAGCTAGGGCCCGAGGTTGTATACACCCAATCCATCGCGCGATCGTGGGGAAACTGCGGCAGTGGCGGGACGCGAAGGGAGAGGGACGAGAAGTTCGGGAAAGGAAAGTCGGACGAACGGAAGGAAAGGGAGAAGGGTACGCTTGGTCCAAGATGCCCCGTCGAAGTAAGTGAGGACGGTGCTGGGTGGAGGGAAGGAGGAAAGAAGGAAACTCGAGACGACAAGGGGAAGGGAAAGAGAAAGTTTCCCAAGAGCGGTGGAAAGGACGGGAAAACTGCGTGGGTGGCAGTTTTTGAGCTGACGCCGACTGAACATCAGCACGTCCTTCTGAGTCTCATCTCAAATCCACAGAATCGTTGCATCCACCGGATCAAAGACAGTGTTTAAGACTTCGAACGGAGAGGAACGGCGTCGAGGCTCACCTGTAGACGGGGGAGCACAGCCACGAAACAACGCGACACGAACATCGAGAGTTTAAGCCGTTCTCTAACCGTCGCATCGGGCTTGGCGTCGTCCAGCCACACCGACGAGACACCAACAAGAGTTGGGACGACAAAACGACGAATAGAGTGAGTGACGTCACGCCCTACCTAGAACCCAGAGTTGTAGTGACGCTCCCCACCCAGAGTGCTGCACTCACTCCCACCACAGCCCCGACACCGAGAACGCTGCGAGGGAAGCAGACTAGGAGAGCACAGCTGCGCGAAGGAGCGAGAGCGAGTGAGAGAGAGAGAGAGAGAGAGAGAGAGAGAGAGAGGGAAAGCGGAATGCCAACCCACCAGGCAGCCGAGCGAGACGCCCCACCACCGCGAAAAGTGCATCGGCCGACGGCGTAGTGAAACGCACGGCTACCCCACTCCGGAGAACAACGCTCTCCGCACCCGCCCCGCTGACCCAACATCCACGTCTACGTCCCGACGAACACAGCCCACGGGCTCTCGTACGCAAGTACGCAGCTACTCACCGAGTGCCCCCACCCGTCTGCCCAGTGACGTAGTCACCTACACCACCGAGCCAACGCCGCGTGCGAAATATCACGGATACTACGACGACATCCTCACCACGGAGACCAGCGCTACACACACGCACACAGTCACCTACACCGACACCTGAGAACGAACACAGACGACGACTTCGCACAGACGAGGGCGGCTACAGCTGACCAACTAACCGCCAGCATTCAAGGAAGGTGCCACGTGATCGACGGGGTGAAATACCCAACTTAGTGTAAAAACTAAATTGGAGAAAGAAATAAAAAAAAAACGTTAAAGAAAAAACAGACCACATACTCAATCACCCTCTCACTAATCCCGCACGCCGATTGTCCCGTCCGACCCGGTCGAGAACAAGGGGTGTTACCAACGGTGAAAGCGGGTGGCACAGAAGTTGGTTGCCAGCCAAATTAGAGGGCGGTTGGTGGGACAGGAGGAGCATCGGGGGGAGGGAAGTTGGGGATGCTGCCTGGGCCCGCGGTCCTTCCTGGTAGGGGAGAGGCGGCGCGAGTTGGTGTTCACACTTCCCCAATCAATGTGAGGAGGACGCAACAGGGATACGCGCCAAGTACCGGAAACTAATATAGGAAGTAATTAGGACCGCGAGCGGGGAGGGTCGCTCGCATCGGAAGAAAAAAACCGCGGGAGGCAATCGAAGAAAAAGACAAAGGAACAAGTGAAGGACACTATCAGGGGAGGTACGAGGGCGATGGAAAAGGGAGCTGTATTGTTCGAGCCTTCATAAAGAACGGTCAGCGAGCATAATCATCGCAAGCAAATACACCTCACCCAATAGCAAATAATTGAAGGGAGGTCGACGAGAAGATTGAATAAGACGGAATCGTAAGAAGCAAGAGTACCCGGAGCGCGAACCCACGAGCACGAGTGAGCAGCAAGTACATCGTTCAGACAAACCGCGTACATCACAAGCGACGCTGCCACCACCCGGCAGGTAATCAGGTGAAAGGGTAGCCGAGAGTAGCTACGAGGAGCCACGAGGCAACGTCGCATTGAACGACAGCCAGACGCCTGAAGGGAAAGGAGGGAGCGCAGTCACAGCGCGAAGGATCAGGCCTCCGCCATCTTGGCGGAGTTTGGCGCCAAGTGAGGTTAGGACTCAGGGCACATGGCGAAGTCGGTAAGAGTGGGAGCTGTTGTATCAACGGAAATTCAAACGTTAAATAGTGAACTATGGTTGGTGACGACACACGCGAATATTAGAAGTCCGTGGAAGTGACGACAACTCAGGAACTCAAGCAAATAAATAATTGTGAGCTCGTCGACATCGTCTCCGAAGCAGTTACCGGCGGCGTGCTGTTGATTCGACGCCGCATTAGGTTGAGTGTAATTGCACCGACCAGATGCGTGTTCTATAATTATTATAATTGATTAATAAAGTACTTTAATTGGACGAACATAAGAACAGCCCCTCATTCATCCTACCAGTTCCCACCTCCCACGTTAGTGCTTAACACTAATCATATGTATTATAAATTCTTACACGTTCACTAATAATCATACATATAATATATTCTATAACATTTTCATTTTTATAAGTTTTCTGCATATAACATATATCGCCGCCCCTGAATTCACGCATTCAATAATTGAGTTCATGATCTATGAAATATAAATTTTTTACCAATGCATTCACAAAACAATTTTTTTTTTTTAATTAATTATTCATCATCACCATCAAGAATACCTCTCACGCCTCTTCTATAATTTTGTCTTTCTTTCCACCATTATTGGTCGCTTTTTTAACGGATTTTTCCTATGTATAGCGCAATGGGCCGTGACGCCAGTCGAAACAAATACGCGCAGGGGCGAAAAAATTGCAAGAGAGAACGGTAATACGAATATTTTTTGGTGCACGCCAAGGTAGTAGTAAAACGCGTTTAATTGATATAATGAATTCGCCTGTATTCGTCCTGACTTTGACTGTTCTTATAATTCCATCTTGTCCTGGATATGTACTGGTGATTTTTTCCCAGAGACGAATGAAGTGAGCGGAAGATTATCTTTCTCTAAGATCACCATGACACAAGATTTTATATTTTTTATTCTTTGAATTGCCATTTTATTCGAGTATTGATTTCGTTTAAATATTCTTTGATCCATCTTCTCCAAAACTGTTCTTTTAGTAATTGAATATGTTGCCTCGTCGATTTCGTTTATATTCCCGTTCGCTACAGGTGTAATAGGACGAGAGTTTAAGATTGAATGTATTTCGATTACATAAATTAACTATTCCTCGAATGTAAATAATTATTTCCTATCATACGTATAAAGTGATGTTTGTCTAACAAAACTTATTTTGTAAAAAAAGAACATATTCTGTTATAATAAATTATTCAGTAAAATATGTATAATAACATTTAATTATGTTATACATTATTTATTTTATTAAAAATAAAAAAAACGGGCATAATTCGCCCTTTAAACTTCTTAAACAAATATCTTAAAATATATAAAATTAAACATTATTTTATTTTGACAATTTATTCTTTATAGATATTTATAAAATAAAATAAAAAAATCTATTCATTATTTTGAAATTAAATTTATTAACTAATAAAAATAAAAATTTATTTTTCTGTAATATTTACACCAAAAATGTTAAAAGCTGTAAATAAAATAATAATAATATAATAATAAAAATATATACCAAATTAAATATGAAAACAGCTATATGAAAAGATAGGAACTAACAAAATATTATTATAAAATAAAATTATTAATGAAAGAAAAAAAAGAACTATAAAATTTTTTTGAAAATAAATTTTATTTTAAAAAAAATGAAGAAATAAACCATCGACTAGGTGTAGTACGTCGCGTTTGTAGGAAAAGAAAGAGCTTATGGAAATACCTCGTAACCACCCAGTCGATGACATGCCACGATGATAAAATAGAGTGACCAATATTAACAAAAAGAGCTTTATCTCATAACCCTTTAATCGCGGCAGCTTTTTAAGTCTTGGGCCTTTTAATGTCGACACTTTAAACTTTAAATACTCGTTTTATTTCGTACGAGATAAAGAGTACATTCACTCGCCTGCTACAACGAATGTCTTAATAGCACCAAGATTGTGTCGTGTTCAAGCTTAAACAAACTGTTCTTTATACTAAAATAGTAAAATAGATTGATATTACTTAATGAAGATTATTATATTTATTTATTTGAATTACCATAAAACAAATATCGTTTAACTTATTTATGGTAATTTGAAATTTTAAAAGTAATTAAAAATTTTATTAACTAATTTCATTATTTTCTTCTATACTATTTAAACTATTTAAAATATTTTATATTATATTATATATAATTTCTTATTTATTGATTAAATTTACTAGCATTCAAGAATTAAATTTTTTTTAAATTTATTAAAATATATTTAATTTATACGAAAGATATTATAAGATCATACAGAGTTAATATTTTTTAGAATTTTAATTATTGAAGTAAAGGATCATCTTTATTTTTCTCATAATCAGTATTCCATAATTTTTTTATTCAATAATGAACTTATAAGTTTATAATATTAGTATTAAATATAAATAAAAATGTAATATAAATTAAATTAATTAGTATAAAAATAATAATAATAACTAAAAAAAACTAAAGATTTATAGAATTTTAAATAATAACATAATATATTCATATTTATTATAAAAAATCTTATTGAGAAATAATTACATTTTTAAATGTGTAGAAAAAAATTTTTTTAAAATGACACATACAATCCAAACAGAAATGAGAAATGAGACGATGCTATCTGGATATTAAAATATTATAACAATCTAAAGCATAAATTTACTTTTGAAAACTTGGTTGAAATGTAAGAATAGAAAAAACGATCGTCTAGAAGCTTAACAAAAAATACAAATAATTGACGAGCGTGAAAAGGAGGGCATTGAATTTTCTGTGTATAAGATTTTCTTAGAAGAGGTAGTGAAGCTGATAGATAGGCAAATATATGGAGATGGTGCAGATATAGATAAAAATAAAAATAAAAACAGATATATTCAAATATAAAAAATATAAGAAAGACAGATGACAAATAAGAGTTTATGTGTATGAAAAATAGAAATTGCATGAAATATAAACGTCTCGTTGTGAGTTATATAATGTCCTACTATAATCGAGACCGTTTGATGTTCGAAAGAAATAAAAAGCAGCTTATGAACTTAGTATTCGTCGTTTTATACTGATCTTTTGGAAAGAATTTCGCTTTCCACGGCGCGCTTAATGTTTTTGTGATACCTAAGCGTTTTCGTTTGATTTGAGAAATTAGTTACTTTTAGAAAATATAAAACGATATTGCTTTTTTTCAATAATCAATTCTAGTTCTATGTATTATATATATATATTCTTATGAATTGACCAGATTTTGCGAATAACAATTAATTGTATATGTTACGGCGCAAATCGCTTGTAAACAAAATCGTCAAAGTGACCTCCTTGTCGTATTGACTAAGTTACAACCTGCGAGGCAAGGTCACTAATCGTATCCATAGAGTCTAATGTTTTCAGTCGGCGCAATTAGGCGCCGCCTACCCCGCGATCGGTATGTCGCCTAAATAACTAGTTATCAAGAATGCATAACAGACGCCAGTACACTCCCGTCCTTCAACAAGACTACTACTAAGCTCATAATTAGCTAGTGTGATAACAACCAAATCTACTCTCTTCACATTGTACTCAAAATTCTACAATAAATAAATTCTAATCACTACACAGTTTTCTTCTATTCTCTTGTGCTTATCCGAAAAACAACATTAATTAATAAATATCAAGGTTTGCTAACGCCAACCTTGTACAACGCGTATAGCCTACAACTATACGCCCGAACAGTATAAATATCTAATCAATTTTAAAGTACATCGTGTTTATACCTCACTTGCATATACATTTTAAAATATAATATTATATTATGATATATTCTGTTAAAAAAGTCAGTTACTTATTAGTCATTTTTAACCTTGTATCCCAAATTATATTAAAATGCATAATTAAGTATTTATATAGAAACACTATAGAATACGATTTTTATTTTAAAAATAAAAGAAATGACTAAAAATACTCTATTTTAATAATTAAATTGGTTTTATTGATAATAATAATCATTATTTAGAGTAATAATATAAACATTCAATTTTGAAACCAAATCTGATAAAGATCTTAAATAATTTTTTAGAAAAATCTAGACTAATTATTTCTTATGTATATTTGAGCAAAAACCACTTTGTACAAAATTTGAATATTTTGGCGATATGTAAATAGCAATTTTTTTCCTGTATGCGTAATTACATTACGATAATTTGCAGTATTATTTAATAAAGAATGACATAAAGATATATATAAATAATTAAAAAAATAAAATTATAATGTTGAAATAATTAAAAGTATATGTTTGTACTAAATTTCGAATTATTTATTTAAAACGATTTCTGAAATTGCACAAAATTTTGTTCTATGTTACACACATGACAATAATATAACTAAGATAATTAAAATAACTAATTTATAATTTTATAAAAGTGTAGTTATTCATATATTATATGTATATATATTCCTATATATATTTTTATTAATTACAAGGTTTAAAAACCTACGGCGTTATAAAATTATATTGAGATAAATTGATTTTATTTTAAATTTCAAAAATATTTTACTACCTTCATTTTAGAATATATTATTGAATATGAAACTAATATTACTATTTACTTGTTTTCGTTTCTAATTTTATTATTCAACAAAATCTTGTTTATTTAAGTTTGGTTTAATTGTTATATCAATGAATAATTTAATTACATAATAGAAAACACTTTTAAGAAATACTAATTTCTAAAATTATATTATAATTATTTTTAATGTTTTTACTATTACTATTAACACTATGAAAAAATTAAGAAAATATGAGTTTTACTAGTATTCCTTTATAAAAAGCTGTCTTTATAAAAAAATAAAGAAAAAAATTTGTTTTTTACCTATTTTTAATTTTTATAAAATTCTTTTACATATATTTATTCTTTTATTTTTAAAGAAAGAGTTTATATACTTGCTTTATATTCAAGATAAAATTAAAAATTGACAAAAATAGAAAGCTTAAATTTACTTATGATCATTATTATTGTAAATTTATAATATTTAAAATTATAATAAAAATATATAAATTTATTTAATATGATTCGATTGTAATAGGAGGTATCAATACATATTTATTTTAAAAAAAAATAAGAAATTTACAAATACAATTTTATATTTAATTTTTATTTTATCTTTGTATTTACATTTACATTTCAAATAAATATTTATTTGTTTCATTAATTTGATCTTATCAAACTATCTAGTATGATCGATAATAAATTTAATTCTCTAATGAAACGGTAAGCAATTTTTTTCAGTAAGCAATTATTTGACACAGATATTTATGAGCTATACAAATTACTGATCGTTTATAAAATTCGCTTAATGAAAGAATAACTATATTTTTATAATTTATAGTAATTTACATTTATAGTAATTATATAAATGATGATACGATAATGCCACATTGCCTGCATGTAACGATGACGAGTGTTGATGAAACTGGAATCTGAGGATCCATACCTAATACCATCACCACTCGGATAGTACATGACTGAAAGTTGACTCGATAACCTGACTTTGAAATTAGAAGTATGAGATAAAAAAAATATGTTCATTTTTAAATTTTTTATATATTTATATAAAATTTTAAATCTTATAATGAATTATGTAGTATGTTTAGTAACTGTTTAGTAACTGTATATAATTTACATTATATACTTAAATTTTATAAACTGCAATTTAATATAAAATTTTAGAGATATTGAAGATTGTTCGAGACCATCGTCCTCGCTTTCCAACTGTCTAAACTTAGTGTTAAGAATCGAATTGTAAACAGTCATGTAACTCGAGATAACTCTCTGTAACTTAGCTTTTTCCATGACCGGCCCTATAAGGGCGAGCATGCGAGCATGTAGTCATAAAAATATAGTTAGTTGTCCTCTAACCTTCGCAAAGCAAACACGTGTTGCCAGTACTAGGCGCCTGTGGAGATACACTGGCTCTGACGACCTGGTTGAAGGGATTGGAACTGGGGGGGGGGGCACCAGGTTAGCTCTCCTCCTTCCTCTCTGCGGGAAACGTTACACTAAATCGAATTCAGCAGTAAAATAGGTATCTTAGTTATAAGCGCCTGGCCAGTCTTTTAGTCTTTTAGGCGTTAATTAGGAATCGGGCTTTTTTCTCCTACATTAGAGGAGGTTTTTTAAGCCCCGTAGGAATAGGAACTTAAATAAACAAATTTCATTTGTTAGTGCAATTCAAGGTGTTAATTATTTGCCAGCAACCTCACCGCTGAACCTTTCCTGAATAATAATAATAATAATTAAATTTAAGGCTGCAACAAAGATATTATTTACAAATGTAAAAAAATGTTATTAAACAGTGATAATAACATTTATTTTAGTTGAACACATCAAGTGATTAAATTTTGTTTTAGAAATCAAATGATATTTTGTCGAATAAATAAGCTTTGAATCAATAATTGCGCGACGAAGAATTAAGTTTTTTAATTCAGTTTTGTTGTTTCATATTATATTTATTATTAATACTTTTAAATTTAAACTTTTCATGGTCAGGTAATATTTTAATCATTAAAGAATGTAGCCTATAAATTTGCAAAAAATGATCATATATAATATGTATAAATGAATAAGATATAACAATAACCTTAATTTAAAAATTTGGCAATATTTGAAATTGAAATTGAAATTGAAATTGAAATTGAAATTGAAATTGAAATTGAAATTGAAATTGAAATATTAAATAAATATTAGATTTTTTATATACTTGTGTTCCAGCATGCAGTCTAGTTGTACCACATGCATTGCATTTCTAGAGCAAACGAGCTGTGCATTCGTTCTTAACAATGTAAAATTAAAACGATATACCACCACACCAAAAACTTTTCTTTTTTAAATTATGAATTTATTGCCAATAGATGAGTTATAAAAATAGCAGTGAATAATTGTAACTGGATGATTTTTTAATGTATATTTTGATTGGTGTACATATTAATGATTCCGCGGGAAACGGCTTGTATGCGCCCACTCATCTTCGCCTGCATTCAAAAAACACCTTTTATCGGCATCGAGACGCGCTTAGATTTTCTAAAAATTCTATCTTCATAAAAAGTCGTTATTTATAAAATTATCACGAAATTTATATAACATCGATAGCTTAGTCGAATCGATAATAATTCGCTCTTCACCAAAAATTGTTATGACAAATTTATCACGAAAATCATGATATATTGATTGGATATAGCTTAGATAAGGTCTTAACAAATTCCAAAGTTCTAATTTAATTGTTTCTCTCTATTTTTAAAATTGTAGAATAATGTGAGAAATGATAATACAAATCAAATACTACGTAATTATAATAATGTGTATATTGGTATTGTATAATATAGCTGAATCAATGTGGAAATATGATGTATGTACGATTAGAAATTGAGCTTGTTCCCGTTACTCATTTATATTTTAAAAATTGGCCAAAAAGTGATTTATTTTTATAAAAAAATATTTTTGTTTAGTAGAAATTTTTTAGACTTATTTATTTATGTATGGAACTCTGATCACTTTAATTATTATTAAAAAGTTTTAAAGTTGAAAGTCAAGCATTCATTAAAAATATTACATTTTTGTCACATGATTGTTTTTAAACTTAATTTTTGTTATAAATAATGATTTTTTAATTTTTTATCTTAATAATGCTTGTAATTAACAATAAATTCTACAATTACATTATAATGATAACTGTAATTTATGAAATTTATTTAATTTCGGTAAATGAATCAAAGTAAAGGAATATTTATATATCCAAAAATTCTAATCAGAATACAGTTTTTATTATTAATTAAAATTTCTTGATTAAAATTTATAATTATTACATAAATATATATTATATGTACAAAATATGTAATTATGTTTGTATAATACTACATATGAGGTATCGGAAAATTGCACTTATACTACGTATAATAATGGCATAGTAAAATTATTTAAAATACACCCTTGAGTATTAGATACGTAGACAGGATTTTAAAAAGTTAAATAACATTGGTAACAATTTTAGAAACCAACAATACATAAGTTACTAGTATCTTATTAATAAGAAATATAGTAAAATGTGAAGCTGTTGTTTATATGTTAGAATTAGAACAATTATTTTATAAATAGGTTTTTCCCTTAGTCCGTAATGATTAATTATGTGCAGGTTATTAAAACAAAATAAAATATTTTGTACTTTTCATAAAATCACTTTTTCAAGTTCTTTCACTTCTTTCAATATTTCATAAAAATAGAAATAATAATTTGAAATAAAAAACTTAAAATTTTTTTAAATGTAGATATTATTTTTTTTTTTACGTTGGACAATATGAATCATAATATCCTTTTAGATTAAGCCAAATATGAGACCGAGATAGAACATCATATTAGACAGCTATATGATTTCGTTTTGTTGATCTACAAAATCATTCAAATTTATCAACAACGTTTAATTATTAATTATTAATTATTATATTCAATCATGTTGCATACAATGTTTTTAAAGCGAGTATATCAGTGAAGGAGGTGATTAAATAAAAACTACTTTTTTGCGCGGATTTATTCAGAACGTGCTTTTTATCGTGAAGTCCGGTAGAACAATGAATCGACATCATCTCACACAAGTGCACGAGCCGAGGTTTCGACGCCTAAAAGCCCCGGCACCGTGTCGCCAGATTATAAAATGTTCGGAAAAGCGAACCGTGACTTACGAACAAATTCGACTCATACGGGTAGGCATTCTGTCATGGGAAAATTTTGATATAATGCATCGTGTGTCGTGTATTCGTGACGTCATTGTCCTCATTCTTCCTACTCTAATCCTTTACTCCTCGTTGATCGCTTTCTACGGAAATTTCTTCTTCTCAAACTTTAATTTCTTTCTTCTCACATCGGAAAGATCGCCTTCGAATAGCGTGTTTTTCGGAAAGAAAAACATCACGGATCACCTCTTTATGTTTTGAGATCACTACATTATTCTCAACAGTGCACCGTCATCATAGGCTTTCGTTAAGCAGGCGTCCCTGCTTAGGCTAAACTAGTGAAATCATCATTGTTGCTCCTGCGCCCATTTCGTTTCGAGTTTTCTCAATTATATTTCCGATTTTTTCTCCTTTTTATTTTCCCTCTTCCTTTCGAACCTTCCTTTCGATCGTCCGCGTAACAATTTATCATCTGCCTTATTTATCACTCTAGGGGGAAGAAATTAGGCTTTCCTGGGAGAGGATTTAAAACTCGAGTTCGAGACGTATTGATGCCACAGTGTGGGTCGAAAAGTCCAGCTGGGATTAAGGTAATTCAATTACAATTCTATGCGAGAACTCTTCCGCGCGCGCATCACAAAACTGTTTCGGTAAATATATTAAGTTTTCGAGATCTTGTAAATTTGCGTACGTTAAAAGGCTTTTTCCTCCTACCCAACGAAGAACATTTTTTTACGCCTCGTGGCGATTAGGGATTGATAAATAAATAGAAATATTTTAAATAGAACCAAACAACAATGCTTGATATCCTTCCCTTTATCCCTCTTCCTTTATGAAGTCATGCATATATTAAGTAGCGTATAAAGACCTTCACTTATGTAACAAAAATATTTAGAAATATTTAAGATATATTATTATAATTTTTTATAATTTAATTTTTTAATAATTTAATAATTTAAATTTTGTATTCAGAGAAAATATTTAAGTTTAGTTATTTAAGAATTCAGACAACAATAAATTATGAACAATATTGCTAAGTATTCAAATAACTCATAAAATCTCAAACACGAATATTTAATCAAATACTCTTTTAAATTAAAAAATTCATTAACAATTATAATGAAACTTCGGGTAAACATAGGATTTACGAGGATATAATATTATCGAGACTATTTCTGAAAGTTTAAGTCAAATATAGATTATTTTCAAAACTAAAGTGTAATTAGGTATATAATTTGCTTGTGTAAAATTTATCTATGAGTACATATGCGTACCCGTGTATATTGGCAATGAACGAAAACAGCTGAAATAAAGGATAGAGGTAATGAGAAATTGAGGTTTAAATATCAAAAGACAAAGTTTATTTATCAAAATTAAATGATATTTTTTTAAGGCTGTAAATAGGAATTTTATGTTTACTTACTTATCCTAGGAGAGTTACATCTTTTAATCTACATTTATTACTTTATCATGTGGATTTTTTATTAACTTATATTTTATGCAAAAATTTTAATATATTCATAGTGATGATTAGCGAAATAAACCAGAATTAATGAAAATTAAAATTAATATGCTGTGTAATTCTTATATTAATATTACTATATTTACAGAACGCAATAAATTTAATATAATAAACTAATACATACTAAATGAATAATATTGACTGAAAAAGCGTATAAAAAAGTAATAAAATATTGTTTATATACCAGTCTTTAATATTTTAACATTATTATGCACTTGACACATTTTATGTTTTAATAAACTTGATTTGCAGGGAGACGATTTAAAATGAACAATACACAAGTATATACTGGAGGATAAATAAGTATATTTTATCAAGTAGTATTTGCTCATTGGGGGTTAGAGTTAATCACATAAATTTTCAGGGAGCTATAACCTTTAAAAAGTAAACTCATTGCTTTCAATAGTAACCATTATATTATTAACGATTATAAAACATTATAAAACGATCGGCACGATCGCAGCATAACACGAACCAATATCTGAAAATAATTGTGCCACGTAATACAGATGAATACTTATGTCTATCGTTGACGTACCGTTAGATGTTAACGTAAACGATGATAGAAAAGACAAACACGTATAAACAACGAAAGAGACAGACAGACACACAGACAGACAGGCAGAGAGAGAGAGAGAGAGAGAGAGAGAGAAATGAGTAATCGCGCACCCTTACAATTAAGACTTGTCGAGTGGAAGATGCTTCCAGCCCCTTATTATTAAGCTTTGAAATAGAATGCAAATACAATTAGGCCAAGCTATATATAAGCCACGACGCGTATAACTATATTGCAAATAACTTAATTCTCCAGGTTAGAGAAACTATTTCGATTATTTGAGTTATTTTGATGACTTATACCAAATAACTCTTTGCAAGATATTCTCAAAATATTTTTCAATAAATATACAATTATGTAATACTTTATTATTATTAATTAAGTTGAAGTAAATATGACCTCACAGAATTATTACAAATATAAATATATTAAATACAAATATATTTCATAAAATATAAAGATGAATGCATTAAAATAAACATACCGAATACATATATTTAAAACATTCATTTTTTCAATTTCATTGAATTTTACTTTACATAATTTCAATAAAAAATTTATTTGATGAATTAAATTTTTATTGAATTTTATCTTTTTATTTATTCATTATTACTAGGTTTGTTGTGAATAGTAATTATAAATGATCTTAAATTCTTGAGTTTCTCAAATTATTAATAAATACCAATCAGGTAGAAGAATTTGACATGGAAGCATAAATGATTGGGTAAATATTTATTTAATTGTAAGCAAAAAAACCTTCTTTACTGGAAGAAAAGACCAATGAATAAATGAAGTGGAGTGACGTGATATTATTTCTAGCTTAGTTCACATGTATGTGTGAATACCAGCAGAAACCTTTATAAATAAGTTGAACCTTAAATATACTCTGCAACAGATCGACGTAAACAGAATAAAAGTTCTATAATATTATAAACGAAAACAAAAAGAATAAGAACTTTTATCTTTAAAATTTTATTTTTTATAATTCAATCATACGATTCACTCACCTCTGCTTAATAATATCTATTTTTGACAATTCGAAAATTAAAGCATTGAAAACTAGTATATAAAAAACTGAGAAAATTCCTTCCTGTCCATTAAGAACAAAGATTCGCGTAGAGTACCGATGATTCTCTGTACTATCGGTTATGATATCGAAGAGCTTTCTTTACCTTTATATATACACGCTGACGATGACCGATCTATTTTCGTAGATGTTCTTGGTCGACAAGAACATCGGTTACGTTCTCATAGAGAAAACCTTTCAGGTAGAGCTTTTACGCTATAGACATGTTCATCGTCTACTCAAATCGCTCGCGTGCACATCTTCATTTAAGGCTACAGAATCACGCTATTGGAATTACCCTTACCGAAGTTGAAAGGTGATTGATTTGAAGGAGCGATATTCTCCCTTCGATGATAGTAACAAGGATTTTGACTTAGGCTCGAGAACTTTGTCATTTCGTATAGAAAATCAATAGGTCGAGTGTGATTGCTGGGCTATAATATAGCCAATCTAATTTAAAGAATTTTACTTATGAATTTAATTTATGATAAATAAAATTTTTTCACTTCGTTTTTCAGAAAAAAACAATTAGAACTTGCTTGAACTATAAAAAGAATAAAGTATATAATAAATTTTATTCTATATAATGAAACACATAAAAATATATATTATAATATCATAACTAATTATAATTTATTATATAATAAAATTTAACATTATATAAATATTAAATGCATTTTTACATATATTTTTCTAATAAATTACTTACCATCTGAAAGATACACAATTTTAAAAAAAGAATTTAGCTTAAATACATATGGAAGTAGGACTGTTGGGGCCGTAAATTTAATTTTAATTTTAATTTTAATTTTATCCACAGGTTCAGGAAAGGGTGGGGGATAAAGTTGCAGCTAATAAATGACACCTTGGATTAGTTAGAACAAATATTATTTATTTATTTTACACCTACACAGAGCATAAAAAACCTCCTTCTTTATAGAAGGAGGAAAAAGCCCTTTACCTCTAATTTAGCATAACTGCATAAAAAACCTCCTTCTCTAAAGAAGGAGGAAAAAGCAGATATCGAACTAATTTGCGCTACTGGCCAGGCGCTTACGCTTACTAAATCGATACTTATTCTACCGCTCGCTTACTAGTATAGTTATGAGATTCGCAACGAGAAGGATTGTTGAAAGGATAAGCACCGGCCCAATCAGACCTGACCGTCATCCCAGGCAATCCAAGGAGATGGGTGACCAGCTGAGACAATTCCATTCAGACTTGGTCGTCAGACCTAGTACGTCCAAGGAGGGGGCTGGCGAGGTGACACAGTCCCATACAGACACAGTCGGTTCCTCTCGGGCGCAGTCCGATATGTGATCGGGTGGAGGCGTTCCCGTACCTCCACTCACTGGGCTTAAATTCAGACTCAATTCACCCTTTTAATCATACCGCTTACTAATTGCTCGATCACTCCAATGAAGTACCATGAGAAAAACTAAACACTGCGCGCCTTACATTATCTAATTATCGCTTGACCGCCCCTCTCTGGAGGCTTAAAGAAATACTCCATTGTATATAGTGGACTCTCGGGTTACTCGCCGCTAAGAATTTTACTACTCTCTAAACTAAACTAAAATTACTTACAACGCAGAGCAAGGGCGATGACAATGGCCTCGAACAAGGACTATATTCAATTTTAGAAAATATATTCTTATTTTATACATTTCTTCTATCTAATTTTTACAAATTTTCTTTTACAAATTATTATTATTAATATTATTAATATTTAATATTCAATATAAGGAGTTCAACTCCTCAATAAAGATTCTTAACAATCCTTCATTAATTATTTCAACAATAATCACAAAAATATAAAAAAATTAATATTTTATATATTTTTTTAATATTCAGTCATTTATTTTTTAATAAATTAATCATTTTTAAAGTCATTAAATGATTTTAAATATTTTTCATTATAAATAAAAAATATTATAATGAATATACATAAAATAATGAGTATACATATATACTATTTTAAAGTCAGAATTCTATAAATACATTGTAATTTAATAATTGGCTTTAAATTTTATAGAAATTTATTAAGTATTATGTAATACATCGTCAGTAAAGTAAGAATTAAGATTTGTCGATAGAAGCGGTCCGTAAATTAAAATGTTATTGCAAATTGTATGTTGAATCGTAAAACATAAAACCAAATCACATAACTGCATTTGTTAATTAACATAATTCTATTATTAGTAACATTGTTTAACAATATAAGCAAGAAAATAAATAAATATATGTCTTTAGAAGATGTAAACATCATATTATTGGACGAATACATTTTTTATGAAGTATGCATGCTATATTTTTATTGACAAAGCAAGAAATTCACTTTAAATATAATTCACGAATATTTATTATTTGTCAATGTATTAACCCTCGTTTGAATTCTTAGCACGGTCTTTTAATATATACTCTTTCGTTCAACTTAATTAAGTTTATTATGTATTATTCAAATAATAATTTAAATTCTAGATCTTTAATATACTTTATAATTGTATTTTTTGGATAATATATGATATGATCTTTAGATTCTTTAATTATTAAAATTATATGATCTGGTAGTTTGAGATGTATATGTGTTGCTAATTATTTATCCGCAAAATTTCTAATTAAAATATTTATCTATATAAGAAGAGAAGAGACTATCTATATATAAGAAGAGACTTGAAAATATAGAGTATAAATATATAATATTTTTAAGAGAAAACTGCAAAAGTAAAGATATAAGTAAAAAATTGATCGTTGGGCGTATGGAAAGGAAATAGTGAATGGGTGAACATTTGCGTCAACATGAAGAGAGTTGCTACCAACCAAGAAACATAATATGGGAACAAACTATCACGTTAATCATTATTTCACGCATGGTTAACCTTCAAGTCTTATCTCTGTGCAGCAGATGCTGCATTTTATTTGTAATAGCTTTTTCCAGCTGACATTCTCCTTTAACACCAGTGACCCACCTAACCAGAGTTCTTTCAAATTTTACACTGCCAATTTTACTACCTTTTGCCTATGGATTCTCTCGGATCAAATATATAGATACAAAGGACATGATAAAGAAAATCGATAGATAAAAGAAATACTGAATCGCCCAAAACACGGGAAAAGTAAATCTATAAGAAGAGGTTTTCCATCCTTCTCAATGTTCATATTCTTTTAAATTCATCAGTTAGACAATTCTAGAAATATTTATAATAAATTCATTTATAGATAATTTAGTCCTATTATATATTTAAAGAAATTTTCCATTTTCTTAGTACGGTTTATAAAGTTACACTATTTAACGCAATAATAAATAATTATAATTTATTTTTTTTTTTTTAAATCATTATTATTTTACATAATACAGAATAAAATAATTTTTTAACAATTTTATGAGATAATTAACAATAAAAACAATTTATATTAAATAATTAATTTTCTTTCAATAAGGATTTATGAAAATTATGTATATTATTATAAATAAAATTTCTTCTAATATCTCTAATGCAGTTTTATTTATAAGTATGAAATGTAAATCTGTAACTAATATTTATTAGGAGTACAAATGCGGTATCCCAAAACCTTACAATAATTATTTATTCCGGTTTAATGATAAATACTGCCACATAAACTTTTGCAACTAAAAATTGCTTATAAATCATTCATTAACAATTATTCTATTTAAGAATTATATGTTCTTATACAGTCAACGTATTTAATTTTTATTTTTTATATAATATTATAATATAACAATACATTGAATGAAAAAGTACTAAAGATTTTAACATAAGTATGAAAAAGAGTAGAAGTAAATTTCATAAAAGAGGCAGGCTTAAAGTCGATCTCGTTGCGCGCAACGAAGAGGGAGTGGGGAGATAATGTGTTTTTTCTTCTCAAAGAAAAATAACTTAGATAATGTTACTTGAAATTATAACTCACGCGTATTGCCCAAAATTTCCAAAGGGTCTGACTGCTCCCTTTCTTTCTGTCAACAATTATTTCATGGATTGGGAGGGTATTTAACTTTCCCCTTAACCACAAAAACGTATGGTCTATGAAATTCTTAGGCAATGAAATTATGTCAGGCCAGTATAGATGGGGACGGTTTCTTTGTAGATATATTGGGAAAAATCAGTATATTAATTCTGCCTCTATATACAAGGATTCAATTCCTATCTTACCTACCCAGCATTACCTTATTATTAGAAATTAAATACTAATTTAATATTTACTTATTCAAATTATTTAATTTGAATAAAAATTAATTTTAATTAAATTAATTTAATTTGAATTAAATTATTGTCATAATGATTATTATGACATTTTGTTTTAGCGTCTTCCTAGAATAATTTAATCTACGATTTCATGGATATTTATAGTACAATAATCTTTTTTAATAAATAAATAAAATAAAATAAAATAAATTTTATTTTAACGATTTTAGCCCGGTAGCGAAGTTTTCATTTAATAATAAAATTTTAACAGTCGATTTATACTGAAATAAGAGTTAGAGAAATAAGAATAAGAGTACTTACATCGATTTTCGCTCATACTTTATCTCTTAATTTTGTCCCTTTTCTATCTAATTTTCGGTAAATATTTGATTTTTAGCTATAAATATAAAAAAATTATTTGAAAGCTCAGCGACTTTTCAGAAGCACTGCGTAGAAGATTTGAGTATTCATTAACTTTACATAACCCGATGTAATCAGAAAGTCTATGCTTTGTTTAATATATTCGTCCATGAGGCTTCTAATGAAGGATGCAATTATTGAGTATCGTAATCTTCGGACTATGACATCATGTTCCGAGTAAAAATAATTCTCCATTGTGAATTATTCATTTATGCATTCATGTATCAGTCCATAGCTCCTGAAGCTTCATTTACTTTTCAAGCTATAATAATATTTGCATCTCTTATCTCACGAGCGTCCCGACGAGGTAGGAATCATGTGTATAATATGTTACATATTTTTTGTTTTCTTTATATATACGCGTTTGCATATCGGCTAATTTACACTGTCAGTTGTTATTACATCAATAACAATTATATATATATATATATATATATTATACATATAATATGATAAATATTTATAAATATATTTATATTTCGATGTCGACGCTGTTAATACTAGTTAAGCCTTCAAGACCCTTTTTCTAAGATATAAAATTACTAAAAATAGTCGCAACAATCATATTGACACTAATATATGTTTATATGCTACAAGATAAGGCGCAAATAATTGTCAGTAGACTCGTGAGATTTAAATATGTCAACTCTAAATGATTTTTTAATAGCTTTATCATCGGGAAAAATAAAGTTGAAAGACTATAACGAAAAAAATTTATGTACGCGTAAACAGTGACAAGTTTTACAATACTTTGCAAAGCGATTACGGGAATATGAAAAAATTTATCGGCATTACTGCCAGGAAATAAATTGTTACAGACTACTAATCTTGGTTTAAAATAGAAAATATATTTTTATTGATTTATTTACAATCTCCTCGAAATAAATACTCGAAGATGAATAGTGTATTCGAAGTGTACTCAGAATAGAATAAAATAGAATGGATAAGAATTGCACAAATGCGTACGTCTAACGGAATTTGTCTACGCTCCATTCATAAATTAATCTGATTTAATAAGAAGAAAAACTTAGAAGGTACTTAGTTACTACGAAATATTATTCCTCAAAAAATTTATAATTAAACACGTTGTTCGGGACCATCGTCGTTGCCCCTTTTCGCTGCATTGTAAATAATTTTAGCTATAGGTTCATATAGTAGTAAATTTCTTAGTGGCGAGTAACCCGAAAGTTTCCTCAATACAATTGAGTTTCTGTAAGCAGCCCGAGAGGGACTGTTAGCCGATAATTAGAAAATGTAAGTATAGTTTTTAGTTTTTCTCTAGCCCGAGAAGAGCGAGCATTATTGCTGCGTTATCGTTACAGCGTGATGAAGGAAAATATAAGTCGCTAATAATTATAGAAGTTTCTTCAGCCTGCAGTGAAGTTGACACGTTGAAGCCCAATGAGTGGGAGTCCTGTGACGACTTTGCCTGAGCACGTGCGGTACTGCGCCCGAGGGGAATGCTGGGTCTAATTGGGACTGTCCCACTTAATCACCCTTCTCCTTGGATACACTGGGTTTGACGATCAAGTCTGAGCGGGACTGTCTCACTTGGTCACCCACCTCCTTGGATTAACGGCTCTGACGATCAGGTTTAATTAGGCCTGTCCCACCCGGCCGGCACCCTTCCTCTTTCCTCTTTGCGGAGCTTATAAGTGTATCGATAATCAAGCGTTAGGATAAGTACTAATTTAGTAAGCGTATGCGCCTGGCTAGCAGTGCGAATTAGTTAAAGATTTGCTTTTTCCTCCTTCTGTGAAGAAGGAGGTTTTTTATGAATCTAGTTTAAAATAGCGGTAAGTGGTTTTTCCCCTCCTTCTATATAAAAGGTTTTTTATGCCCATTAAGGGTCGGGAATAACATAAAATAATATTTTTCTAAACAAATCGAAGTGTTGTTTATTAGCTGTAATTCTACCCCCCACCCTTTCCTGAACCTTAACGATTATCAAATTTAAGGCTGTAACATTATGGTCCTTTGAGCCGGACAGAGTTGCAGTGTTTAATTAACACTGAATATTATTTAGTGAAATAGATATTGTTAGCTTAAGAATAATCTTAGAATAAGTAATAGTTATCTCATTTGAAGTGTAGTGCGTAGTTAGTATAGTTTAAGAGTTAGAATTGAAAATCTATTATATTCTAGATAAAAACTGTTGCGCTAAGAAACGCAGCTAAGCAAGATAAAAGACTGTGCGTATGGTTATGTCTATAAATATAAGAAAACATTAGCTAAAACATATTTAAAGGTTTCAGCATTCACTGTAGTGTACTGAGACACTACACATCTGAAAACAATAGCTCCATTGAAGTCATAACTTCCGTGAGGACATTACGACTACGAAGCGTTTGGAGAAAAGCGTAAGAGTTTGAATAAGTACAAGCCAGGCGTTGCACCGATGGGTCTGACTCGGCCCACTGAGTGTGCGCTAACTGGCCTCGCACCGAACACCGTGGCAATGGCCGATGAGCTCGAACTACAGACTGCTCACCTAATGTCGCTGAGTGCATTCTGCTACTGCCCAGCCGCCGCGCCGCTCCGTCAACTTTGGCCGCCGAATTCACCCGAAACTGCAACAGTTTAGTTGCTAGTCATAGCTAGATGACGCTTGTCAGTTAGCTGCCAACGCAGTCGGTGTGCGGATGTACGTATCTCTCGTTGTAACGAGAAGACTTGGCGTTATATGTATGAACTTTCTTAGTTTTTATCTTTAGGAACCCGTGACTTTAATTATTGATTGCGAATATTATATGTATTTTAATAGTAGAATATGAGCCTTAGGAAAACAGCCGGTTTAAGTAAGCTCATCAGAGCCTAACTAGCTCGCAAGTCAGAACTGTTCAGCTGGGGAGCAGATCTTAGTCCTCTCGACAGCGAATGATAGAGGAAACGGCAGTTGCAGGAAATCTTAAAGACGATTAAGAACTTATTGGAGGAAATTCATAAAGAAAATGTCATCATCGTCAGCATGAACACTCCTGCTAACGAACCTTACGTACGGGACAATATGTTCGAGTAGCTCCACCGTATATAAATATAAAACCCATCGAAATGGACAGCGAAGAGGAAGCTCGCCGGCTCATCTATGACCTCTCCCGCATACATAGAGGTGTGGCGCGACTCCCGATCGCAACAAAAAGTGTAGACTTCTTTTTTGTGGAAAGGGCCGCTTCACTTATGCATAATAATTCCTTCCAGTGTTGGCAAGCAATTCTGAGTGCAAAATTCAAAAAGGTGTGGATTTCGGACAATTTCGGTAATTCCAAGGATCTAAACGCCCAGTGCTTGCCGATCTATGAGGAATGCATAGAATATCTGGATGAACGTGTTCGCATCCTGAGTACTAGTCGCCCCATGTCAAAGCACTCGGGTCAGCGACAACAGCCTGGTCCGCACAGAGCCAAGTTTCGAAGGGCCTATCACTCTGTTAAGACCGAGATGTGCGCTCTATGCAACCAGGCTCACTCGATGTCAAAATGTGAGCAGTTCCTCAAAGAGAACGCCTATGAACGCTATAAAATAGCTAGACAACTGAACCTCTGCTACCGATGTCCCGAGCAACACTCAAGGACTCGGTGTAACAGAGTTAAGGACTGGTCACTTGGTAAGAGGGGGCATCATCCGAGCTTACAGCTAGATAAGAACCGGGACCAGCAACCAGACACCAAGAGTGATTCACAAGAGTGTTCACCGTATGTGAACACAGAGAACAGTCATGCACGATACTCGTCACGTCAATGGTGAAGTCCGTGGGGCTTACAGGTTCCGCTGCCTGCCTTCGACTGCTTTTGGACCAGAGCTCTGAGATTTCCTTCATTAAGGAATCCGTAGCTCAAGCACTGACCCTTCCTTGACGACACTCGACCCTATCGCTAACAGGAATTGGGTCGTTGAGTGCGGGAGTAACGAAGGGGTGTACCCGCTTGCTCCTACAGTTGATTGCACATCCTGAATATTCCATAGAGGTAGAAACATATATTTTGCCTCGATTAACAGCGCGGTTACCCCAGGTCGACTTAACTGAGATATCGCAGGAGTACCTACAACTAGCTGCATTAGCTGATCCAGATTTCTATATGGATAGATCAGTAGACGTAATTATTGGCGCAGACACCTATGGCCACCTCCTACGATCGGGCCAGAAACAGATACCGAGCAAGACACCATACTGGGCTGGATAGTCTCAGGTCCGGTGGAATCCGTACAGTCATGGCGGCCGGACACCAAAGAGGAGACTTCGAATATTAGCCTCCATTGCCGAGCTGACATGGATCTCCTGGTGTCTCTCGAAAAGTTCTCTCGAAAGCGTACTAACACCGGCCAACACATTAACACCTAAAGAACAATACCGCGAGGACTTCTTTCGAGCTAGTTCCAAAAGAGGCAACACAGATAGATTCTGTGTGCACCTCCTCTTGAAATGCTATCCTCATTGCCTGGATCAGGAGATGAGGCGTATGGCTCTGGGTTCGTTGAAGGCTGTATATCCCTGTTTTATCAGTGACCCTACAATGGCGAAAAAGTATCGGGAATTCATCGGGGGACGGTTTTCGAACTCTTAATTCTGCATGGAGCGGAAGCACTCACCAATCATACCTCAACCGGTTCCTCGTACCCTCCATGCATGTAGTCTCGCTGCATGGGGGTTTTACTTTAACCTCGGCGTATGTATATGAGTATACTTTGATCTTGGGTTGCGAGTTACTGATAAAAACCACCATAAGACGCTGTGTCAAATTCCCAATGTCCCAACAGCTGATGGGGAATTTTCCGGCAACCCGAGTTACTGCAGCACGATCATTTTTCATTAGTGGCGTAGATTATGTAGGGCCCTTGTATGTGAAAACGAGCAAGGGGCGCGGACATAGGAGCCACAAGCTTATATAGCCTTGTTTACATGTCTTGCTACCCGCGCCATCCACTTGGAGCTAGTCAGTGATGATTGACCTTCGAGGCCTTCATCGCCGCCTTTCGCCGATTCGTGGAACGACGCGGTCCTTGTTCCCGTCTATTCAGCGATAATGCTATCAAATTCCATGGAGCCGATCATGAATTAAGAATCATCTTTCAATCGGCCTCAAAATTTTACAAGGAATCCGGAGCAGCCTTGGCCAATGATGCCACGGACTGTATATTCATTCCTCCGAATACACTACATTATGGTGGATTCTGAGAGGCGGGTGTGAGGTCAGTCAATCACCATCTTAAACGGGCCTTCAACCTACACACCCTCACTTTTGAAGAGTTCAGTACCGCCTTAGTTGAAATCGAGGCATGTCTGAACTCACGTCCCTTGTGTCCTTTGAACGCTGACACCGATAACCTCACGGTCTTGACTCCAGCCCATTTTCTCATTGGACTACTCTAAATAAATATGATCCCTGATGTAGAGCCGTGGGAGCCGCCGAACAATCGCCTAAGTCGTTACCAGCTTCTACAACGAATCCGTAATCAGTTCTGGAAGAAGTGGTCAATGGAAAATTTGCAACAACTCCAAGTTAAAGGTAAATGGAGGGTGAATAAGGACAACCTCCGACCAGTCCAAATTGTCCTGCTCCGTGATGATAGGGTACCTCTCATAAAGTATCCATTGGGACGCATTGTAAAAACGTACAAAGGTGAGGATGGTCTCGTCCAGGTAGTAGTGATCAGAACGAGTACTACCATATTAAAACGGTACATATCCAGAGTGTGCGTCTCATATCTAGACGAACCTCAACCTGAAAGGAGTCTAGAGCTCTAAACTGAACAGGAAGTTCGTCCGAGGGACGAAGCCGGGCGGTGTATTCGGGACCATCGTCGTCGTCCTTTTTTGCTGCATTATTGATTACAAATTATTGTTTCTTAATAAATATTTTTGATTAATTTTAAAATTTGATTTAAATTTTAAATCATTTATTTATTAAAAATATTTAATATACTTTCATATATTCTTACGTTTTATGTTTTTAAATGCAATTATCTGTAATGAATTAAATAAGTAAAACAGTTGAATTATTTGTAATAAATAAAAAACATTAAAATATCATAAATATCATAAATTTAAAATGTAAATCATAAAATTTAAATAAAGTTTTATAACACAGGTAATTAATAATTAACAGTTTGAAAAATAATTTAAATGTTAAATTACCAGCCTATTATATAAACTATAGTCAATTAGAATTTATTAAAATGGTATAACTTATAATTATGTAGCGAAATCAAATTTTGAAGACAGCTTTTATAATAATAAAAAGAATTAGGAAAAAAATTATTGAAATGTACAAAACCAAAACTTATATTTGACTTTGGAGGTTATATAATAATTAAAATAGATTTTTAACCATATTTATAATTAAAATAATTATTTTTTATTTTTCTGTTATTTAAAAAGAACAAACAATTTAGAAAAAATTTAAAGTTTAACTGTAGATACAAAATGTCAATAAATAAAAAAATTCCTTTTTATAGTATTCAATTAAAATTAGCTAAAAATATATATTTGAACTAAAATATATATTATTTTTGCAATAATTATTATAAATATAATGAATAAACTACAATAAAAATCTACTATACAGAATGAAAGAAATTTATGTATTCTTTATAAAATGACTTTTTATTAAAACTTTTCTTCTTCAATTTAACTTATCAGTGAATAATAAATTAAATAAATTAATGTGAAAACTTTTTATGAAAAAATACTAAATAAATTATATTAAGAATTAAACATATTTATATATAATTAGTATAAATTGAGAGAAATTTAATGCCAGATTAAATTAATGTTTAATAATTAATATTTCATTTTATAATTAAAATTTAATATTTAATATCAAACAGATTTACTATGAAGTATTTATGCACGCATATACATATTATAAAAAAATTTATATATATATTTACATACATTAGTATCCAAGATCACTTTTTAATAGCATTTACTTTCTTTATGTAAAAAAATTATCATTAAGAAATTTTTCATTTTGTGATATATTCATATAAAATAAACCTTAAATCTTTTTCATAATTAAATGTTCACAAAATTAAAACTTTTTTTTTGTATTAGTTCATTTTTAATATTATATATTATTATATTTATTGAAATATTTTACGCATATTAATGTACATACATATATAAGTTTGTATAATTATAGACTTTTGTAGCATTAAGAATTTTTCAAAAATATTTAATTAAAAAATATATTGTGAATAAACAAAATATTCGTTTTCCAGTTGTTGAAACATTTATTAAATAATTATATAATTGTATTTATCATCACAAATATAATTAATAATAAATAGACCACTAGAATTGCTTATAAGTTCTGAACATTGAATCTGATTGTAAAACTACCCTAAAGTCAAACTTTAATTGTGAATAAAAGAAAATAAATTTGATCGATAAGTATATCGAATATTACATAGACGGGAAAAGGATGAGCATTTCTTGGAGGTGGACGTTTTGATGAGGGAGTCAATATAGACAAGCAGAAATAGAACCATTATTCTTGATTATTTTCCAACTAAAATAAAGTTGCTCGTTCGTAAAAAATGAGATAAGGGCGCGTCAGTATGTTGTCTATAGGCCAATAAAAATTCAATTTTGGGTCATCAATAATATTTATTACCGACGGTCCTAGCTTTACATAACTAGACAGAGCCATTTTTCTCATGGTATTTTTCATTCACATAATCGCTCTTGTTATAGAAATTGTAATCTTGCTCTAAATATAATGTTATTATATTGTATAATTTAATTTTTATTAATTAAATTTATTATAAATTATAATTTTAATGTTAGGCTATTGTATATAATGAATTCAAATTATTTGCACTAGTGTTTTATGATTGATCTAGAGTTGAACACGTTAGTAATATATATAATATTAATATGCTATTTCTTTTTTTTATTTTCTTTAAAGAAATATTTTTTAAATAATTTTACAATTTATTTAACTATAAGTTATTTTCAATAAAGTTCTTTGGTTATTATTATGCTACAATTATAAAATCTTATACAAGCTCCATATATATTTCATTCACAATAAAATAAAATAACTTAAGTAATAAGATTGTATAAGTAGAGTAGTGAAATTAATTTTATATTTATGTAAGTCTGGCCTTATATCATGTTAAGACAGAAGTACTTTATATTACTTCATAGGCAGAATTAAAAGGTGCTTACGTAACCATTTGCTTATCAAGATTCGCAAATACAGAGGATTGTTTTAAGGTCTTTGACAAATAAAACGGAAGGTGTTTCCCATTATTAGATGATGGCAGCTCATAGAAATTTGTTATATATACAATTAGAAATTAAGTGGCATATAGAATATAAATATCTTACATTAAATTTTGAGGTCACAAAAATATTTAATATATTTTTAAATATATCAAACTTCTAATATTTCACACATATTTAATAAAAACAGTTTTAAATAATTTTATTTGAAATATTATATACCATTAAGAAAAAGGTTAATTTAAAAATAGGATATATTATAACCAATGCATTTTTATTACTTATAACTGATCACTTTTCAAGCTTAAATTAATTTTTTTAATATTAGATGACATATTTAAACAATCATAAGTTTTCACAAAGGTACTTCGTGTCTTTGGAGTGATTTACTGAATATAAAATATGGTCCATAATAAATCAACAAAGTAATTATTTTTTCCACACAGTTACTAAGCTTCTAAAATTTAAAACATTTCTTCTTTGAGTTAGGATCTAAATTAAATTTGTAAACTGATTTTTTACAGGCCCATTATAATAATTATTTTATTCATTCGATAAAGTAGAAAATATTATTGATTTAAAAATATAATAATTTAGTAATATATTAAGTTGAATACAATATACTCAGTACAAATACAATATATAATACGTATGCTACTTTAAACGATATTGCTGTATATATATATACATGTATTTTATATTATAGAATACATCAAATACAAAACAATTAGCTAAATATTGAATTTTAATAACCTTGAATTTTATATTAAAAGGTTCTTTTGTGATAAGAGTGATTACAAATTTTAGTCTTACTTAATATGTTATGTTATCACATCATAAATTCATGAATTATAATATTTTTTAAATTTCAATATTTTGGATTTTGTAAAATATTATACAACAGTATATAAAATATAAATGTATAATATTTATGGTATCAATGACAGACAATAAGTCAATTGAAATTTAACTGTATCTTATTTCAAAACATATACAATACTTTTTAATTTTTTCTCTTTAGAGAGTAACAGCTACTAGTATGTAATGACACAGAAACGTATATTCGAGTTTATAAGAGTTTTGCTTTACAGTTAATTAAGATTCTTTATGAATGTATTCATAAAGTATAGTACTTCAGTAATAAATTTTTTTTTTCGTAGCAACTTCAATCTTTCCTATATTTAATTGTATTTGTATTTTATTAATGAAATCAATTTCTTTATAATCAATATTTTTATTCTTATTGTGTTACTGTCAAATTTAGAATGAATTTACTTACGCATTACGTAATTTGTTACTGTCTATATAAAAGTAAATATTATTTTAATGCAAATTTTATAATATTCTACATAAATTTAAGTATTATATATATATTTATGTAATATAAGTAAATAATTGTATTACACTATATACATTGCTATGTACATCACTAATAAAATGTGGAGAAAAAAATGAATATTTTAATGAATTTAAGCATAAAATTAAGTTTTTTTTGGAAAAAGAATTTTTTTGTAATTTTCAATATCAGATTTTATATAAAAGAAAAATATATTAACAAAAATGACTCTGTCGCAAGCTGTCCAATAGGTCTTGTCACTCAAATTAGTCGAGATATTTCTATATTACAATATTTTTCCGACAACTCCACAACCAAATGCAAGAGCAGAATTTGATATATATTTGATATCTCTGAAAGATCTATACTTATTTATTGTCTCTTCCGAACGATGATGTAACGCGCGACAGATCCTCTTTCGCGGCAAAAACATCAATAATTATGAAAGAGTGAAATTAATAATAAAATACATGCATCCGGTGATTTCTCAAGTAGTATGCTTAAATGCTTATTGCGAAAGAGCAACCAAATTATGGATGTTTTTTAGGTCAGCTCTTGCCGAAATAGAGAGTATCTAT
Source organism: Ceratosolen fusciceps (assembly GCA_018883505.1). NCBI lineage: Eukaryota > Metazoa > Arthropoda > Insecta > Hymenoptera > Agaonidae > Ceratosolen > Ceratosolen fusciceps. Next base: position 66,252 of record RCIC01000021.1, on the reverse strand, counting down.
CTATCAGTAAAAGGTGAGTTGGTGAAGAAATATTTCATACCATGAATGAAATATAAATCATCAATTAACTTATTTCTTATTACAAATATCTAATAAAAAGGCCCACTCGTGGTAGCAACTGTACATTGCAACAGCAATAAAAGCAAACCTTATCCACGGAGTTCCGCTGGACAGTAGAGAGTGAATGTTCTTATAGATAGTTAAGTATCTAATCACACCATTTAAGATCAATGCCTCTTAAAGAGTTAAAGACAAGCAATATTGTTTTATTCTCTACCCTAAATCGTTATTAATATACATTAAATTAAATAAGCGAATGCCTATAATTTTTTGTGCAATGGGTAATATTTTTGTGTTTTTTCTTGTACTTTCATTTTCCATTTTGTCCATTTATTTATTCATCTTATTTAATCTAATATTTTAGATGAATTATTCATTTAATTTATCTAATATAATTGATGATAAATTTTTTTGTTATTCCTTTTTCTTTTAAAAGGTAATATATTCTATTTATATTGTATTTATTATATATATATATATTATATTTAATATATTTATATTATATTTGATTAAAATTGTAAAGTTATAATGATTCTAAAAGATAAATCAATACACGCATTCAACAGATTCTGCACTCAGGCTATACGAAAGTACCTTCCCTATTTTCATAATCAGAAATCTATTTTTCTAATTTCAAGCATATTAGTATGAAAAACTGATGGTTACGTCTAATTTATTTATATGAAACTATTGAGTCCTTATGGCTTCTGCAAAGTAGATACCTTTGTGAGACAAATACCGCCGTCAGACGTCTTACTATAAAATTATAGACATTTAATGGTCTAATATCATAAAATTTATTATAAAGTATATTGTTCTCATCTATTGACAATCTATTTATAATTATTTTTACGTAGATTATAGTTATTTTAATTCAGATATTCATTCACTATATATGAAGCCTTACATGCAAAACATTTACGTATCTAGTTCACGTTTTTAAAATGAAAAAATGAAATTGCTATCTACAACAATTTTCCCTAAAATAAAATATATTCTTTTAAAATTAAATATATAAATAATGTGCTTGGTATCAGTTAAACTGAATTAAATGCAATTATGAAAATGTTTTCGATAGATTCACATTTATAAATGTAACCTCTCACGGCGCTTTCAACTACAGAATTGCCGGCCCCGTGCGGGTCGAGCTGCTCGCATTGCATAATCTTGTATAGATCGAACTTCGCGTTCTATCATCAACCGAGGATCACTACCAACACTTATCACACATATCCTTTTACTATCAGTGTAAGTGCGTTCTGCTTCTCGCGGCATTTGCCACGATTATCATCGACTGTTACCACTGTGTAAAGTTCGTAATGCGCGATCATGTGTATGATCTTTCCTTGGGATTCACGCGCTGCCACTAAGCCCCATAAAAAGGACCGTTTTTCGCTGTAGAGCGTCTTTTTTCTCATTCGGAAATCGTAAAAATCCTCACAACTTTTTCTTGTTTTGCTTTTCAAAGGGAAGTAGTATGTTAATCTTTTTTTGGTTCAGCTTCTTCCAAAATCGTATTCGCCAGTCGGGGTGGCCCAAGGTGTGTATATTAGCTTATGTTTTATGACAGCTTCGCGACACTGTGTGTGTCCAAAAAACCACGAAGGGTTTTTATCTGAGCTTGAGATGTACTCGTTGCAAATGTTTAAATCTATGCTACGATTATCTTTAGAATTTTTTAATAAAATAATAAAATTTATTTTATGATATGAAATATTATAACAGAGATAGTGAAATGCTTTTTTCAGTTGTGTACAGCTGTTTCCGCATGGTTATCACAAGCATTGTATTTTTCATACTGTTCATTTTTTCTTATTCATTATTTCATCTCGAATTTTTTACTCTGCTTTATTTTATGTAAATCATTCATATTTTCATTATTCATTTAAATAAAATTTTTTTTGCATTTATTTTCCCATTCGTTTTTTATTTATCATTTTTTAACATTACATTTCATGTAGCTTTATTTTTACTTACATTCAGAATTTCTTATAAATATTATCCTACAGTATCTAATTTGGGTCTAATTAATGATTTTATTTATCGCCGTGAATATGTTTGATGATACATTATCAAACATTCTCTTTTCTTAATAATAGCTGAAATGAATTATGTATTACTATAATATAATTATAATAATAATTAATTTTTTTATAATCATCTTATTTTAGTGCCTGTTTATTCGAGTTTTGAATAACTTTCACTTAATTTTCAACTTGTACATTAATTTAACTTCGAATTTTAATGTGCATAAAATGCTTTAAAATATTTTTGATCAAATTATTATAAGTTTGACTATAAATAATTTTACTACAAATTTCATTGAGATCAAAAGTATTAAAAATATATTTATCTAATTATAAGTTTTGAATTAAAATTTTAAGCATATAAATATTTGCTGTGGCTCACAACTCCGTACACATTTCTTGTTTACATCGAATTGATGTCTACTTTAACAGCTGGTTATTAAGTAATAAGAAATTATTTTTTACAAGTTTTAATTATAAAAATTATCTTAAAGGTGAAACAATAAAAATAATTAATCTTTGTGATTATATTTTACTCAAGTATTTTATGAAAGTAAATAATGAATAAATTTGATAGGATATTTTTAATAATTTAATAAAGTTTTATTCCTTTTTAATCATTTATAAATATATGATAAGGATACTACTCTACGAAAATCTAACAAATTTATTTAATTCTGTAAGGTATAAAATAATTTTTATAAGAAAATACATTAATCTTTTTATTCACAGAATAAAAATAAATTATTTATATTTTCTTCAACATCTCAATATTTTTCCGAAATAAAAATAAATTTAGGTATATAATTGTATATATTAAACTATTCTATAAATATTTTTAAAAGATTTCAAAATAAAATTTGTTTACTTCATGACAAATAAAGAAAATTATAAAAATATAAAAAAAGAGAAAAAAATACTTGTACGATATCATCTCGCGAGAATGTCTACCTGGTAAGAGCAACAGAGGTTTTGTAGCCTGATAGAGGTCTCCTGAATTGCACTAGCTGTGAATACAGGTGGGCTCCTGCAATATCATTCCCGCACTAATCAAGATAACTTTATACATATAATCATAATAATTACAAAATTTTATATTAAAATTTTAAATATAAAATATGTGATAAAAGTTTATCCCTTGTACCCCTTTTCTCGAGACATGAACCAATTAAAACGAGACTTATAATCAACAAATGTATAAATACAGACAAAATTTATTATAACGGGGCTCTGAAAAGAATTGTGATTCACGTCTAACCATACACTGTAACAACATATAAAAAAATTCATTAAAATTAAAAATTAAAATTTAATTATAACAATTTCAATTAGCCTTCTCTAGAATAATCAAGAAGAATGGACACATGACCGATTTGCGGTTGAACTGAAGTAATTTGTTCAGCGGCGTTGCAGTGGTAGTGACGTGAGTTGGACAGAAGGAAGCAGCTCCGGAAGTCCGGCAGCACTATTTCGTTTGATCCATATTCTAATAATTTTATAAGTGCCATATTAGTATCCACCCAGTACCCACAATACTTTACTTTAAACCGCTGAATATGTTAGATTATAATTAAATTTACTATTTTGCTTTCAGAGCTGTACATTAATATACAGCGATCTTATTTCATAAAATTATTCCTTATTTCTTACAACATAAGGATAAAAGTCCTTTTTCACTCAAGTAAAATTTTCGGTTTTACAGAGATTTATATTATACAACTGATACTATATAGATTAGGCATATACATTATGCCTAAGGACCAATTTATCTATAGTATTAATAATAAAATTAACAAATACATTAATTAATAATAAGAAGAACAATATATAGGCATAATATTACTACAGCCAGTAGATAAATATCCTTGGAAATATAGATGAAATTATTTTTCTTGTTGAGATCGACCAGGCAAACTACGTGTATTCTCAAGCAATAACAGCGCATATGTGTGTTAATTCCCCAAGAATACGCGTCGCCAACCTGTTCTTTGATGTATTCAAACTTTAGTATATGTGTCGTGTAAAGTTGTAACTGCCAAATTTCTTGATAAAAGTATTGTTGAACAAATATCAATATTTTGTAACAAATATTTATGAAATTACTAATTAAAATAGAAACTATTTAATTTAAAAAGTACATGGAAAATTAGTTATTGTAAAGTAAATCAAACTTAACTAATATGCACGCATATACACCAACATTAAATACATTTATTGATATAAATAATTATGATTATTTCTTAAATTAAATAATATATTCATTTATATTTTATTCACGTTTATTCTTATATTTTATAAATATGTAATATTATAAAATTATTATATTTACCGAAATTATTATTTTTAAAATAAGTTGTAATAAAGAGAACATATTTGTAATTTTTATTTTCGAAATATTTATAAAATAATCATAATATACAAATTAAATTATAAATTATTTTAAATTATATATTGTACTTTTTCTATTATTTAATCCTTTTTTTAGTATATCAAGTAATTTACTAATTATTTTACAATTTTTTCACATAAATATACCTTATAAAATATTAAATTATACAATAATATATTATTTTATTTGAAAAAAGTTATTTTAAAAATATATTTAAAAGATTAGATTAATATCAGTCTGTGTAATATCTTGCAGCATATGTTTAAAATATTAAATACTATATACACTTTCATTTGTACGTAGGTATTCCAAATAATAACTTATATAATTAAAAAGTTAAGCTTAACATTATATAAATTCTTAAAACATCAATTAATATAGTAAGATAATTGATTTTAATAGAATTGTATATCAAATAATAAAGAAAAAATTTTAATTAATTTGTATATAATTTTTAATATGCTAAAATATATACTCATGATAGGAAGTAATAAAAGAGATGTATGTTAAGAGATTGAAAGAGAAAATGATATAATGATAAACACCATTTTACGTATGGAAAAAGAAATTAATTTTAATCTCAGTTCCGCCTGTGGAAGAAGCTTAACATACTTTAGAATATTCGGCTGGCTAATGTTGGAAAACCAAAGGAATGACTACAAACAGCTATATTCCATTAGTATTATGCGCGAACCATTGTACCCTACTAAAATGCATAACAGTGCAAAAGAAAATTTATACGGAAATAGGACAATGAGCTTAAGTTATTTTAGTGAGTTATTGCTGCCATGGCTATGAAGTAGCATAAAATTAGCTCTAGAAATACTTTCAATCCTATAAACTTTACTCATTTTCTCTAACTAATCTTCCAAATAGAACGTTAATTTTTTTTTATAAAATAACAGGATCAAAAAATTCCAACGTTTATAATTTATTAATACGATTTTATAATTTAATGAAAAAATTATTTTGTTTTCTGCGAAAAGTACATTGGTTTTAAGAATTTATTAAAAACATTAATATTTTTTTTTCTATTATATGAGATATAATTGTATAAAAAATTACAAATTGCTTAAAAAGTATAATTTTCTTGTTGAATTTTTTTATATTTTTTTAAAACACTAAGAGTAATAATTTAAATTATTATTAAACTAAATATTATTTAAATATTATTTAAATATAAAAATTTAAATATTATTTAAATATTATTAAACTACTGCGTATACATTTGGATCCGTTAAAATTTTGATTTAAATGATAAAAATGCTTATAATAAAAATCAAACTTATATTTTAGGAGATTAATAAATAATTATTATAAGCTTCATTAAGACGACTTAAAATTATTATACAGTATTCTATTAATTTTATAAAAATTTATTTTTACATATAAATAAGGAATTTCAGAAATTATTTTTTAAATTTTATATCCCGAATATTATATATTCAACTAAACTAAATTTTACTAAATTTGAAAATAAGGCGTTAATAATTGATTCATTTATTTAAAGCGCAATTAATTTTATAATTAATGAAACGAATCAGCAATAATGTAATGATTATTCATTTTTAATAAATTTAAATAACTAATTTAAAAAATTGGCGATGGAATTAGTAAGATAATGGTTTATAAAGTTTCATCAAACTTTTACTAGAGAAAGAAAAAGTAATCAGGATAAAGAAATAAAATAAGGTTGTATTAATTGACATAGAGTCCCATATACATTGTTAAAATAGTTTGAATACGTTATGTAAAAGATTTCACATATTAAAATAGAAAAAGTAAAATAGACAGTAATTAAAATTAACTACCTTGAACTTGGTACTATTCAAGTGGATTATTTCTATTAAACTGGAGCTCTTATGGCTTCTTCGATTCGTTCTCAATCTGCAATGTAGATGATTATTCTATATCGCACAAGTCACATAATCTTTGGTGTCCTATCCACTTCCATTATATTATATTTCAATTCTAACAATTAAATTTTAATAACATTTCTAAAAAAGATATTTTTAATTATTATTAGTTTTTTTAAATTTATTAAAGAAATATCATGAATTTATACTTTTATGTATGAACTCAATTTAGTTGTTGATATTAGATTGTATATTTAATCTAATATAAATTTAACAATGTATAAGATTTTTTCAATTTTTTTCAATTAATTAAATATTGTAATTAAATATTTTTATAATTATTAATATTAATATAAAATAAATTAAGAGTTAAATTTTTTATTTGCTTTAATTTGTTATTCATAAAGCAATATTTATGCTTATTATTTAAAGATTTAAGATATACACTGAAGCATATATAATGATAACTATTGGAATATTTGATGTTCGTAAAATTTTTTTGATTCATTTATTAGACTACGTAAAATATGCTTTAAATTTAATTTCAGCTATGCCTCAAGCATTTCCATAGGCACATTATATTATCCTTTATCGAATCATGATAATAGAAGAGAACAGAGGTAAATTCAATTATTAATTGAAAAGTAAAAAAGGGAGAAAAATTTGTATCTCTATCAAATGTTATAGGTGAATGTATAGAATATGTAAGAGCATGTAGTGATAAACGGTATAAGAATGGTGTTAGTACCGGCAAAGCACATATAGTAGAAGCAATGGTAAACAGAGCTTCCTATTGCAAAAAAAACTTGCGCAAAAGTTTTTCGATTTATCATTAAAATGGCACCTGTTTTCAATCTTGATAGGAATATAGTTAACGTTGGTAATAAACGTAAGCCATTTCAACGAACAATTTCTGTAACGGGAAACGTTGTTAATTCTCATTATTTTTATTCCTATTTTTACCTTCTTTCTTCATTTTGCTTCTTTTTCACTTTTTATTAATTTTTTACATACAGACCATTTATCTCTTTTGACTCTAATTTATTTTTAGCTGATCTTTTTTATACTTGAAGTTAGTTATCTTATCATTAATCTAGAAAATTAACAATAAAGAAAGCCTTCTTATAGAAATTTATTATTTGCAAATATCACTTCATTTCTAAAAAATCAAGAAATTGTATTTAAAAAATAAAAACTTTTAATTATTTTATGTTTTAGAATTGAAGCATTTAATATTATCAATTACGTAAAAAATTCAGGAAAATAATCGGAGAAAATGATTTTTTTAATTTTTCCGTACTTCTTGAAAACAAATAATCAATCTCATTGTTTACGAAAACTGAAATAAAAATAGAATAATTAAAATAAATAAAACATTCATTTATTTATAATAAACTAAAATTTATTCTTCTTTTATCCGTTTATTATTTCTGATTCACAAGTTCCATACCAAAATTATAAATACTTCAACTCTTTTACATGCTAAATTACCAAAAACAATATTCTATACTATTTGCATATTCAACAATATAAATTATTATATTTTCTGACATATAAGAGTATTAATTTTAGACATTGTACAATAAAAAATAATTTCTATGTCATATATTTACTTATATATATATATATATACTGGTGTAAAGTGTATAATGTTAATTATTGATTTAACTTATATTATTTGATAATTAATTATTATATGACGAATATTTTGGGAAACTTTGTATAGTTACCGCTATTGGACGTAAGGTATAAAGAAGATGATTCGAAGAATGAAGATAAAACAAAATGCTTCGTGTTTTAAAATTATCTTATTATTATGTCAAAGACAGTTTTTGATGAAATACCATTTATCGATGAAGCCTCCACCTTATTGGCGAAAGTCGCCTCCCACGAAGTGGCTCGAGATAGTTAACGCTGGGCCTCCTGATCCTCTAACAGCATATATAGGAGATTATAATGATAAAAAAAGATTGTATTCTGCAGTGCATAGGTAAGCCCGCAGTCATATGTATTGTTATTTCATTTTGTATTACTAATCTGACAGAAAAATTATGTTTCCTAAAGACATCCGCCACAATATTTACATTATTTAATTTTTAAAATTCTGTACTCACTTATTATTTTATATTATACTTATATCAATAAAGATTAAAGATAAATTTCTAAAATTAGCAGGATTCTTAAAAAATTTTTTAAGCTTATTGAAGGTAAAAGTATATTTTCTAGGTAATTATATATTGTATATATATAAACATAATTTTTGCTAAAATTATGTAAATTATAACTGAATTAAAGTATTGAAAGCTGTTTTGTGTCAAAATCATTAAATAATACAATTATTTAATACTTAAAAATGTAATTAATTTATTAAAATTTGTTAATAGTTTTTTAAATATCATAATCAAAACATTATATTCCAATATATACTATATATTAAAATAATATTAAACAGGGTAAGAAATATATTATAAGGATATTAAGTTTTTAGTTCTTGATATTAATTTCTTAATAATACATATTTACGCGAACTTACAAATTTTTTTTTTTTTAATACAAATCTGAAATTATTTTAAATATATAATCTTGTTGACCGTAAAATTGGAGTAGTTCATTCTTACATGAAGAATAGTAATTAATAGAATCTAAAAAGAAAAAGTAACAAGGATTGTCAACGTTTGTAATATGCTATTATCACTTATTTTCAAACGGAATATTTTATTCTTAAACTTTACAAGTACTGAATACTAGCATCATCAAATGAGCGATAAATGAATGTCTTTGTAGCTAATATATAATGAAGATAACGGTACAAATAGTGTGTACAAGTACAAATAATGTGCAACACCCGAAGTAATATGGCTAACAGAAGTGTAACAGCTACTTCATGACTATTCTGAAATTATAAAAGAATTCAATGCTAATACAAAGTACTTATTGTTTTATCACTTTATTCTCATCTTCTAGTTTTAGTATGCATTTTTTATGTACAACAAACGTCTGTAATAATTTTTTAAAAATTTGTTTTAAATTCAATAATATTAAATTTTGAAAACAAAAAATTGTTTTATTTTATTATCATTGTATTTCCTGAAAGGTTGCGAAGGAGCATACACTTTTGTTGATTATTTTTAAATTAAGTAATTAATTGAACGAATAATACCGCGATTCTATAAAGCAAAAAGAGCTTTCTTATCTGAACTACTTTGAGCGTGTGGAACGGATGTGGAGATGTCAGCCCATTGATGACGGAAGGTGAGCGTGAGGTAACCACCGCAACGCAGCCTCGTGCCCTACGAGGAGTCTGCGAGGTAGCCTTGGGCCCTCGGATTATTCAAGGTTCCTTACCTCCGACAGCTAATTCACTCTCGACCGGGCTTACTTTAGTTCGGAAACGCCGTAGTGATGTTTACTCGAGTCCGCACCCTGATTTCTCGCACTTCTCATCCTCTATATAACACAAAATCACCTTTATAACTTTCGTTAAAGTATGCAAGAGCTATTTCTTATTTATACTTATAAGTATGAATTCGCTGTTTATGTAAGACTTATTCGTTGTCTGTAAGACGTACGCACAGTTTGTAAGACTTACTTATTTTTTGTTTACGCATCACATATGTTGCAATTCGTAGTCTCTCACAGACCCCTCTAGAACACTCCAAAACTAACTCTATAAGACATTGCCCAAAGCTGACTGCTTCTCGATCTTTTCCATTTGACTCGCATCTCCAAATCCGTTAATTTTTAATATTTAAATACTTTTTTCAAAACATTAATTTAACAAGCTTCCTTACTTACATTAATACTATTATATATATCTAACTATAAAAATATATTTTATATTATATACATTATACATTAGAGAACACCAAATATTATTAATACATTTTTGTGCATTATTATCTATATTTTGAATAATATTTTCAATTTTTAAACAATATTTAAATTGCCGTTGACATGTATAGCAACTAATATATTAGGAAAATGTTTGTGACAAATTTTCTTAAAATTATATTTAGTTAATTAATTTAAATTAAATTTATAATCTATACATATTTCAAAATTTTAAAAAAATTTGATTAAATTTATAAACTTATATGAACTTTTTGTATTTTTTTTATATATTTATAATTTTTTATATATTTATATTTTTATATTCATGGAATACATAATGTATTCCATGAATAAATTATGCAATAGAATTCATTCATTTCATTTTTCTATTGACAATTATATCATAATTAATTTTTTTGTTTAGATTATGGGTGTTTCAGAATTGTATAACTATAAGTGCTGTAGTTTAATTTAATATTTTTTTCTTTCATATACTAATAAATTAATTGTTTTTTTTCGGGTATTATATAAAATTTTTTAAAATTACATTGTATATAAAAAACAATTTTATATACTAAATATATAATTATGTATTTATATGTTTATTAAATATTATGAAAAGGGTTTTTATTGCGCTTAAGAATGACTATAGATTTTTATATTATTAAAATAATGTAAAAGATTACGAGATCTATAAAGCGGTGGCGCAAAACAACGTGCTAAATACTAAAAGATTATAACCAAGAAAAAAAATGTTGTCTTTACAATTTCACTTCCTACTATAGTAGTAATTGAATAACAACACCTTATTTATCTAATATTTAATCTAGTGATTGCAAATTTAATCAATTTATTCATAATTAAATTGAATACTTTATTAAAGTATTTTAATTCCTTTAGAGAATATAGTATATAGAATTCCTTTATGGAATATAGAATATTATAGAAATACATTAAAGTTAAAATCGATTTAAATAATAGCAGAATAAAGTACATTGATATTTTTTAAGAAATTCGCAAATTTTATATTAATATATTTGAATAATCTCACAATAAATAAGCTGTATTCTCTTAATTTCATATGAGTGTATTTAAACAACGAGAGTACAAGTCTATGATTTATAGCTAGTAATCTGTATAAATTACAATGGGTTGAGACAGAACCAGTATTTTGTACTTGGTTAACTACTGGGTTTAACACTTCCCTTCGTGTACTTCATTATACGCGCGAGGGACTCTATGATAATAACATATGTTTCAGATCTGAGAGTTTACGTAGTTGAGCCGCCGTAGCTGAGATCTTTATGATGGTAATAAAGCCTTTTCCCTAAGCAATTTTTCTTGTTTATTGCTTTATTAAATTACAAATGACTACTTCTCTCAATTAGGTGAAAACTATTGCCAAGCCTTAGAAGGAAGGTTCAAAATTTGTTAACAACCGCATTAATTATACACTTCTCATTTTGGAATAATTCAATGAGCCTGATAGTTTAAAAAAAAAATAAATAAAAAATCTATATTTTATTTTAGATAATATTCAATTTTTAACAATATCTCATTTGCTAAAAAATAACTCGTAATGAAGAAAAATAATAGTAATTATATAAGCGATATGTGTTTAAAAAACTTTTTAAAATTAAAAAGACAATAATAAATTATTATTTATATTTTACTTATATTAAATTGAATTATTTCTGTAAGTATTGAAATATAATTTTTCATTATTGAATTTACATATCATTGATTTTATATATTTTATTAATTTTTTACAGGGGTCATTTTTCAGTAAGATAATGTTCAAAAATAATTGTGTAAGATAATGATAATGTAGTAAAGTATATTCAATAAGGAATAACGCAACTGTAAATAAACATTATGTTTTTAAGTTAGAAATTAATTGCATAAATACGTAAAAGTTTATGAAACATTATAATTTGTGTATTATATATCAATTATATACTTTTATGTTTAAGCTATTCTTTTAAAAAATGTACTTTACCGCATGATATATTATTATAAGTGTTAAGTATACTCATATGCTAGAATAAATATAATTAAATTATTTAATTCTCAAATTTAAAAAATCCAAAAGGAAAATTTGATTCAATTTGATTCAGTGTAGTGCTATTACTTCATGCCCGGATGAAATTCACTGTTGCAACATTCAATAGACAAGATTTTTCGTTCAAATTCGTCATTTTTACGTCTATTTACATAAATTATATTGCAATTTTTTAATCAAAAAGAGGGCACTTATTTTCTGTTTAAAAATACACTAACGCATCTAATCTTATGAATCGAGTCCTGCTTGGATTTTCAAAAAGAAGGCAAAACAACATGAAGAGGATTAAGCAGTTTTACAGTGAGGCAAGACGAGAGAAAAAGGCATGAATATGAGAGCCTAGACTCTAATGATACTAAACAAAAGATAATTAGGTCGAGGACGAGAAAGGGGAAGAAGTTTAACTCGATATGAAACATAACAAGGACATTCTGTAAGTTAAAAAGGGCGAAAGGGGACACAGGAGAATAAAAACTGTCTATATCACTCGACATACGAAGTTCATTAGCGGATTTAACACAGTAATAAAATTAATGGCCTTCCAAAAATACTTGTTGATCCATCGAAGTCTCCATATTTATGCATTCATCGGCATAATTCTCTCGTGTTCTTTACGTCATCATGCAACCTTGTTATTTATGTTACGATTATTGCTCGTATAGTTTTGGTGGGGCAACAGAAAGGTTGAACAAAAGAGCCTAGACTACGCGAAATGACGGAAGCAGGAATTTTTCTTTTCATTCCTGTCGATTAATTTTGTGGTAATGCTGGAGATTAATCCCTTTTCCTTGTTCCCATTCCTCTTACCTGACTTACGGTGAATCAAGACTCTTCTCAAATTTTAGGTTGAGGTTGTGGTACTAGTCGGGGAACAGGTTATTAGGACTCGCCGCATAGCTGTTTGGCCCTCCTCCCTTTCATCTCAGCAACCTACTGAAGTTTCTTCTCGAGTTCTACCCGCAGAAGTATTTAGTGTTCACATATATTTATATGTTCACATATAAATATATTTTGTGTTCACATATAAAATATAATTAATTTTTTAAATATAAGGTTTATTAGAATTAAATTCACGTGTATTCATTGTATTTATATTTTATTGTATAAAAAATTTGCTTTAAAATATTCATAAATCGTAAAAAATTATTTTTAAATTTATTTTAATTATTTTGTGACGAAATAGTATTTTGAACATAACTCTTTGGTAATTATTTTGATACTCATCTAATTATTATATTATATAGAAATAACAGTCACAATAAATATAAAATATACTATTTATATTTGCACTGCATTTATATTTATTTATAAATTTATATTTATATATGCACTGCAATATTCAAATCAAACACACGCGACTTGACCTATTATCTTTTATCTCAACAATTAGCCGCCAATACATGGCGATCGGCGTGCCATCTAATTGCCTAATTACTAGCTAACACAAAAAAGCTAATCAGTACACTCCCCTCCTTCATCAAGACTAGCGCGAAAATTCACGAGTGCAACGACACGTGTTAAAATAAATAAATTGTAATTCAGAATTCGCCAATAAATAACTCTTTTACTAAAATCAGTGTTTCTTCATTTGTGATTTTCTCCAAAAACATTAATTAACGAAGATCAAGGCTTGCTAAACACAAACCTTGTAATTGCATCTAGTTTCATCGCCAGACGCGCCGCAGCACTATTAAAAATAATTAAATAAAGTTAATTACGATATAGAATTCAATCATAATATTGAATTTAATTCAATATTGTGAATTAAATATTGAATTGAATTTATTGAACATAATACTTTAATCATTATGGTATGTAATCAATATAGTTTATATATAAAGAATAAATGATTGAATATTTATCTACAAATATTTTTTAAAACAAAATTACAATATATATATTAATATAATAATATAAATAAAGATAAATTATAGAGTGTGTTTAAAAGAATGTTTAAAGAGTACATTTTTTTTAAAATTCTTATGGGTTATTCGAGTATACATTCACTTTACGGTTTCTCTTTTCTAAAATAGAATCGAAGTAATTAATTTAAAGATTAAATATATGTAATTTTAAAATAAAAATAAAAATAAATACCGATAAGTTTTATAAACATTAATTATTTAAAATATAGGTAAATGATTATGAATTCAGTTGAATGATAATAACATATTCAATGAATTATATTTAATAACAATATTATTAATATTTTTAATTACAGTGATTTTACATTTATGTTGTATGCGGGTCAAAGTAATCGATAAATTCATCATGAATTTACCGTCGTATTTACCCGGATAAATACCAGGACCCCTTTGGACTTATATGTAATATTATTGCGGATCTGCTTGAATTCAGCCTGTTGATTATTCTCCTTACAAAATCGAAGGCTAATTCCTATACTCCTAATCTTTTGGTTGACTCAGCAACTCCTTACGGACCCCCTAGATGATAAGGCTCGTGCTTACTCATCGCGAACCCAAGTTCTCAGCTTCGTCATAATTCACTGCTCGTCGCACACTTTTGGCGAAACTATGGTATGATTGCATGCGACACATTTTTGTTATGATATATAAAATAAATTCAAAAAGTTAAAAAAAGTATCTAAATGTGAAAGATGAATCAATTAATGAAGGGAAAGAACTATACGAAGCAAATGCATAAAACAAAAAATTGGGATATAATGTTACTAAAAAATATTAATTATTTTTTAGATATGTAATGCATTCTTTAATTAAAATTGCAATTATTATTTTAAATAGCCTTGTAACATATATACTATTTAATTTCGTGATATTTTATATTCAATTATATTTTGTATATTGCATAAATATATGGTCGTAAAGAATTTAGATTATAGATTTTCTATTAATCATAGATACCAGATAATTCGCCATTTAACTATATAAAATAATATAAAAACTGATTATATATTTAATATTTTTTTGTAATATTAAAAAAATAAGAGGTTCGAAAATACGGAAAAAACATAGATAAAAAGAAAGAAATAGGTTTTTGCGATACGTCTTTACATTAATGCGAATGTGTGGGAATATAAATATAACACAAGTGAGTAATCACACAAATGATTGTTTGAAGCAATTTAATTAAAAATAGAATAAGCTAAAAGGTATGAGGAGCTTTCTTGACTGATTATAGGCATTTGCTATGTTGCTATTCGCAACATGTATGCTAATCAATTGCGTTGATTGAAAGCTGACTTCACTATACATTATTATCAAGAATATAAGATTTTTAATTGATATATACATACACGCATACGTAAGCAAATAGAATCATTTAAATCGTCTTTACATTTCTATTGCTTCAAGTTTTAAATTGAAATAGCTAAAAAAATGAATTTTTTTATTATAAAAAATATTTTTGTTATTAAAATTAAATATATTACTTTTTATAATTATATAATGAATAAATATAACATTTTTTTTCTAATAAGTTTCAGGTTATTTTGATAACAAAGCAATAAAATTTAATTTGGGGACTTTCGTTTACATAAATTCATGTCTAAATGAATGTATAAGGAAGTGTAGCATACGAGTAGTATGTTTACGATATACGTAACGTGATCGGGATTTATAACTGAAATTCGTCAACGTATACAATGAATCTATATTTTTACTTCAGTTTTTTTTTTATTAAAATACACTTTGGCATATTTTATTAACCAGTGTTGGCCAATAAAATTATTATGCATATTTTCTATAGGTTGTTGATACCTTTATTTTATTGTTTTTATATGTTTATAAAAACAGAATCAATAATTTATATTTTACCAATTTAGAAAGTATGAATCATATTTTTTTACAATTATACGAATAGAAATAATAATTTATTTGAGTATTGATCTTCTATTTTCTATATGCATGTATGTGTATGTGTGTCTGTCGTGTGCGCGCGTAACATAATTATTACAAAAAATGATATATAATAATTTTGGGTAAGAGGTTCTTATCAGAATTATAGACTTATATGAACAAATATAAAGATAAACTAGTTTGAAGTTCCATTCAATTCTTTATTAATGTTTCTCACAAATAGTTGAAAAACCAATTATTACAAATTTTAGGACCTTTATACTCATACCTTTTCGGAAACTATTTCTTAAGCTTCATCGAAAACTTTGTCTAAGACAATCCTTTCATATATGGGTATTTCGAGCTCATATCGTTCTGTAAACTGCCACTTAAGCTTCTCCGTGATTCATTGTAAATAAATGTTTATTTAGATTGCTTCTTACTCCAAGAGATACAATTTCTGTAAATAATACTTTAACTGATTGAGATACATAAAAAGAAGTAGTTTTTTCCGTTTAAAGTATGCTAATTAAAGTAAAATACGCTGTATTGATTAAGTATTTACATATACAAAAAAGTAAAAGTAAAATCTTACAACATCAATGTGTTTTTGGAGATTGAGATTTAAGATTAAGATTTTAAACGCTTCAAGCATATACAAAAATACGTTCAATTACGTCTTTATAATTTCTTTTGAGTTAAAGGCAATGTTGTTTGTTTATTATTTAAATCATATCTTATAACATTATAATATTAGCCAGTATTTAATGACAAATTTTATAAACCGTAACAAATATTCTACAGAAAAAATCTGAAAATTTTCATAAGTACTTATTTTGATGATAGTTAAGCAGCTTTGAACCCTAACACATAAATACTAGATATAATATAAAAAGATGAAATAATAAATAAAAAGGTATTGCCGAAGGAAAAAAAGTTTTCCTATGTTAAATGCGTTTCTTTATATCGTCGTTAAGCTTTAATTCTTATAATTTTTTTTTCTTATAGAGTGATAATAAATATTTTATTATCGAATGTCTTATTTATCTCGAGAAAATTAACTAAACAATACTCGTAAAAAATATTATATTTTGTTAAACATAAAGAATAAATGAAAAAAGAGTACTAATATTTTAATGAAACCCTTAAAATATTACGCTAACAAAATTTTTAGTTATAGTATTTTTTTTAAAAAAGGAAGATTAGTAGTCACAAAACAAACATTTTTTATTTTTTCATAATTATAATGAAATTAAAATTACTTTTCGATTGTAAATGTTAATATAAATTATACCTTAAATTATTAGTTATTATGTTTTAAAAAGAAATTGGTAAAATCGTTACCAATATATAATTTAAATTTAATGTTTTTTTTTTATTTTCCATTTGAAATAATTAAGTCTGTTGCGGATTGGATTTCCTTCGAGCAGTTATAAACTATATGAAGTATTAATAAAAAGATATGTCATATATTGTCATTTATTGTTATACGAATAAATAAGTGAATAAGTGAATAAAAATAAGTGAATACATTTCGTTAGATGACGATTCGGAGAAGAATGTAATTTAAAAAAATCTATTTATGAGAACAAATTATGTGAAAGTGGAATGAAAGTAAAAGAATATTCGGAATATAGTAAATACGTACAATCTTGTATGGGAGATGGTGAGCTTGTGCCTTTTAAAAATGCGTTTGAATTAATAAGAAACCAGGAAGCGAGTTCTGAAGTCGGTAGGGGACTAGGCCTAGGTCTGGGGAGATTATGTGCAAGCTACTAATTAATTAATGTAAATTTTCAAAAAAACAATATTAACAGAACAATGGAAAAATAAATTATAGAATTATAAAAATTCTCTTCTATGAAGATTTATTATTTTATATTCTCTATTAAGGAGATATTGTATCTAATAAAACAAAACTTTAGAAAATGAAATTTTTTATTTTTTATTCTTTTTATCATTCTCATAGAAATAAATCTATAAAAAAGTTATTAAAGTAATTAAATAAATGATTATATTACATATTCTACTAAATAAAAATTATTCTAGTTAATAAAAAGCTTCGAAATTTTTATTAAATATGTAAAAAATTAATTTCCTTTTACACATACCGAATTCTTTCGTTTTCAATAATATCATTTTTTAAATCCTCTGTAACAATAAAATAATAATCAATATGTAATAAATATGTAAAAAAATAATTTCACTGATTGAATAGGAAATTTCAAAATTATAAAAACTTCATTAATAATAAAATTGATCATTTGCAAAAAGAGTAAATAAAGTATGGAAAGTTCGTTAAAATGTGTTATAAAGCTTTGTAGTAAATTAATTGAATAATAATGTTGATTTATAATGTCCTGCTATCGAAAAGAATTACAATAACAATACTCGAGGTTAATTTTTCCGTTTTAATACAATATGTGTATTTATAAACAAAATATAAAATTTATTAACTATAGCACGTGCTGAGACTATAGCGGAGTTTATATGCTTTCCTTTGTTTTTTTTTAATGGCGATAGTGTATCACGTGTTTGCTATAAATTTCAAAAATTTTATTTGATTTTACGTCTATTTGTATTTAAAAATATTTTCATTTACTCATTTTTACACATTATACAATAACCATAATGAAATTAGTTTTACATAAAAAACGCGATTCATTTATTTTACAGGGTATTTCAAATATTAAATTTTGAAACCTAAGGAGAGATGATTTTAATCTTGATATTATGATTCCAAGTTATGAGTCTAAAAGCACTGGTAGAGATTTGAAATTATCATGCGTGTTAAACTTTAAATATTTTAATTGATCACATATGTGAGTTCAATCTATTTTCCATCAATTTCAGAAAACGAATTTTTTCTTTTTAATAATTTCAGCAAGCAAATTTAATAAATTTTATTTCTATTCAAATTTTAACGTACGTGATTTGTTCACTGCTTTTTTAGTATTTTGTCGCTGAAAGATTTAAAAACTTAATGCAACACTGAAAATCCAGTGAAAATGTATAAAAATTTAAATCTCGATAATCATAGTATTTGTAATTTATTTGATAATTATTATAAATATAATCAATTTTTATTTTTTAAAACTTACTGTTATGAAATATTGTAATGCTTGAATTTTAACTTGATTATTTTAAACGGTTGAGTCAGTATAAATGTAAAATTAATAATTAGCTTTCAAGAAAAGCATATATATGAATACAAAATATGGCATATAGATAGAAAAATATATTTTAGTACTCAATTTATAAAATAATTATCTAACCTAATTAGTTTAAATAAATTCACATTTTCTTTCCCGTTGTTTTAAGAAAGTAGGACTGCGCGCGTGCTTACATTACTGAATTTATTTTTACTTCACGTGCAATTTAGTAATAAATATAGTAGTCTATGTTCTAAAATTTAAAATTAATAGTTGCTTTCTATTTAGGTATGCCTTCGTATCTGCATATGTGTATGTGTAACTGCGCAGATACGTATTTAGTATTGAAATATAAGATATTATTTTCATTATTTTATATATTAAGCACCGAAATGATTGCAAACATGAAAATTATTAAAATGTTTTAAATATAAATCAAAACCAATAAAATTGTATAGGAATTACATTTTCCTACATCATGCGCCATGTATGCACAGATGCTTATACAACCATCATGTTTTATTTACCTGTGTAATATTTGTTCATTACAGATATTAAACTAGTGACGAAATATTACATTAATCATTAGAAATTAAGAACAAATATAATATAAAAAATATTCTACGATTTATCTAATTAACAGAATAAATAACTAAACTATAAAATATTTATATAAAACAGGGGTATGACTCGGCAAGTGTAGTAAAACAACCACAATTTCCTTTAAAATACGTATCCAGACTTTTCGGGCATAGACCGTATTTTTACTATGCATGTTTTCATTTTTACTATAAACCCTAGCAAGCATATCTTTTGAAGGTTGCGCGCATCGCGAAAAATTCCCACCGGAAAATGGGAGCGACAAAGAATTCGCGAACATGCCTTAAATATATTTCGAAGCGCTCGCGGCTCTATCAGGCTACAAAACTTCTACGTTATTTTTCATTATTACACGCAGAAAATACATGCAGCTCACGTCGCGCGGCACTCGCGGAACCATAACACGGAGTATGGAAAATTAATGTCTTGGTACGTGCGGTGGAAGGGATATTGTGTAGTATATGAACTATTTTCACTAACTATTTACACTGGTTACACTAACTTGTGTAACCAAGGAGCATTCTGATCTCCCGGCGGTAGATTCTCGATCACAATGGTGAACAACTCGTGATCCAGAGTGGTCCGTGAGACATTGGGGATGGCTGGGAGGATCGTGTATCTCCGAGACACATCAGTACCATAATAAGCGACATCCCTGGCCTACAACTTATATGTATCACGTAATCGTGAGAGCTCTCCAGACACGAAATAATTATCCGCAAGTAGTTTTAAGTAAAATATTCATCTATATTATTCATCTATAAGTATTATTTACTGAAAACGTAAGTACAAAAATGAATTTAAAAATTTATAAAAAATGAATAGAATATAAATTATTATATCTGTAAAATATTTTTTAAAATATAAGATGAGAATATCATTTTAAAAACATTATACATGAAAAAATATGTATTTCACAAGTTTATTTTAATAAAATTACTCATGCTAAGCCTAATTAAAAAATTATTTTTTATTTTAAATATTGTCATATTAAATTTCGGAATTTTATACAAATTTAGCCTGTAAACTAATATAATATTTTAGATAATTATTATTAAAATGTGTATAAAATCTAAAAAATTATTTTAAAATCTATAAACATATATTTTAACGAAATTTTATATGTTTGACGTACATCGGGGGTCTCACTCCCGCCCCCGGTCGCTATCTGGCATTTTCACCCTAGGTATGGAGAGAGAGAGGGAGAGAGGAAGAGAGGGAGATAAAGAGAGAGAGAGAGAGAGAGAGAGAGAGAGAGAGAGAGAAAGAGAGAGACGAACATTTTCAGTGGGATTCCGTTAGGTTCGGAGCTGAGAGCAACAATGGGTCGGAGTTTGCCCGGATCCGAATAAATGGGCAAAAATATGGCATAATCTCCGCGCACCTGCTTTTCCTCGATCGCGTCCACTTCGCTGACCAGTAATGCAATGCAAAATTTTTTGTTGTACTTTAATTTACTTCTCACCGTAACTCCAGTCCTACTTTTTGATAATTCTTCCCTTATCATGTTTTCAACAATACTGTAATGGTAGCTCGTTGAAGTTCATATTGAAACGACATCGATGCAATTAAGTTAAATCATATAAATTTTATGTGGAATATTTTGAATTCAACTGTGTATAGTGATAGTAAGCCCTTAGAAAATATTGTACTGTACGTATTTTCGAAAACGATTTTAAAATCACAGTGAGGCTAGCTTCTCTTAAATATGTGTAAGGCGTATAACTATTGTAATAATATAAAAGCAGGTCTGATAAAACTCATGATATCCATTCTTTTTATTAATTTAGTTTTAGATGAAATACAAATAAATATCTGTATAAAATAGTAATAAAAAAAATGTAGGATCAACTTCAAAGAGGAGGGAAGAATTCAAATATAAGGCTCTTTATAATCAAATTTGTTCGAATTTTTTTATTATTCAAATTTTGTATCGATTGAAATTATTCATTAACTAAGAATATTAAACTTACATAATTATTAACATTGAAAATATTACAAAGATCTTTTTTTTTTCTAGGAGTAAAAATCGATATTTAATTTATCTGAAGCTTTGTTTTTAAGCTTCGGTCAATTTACTAATTCTCAATTAAACCGAGATCGGATCAATCCCCGAAGCTTTTTGGATTTTCTTATTGTTCATTCTGAGTCGCAACGCTTTTTGTATTTAGAAAATTTATGAATTATCCATCTGCATGGTACAGTTTCTTCAAAAAATAATGAAATAATTGATATTATGCGACAAACCTTTCTCTTAATAAAATATTGTGCATTTAGTTTGAATAAATAATTGAAAAAATAATTTGAATAAATTCTAGCTTTAGCAGACTCCGATAAAAAGGTTTTGAATAAAACAAATAATTAAGCTATATACGTAAGATTGTTTATCAATATTTATATGTTCTACTAACATTTTCAAAAAATTTTTACAAAAAATTACAAAAAAAATTACAAAAAAATTTTTGTGAAATATTTTTGAAATCGATGATAGTATCCGAAGAGATGATTACATATTTTGTGACATACGTTTTTAAACTCTATAGATTTTGAAACATAAGTTTGATAATTAAGTTATAGTTTATTAAAAATTCATTATTGTTTAAATAATTTTATCAATGTTTTCAATTAAATTAATTTATATAGTACTACAAAATTTGAAAGTATTTCAAAAATAAGTAAATAAACCAAACGAAACATAAAATATTAAAACAAACAATACAAAAACATTTCGCTTAAGCTAATTCATAAAATCGTCATTTATTCATACAAAATAATAATTATAAAGACGTAACAAATCAATATCAACTATTTTTAAATTTTTGTATGAAAAAATATTCTCAAGATAAAGTATTTGAATCTCAAGCTCAAATCACTAAATAGCTCAAACAATTTTAATGTTGCTTTTATTATGTATTTTAATTAATAAATTATAACACATATGAGTATTTTTTAAAATTATTATTTCAGTTAATTTAAAACAGTTGCAATATAATAGACGTACATGTATGTAAAAAGTTGAGTAATTATATTATTAATTTCTGTAACACACGTATAAGAATTTAAGCAAATGTGTAGAAAGTTCAGACTTTTGTGCGCATTCAATTTTAGTTTCTTACGTGAATTTTGTAATATCAGTATAAAAAGGTAACTATGGATGTAACTGTTAACAGTTAAGCCAGAAAGAGAAAGAGAGAGAGAGAGAGAGAGAGAGAGAGAGAGAGACTGTAGTAGCAGCAAAAGAGAAAGGAGAAAAATAATTTAGACGATTTTCGAATAATTAATGTTACATTTATTGGTTTTCTTTGTATTGTGATTTTAATAAATGATTACATTTTTTATCAGAATATACATATTCAAAAATATTTTAAAGTTAAGTTATAACTGACTAAAGTTTTAAAATAAATATAGCCTTTAATTTCAAAAATATTAGGCATAAATATCAATTCGAAAAAAAATTATATTTTAACAATAATAAATAATTGTTAATGATATAAAAGTGTTTCAATAAAAAATACTGTAAAATTTACAAATATTTACAATTATTACTAAAACTCAGTTTAATAAATAATAAGTGATCATAGCTAAGATTTTATACGAAAAAATTGTTTATCAGACCATATTGAATATATTTAAGACTTATATAAATGAAAGGAATAAGAAGTAGATATCACATAAAAGATAATAGAAGTATAGAAAAAAATAGACTCATTTGAATGTAATTCGGAGTAACGTTAACGCCGAGGCTAAATTTGAATTTTATGTGATCGCGGCCCTATCTATATTGCTTTACACTTCTATTCTCGTTCAACTTCGTTCAACATGTTTTTGACTAGTAAATAAATCAGGAAGAAAAGATCATCAATACATTGTGCGTCTATGCAATTCGGCTGAAAGCTTCGAGTTCTAATTTCGAATATTCGACATATATTAACATAAAGATCAATAAATTTTCTTTATTCTATAAATAGGAAAAAAAATTTGTGACAAATGAGGAAAGATGAGAAAAATATTATTAATAAATATAATATCGATATTAGTAATACAAATATTACAATACGTGAATATTATAAAATTAGAGATGAGGTAACTTAAAAACCAGATGCGAACGTTCTTAATGAGAAGTTTATGGATTTATGAAAATTAAAAAATTTTGAACTGCTTTATGGTACTGAAACATAGAAGTTGAATTCTATTGAAAAACTGAAATTTTCAGTTATTATGATAATCTATTTTTTTCCAGCAACATGATCAAGAATATTTGGTAGATGTTTCATATGTATTTTTTTAAAATTTTCTTCTATTACGCTGCAATGCTATAGAAGCCAGAATGCTTGCTCTTTAAATGTTAAAGAAAAACCAAACTATATATTCATTGTTTGATGATCTCCTACCCGCCCCTCTAGGGCCGCACGAGAAAGACAATAGAGTACCGAGAATAATCTCGGGTTACTTAGTGCCACTATTCTGGTTATTTCCAAAATTATACGTAATATTATTTACAAACAGTCGAAAGGCGAGGACGATGGTCTCGAACAAATTCTTTTTATAAACAATTAAGCTCCATTAAATTTATTTACTAAAAACACAGTATCTAATAAGTGATTCAAAATTTATTTCATAGAACAATGAAAAATCAAGAAAACAAATCAATATTTCCTCATGCAATAGATTTAATATAAAAAAATTTTGTTCACTAGGTTGATACAATTTTGCAACGAGTAAACATTGAATATTTTTCCTATTTTCTAGTTTTTCTAATGATTTTTTTTTAATATTAATTTTTGAATGCTCTAAGCGAATAATGTTCTTTCTCATTTAATAAAAGTATGGAAGTATGCATTTAATTTTAGCAGCACCACCTTGTAAAAGAAATTCGTCTGTCTGAATTTAAAAGCACTATCTTATTTCCAACAGGTAACTACTTGACAAATTCCAATCATATTTTTAATGTTAGAATTTGATTGCTTTATATTAAGGTGAAATGAGTATCTTTTATTCAGAACAATAATTTAATCAACTATCTTTTAAATGATTTAGTATACTTTGATAAATCGAAATATTAGTACTATTAATAACTTACTATGTAACATGTAAAATGTAGTTAAAGGATCGCTTAACTCCAATTGACTTTAATTATCAGGAAAACTGATATTTTTTTCATATACTCTTTTCATATACTTCATTTTAGGTATATTATTTTAGGTATATGTTTGTTTTTTGTTAATGGATTTATAGTGGAATAATTAAATTAAATTATTATAAATTATATTATACATTTTTTTATTTCCTTATTCAAGTATTTTCTATTATTAAAGCACCAATCATTTTAATAACTAATTGTTAAAAATAAATATTTTTCTTCAATTTTTTTTTATAATTAATTATTAAATAGATGAATTAAAATAATTTTACTATTTAAAATTTTTTTTTTTAAATGTTTTTGCTTTTACGTATGTACACATACATACATATGTATTTTTTCTGTTACGTGTAATTTATTTCTACAACTTTAAAATTTTGTATATTAGTTGGTAGCTGAAGATTAATATTTTATGAATTTCTATTTAGAAATTGTTACTATAATTATATTGTGATTGGTACACTTCGGACTTAAACAGTTAGATTGCGGTTAATTATTTTTCTTTATAAGCTAGATTGTACATAGAATTGAAGATCTCGGAAAATTATGATTCCATTATAAACTAGATTGCGTATAAGTATATCATATATAAAAAAAGGAATCACAGATTAAAAATAGCGGTAGGTTATATTTGTTTATGCTACGAGTCTCGCTGGACAGTTTTTATATCTAATGTTATGGGTGACGGGGCGGGATGCAACTGCTTTAGTTTTTATACTTTGCGAGAAGCGATGAGAAGTCGTGAGTTAAGATCACGAAGCGTGAATTACAATCGTAGGGTGTAAACTAAAATTACAGGTTATGTGTTATTTTTCTGTCTGGAATCGTAATTAGTATATCTGAACCATGAAGAAATCGAGTTACTGTGGAGAAAATCTGGAAACTATTTATTTTTATCTGGTGCCAAGATGACAGCCTTGGCACACTGCCTTTGGACAGGGAGGAATGAGAAGGGGAGAGACTATCCTTGTCCTAATACGATGTTGATATAAGAGTAAGAAAAAAATACTCTACAAACACTTCCTTTCAAAAGGATTTCCCATTTTCCAGATAGGAGAAGAATTTTCCATTTATTTTTGAAAGCTCGGTCTTTCATCTTAAGCTGATGCTCAGTGCCGCTGAGAGAAAGCAAGTATTGCTAACAAAAGAGTGCAGTGGTATGAGGTGGTGGACATTTAGAGAAATCCTAGTTAATGGTGAAGTACCATGCGTTGAGAGGAGCTGAGTTGTTGAAAAATTTAATTTTTCTAATACTAATTATTTAATTTTCGTTAAATTAAATAAAGTAAAATTTAGTTAAATTTATAAGTTTATTAAAATTTAGATGAACAAAAACGTGAATGATTTATTTATAAAAGTTATGTTTTGATGTTTTGAAAATTATTTTCGTTTTCACTAATATTGTCTCATATTTACTCTCATACTTTTAAAATTTATTACATTAAATTTTCTAAATATCTCGTAATGTTTCATATTTTTTAAACATAGTAACTGGCTAGTAGATATAGAAGTTAATTATGCTAGATCATAAAAATAATATCCGTTTCACTTATGAATGATTCGAATAGAAAATATTCCCTAAGTCGTACATTATGATAAAATTTTCGAACTAGGAAAATATTGGACGTATTTTCTAAGGTTAGAAAAAACGTACACATTACTATTTTCAAGAATAAAAAAATATTGTTTATCATGATTAATATTAACAGTTTTTTAAAAAGAGAATTATAGTATTAATAGCTATGAATTGAATCTTTTAAAAAAATATATTAAAAGTAAAATTATAGGAGCGCAAAATTTTTTAATTTGATATATATAAAAATATAGATAATATTAGTGAATAATGCAAATGCATATTTATTTAAAATAAATAAGAGAATAAAACGACTGAATAAATAAAAAAGAATAAAAATTAACTTTTGTTGTTGAGCAAAATGAATCTGAAAGAAAAATGCACTCGACTAGTCTATTGTGTCACTTGGCGATTCTAGGGTGCTTGACTACTTAACGTTAAGCAAAAGAGAGAAGAAGTAGACCAAACAATAAAGTTTTTCTGTCCCATAAAATATAAAATGTTAAATTCCTCGATGATATAAATACGCAATAATATAACAAACTGCTCAGTACCTGTGTAAGACCTCTATATACTTCTACTCGGGCTTTTCAAATAGATATTAAAATACTTTGCAATATTTCATTATATACGTATTCACTAATAAAAAATAAAAACTACACAGAACTTAACACGGAATTTTATATTTCATAAATTTATATATCTACAATGTTTACTTACTTCTTTCTCCTTTACCTCTTAATTTATTTTTCCTTTTTTTTATTCATGAAAGTTTTCTCTATTTTAAGGATCATTCTGCAAGAGTGGATTTCAAATTTCAAAATTATATTTATTACTTTTTAAAGCACATATACTATAATTCTTACATTTAAGTTTAGATATTTGTTTATTGTATTAATATTTGAATGGTTTTTTATATATTACGTATTGATTTATTCAAATTTCAATAATTATAAATTTAGTACATAAAGAATTATTATTAAACAATGAAAATAGTTTAAATTTTTTAATCTACTATTCTCACAATAACATAAAGAACCTTTTTAATTTCAATTTAATTAATATAAGATAATCAATATAATTTAATTTATATGTACCAGCATTTTCGTATAATAAAATGAAAAGATTTATTACAATTTTCAAATTATTTCAAATAGAAACGATTCATTTTTAAACAAATATATTTTTATCCTCTTAAAAAATTACAATGTAAATTGTACGAGACGAAT
The DNA here is from genome assembly GCA_018883505.1 of Ceratosolen fusciceps. Taxonomy (NCBI): domain Eukaryota; kingdom Metazoa; phylum Arthropoda; class Insecta; order Hymenoptera; family Agaonidae; genus Ceratosolen; species Ceratosolen fusciceps. The sequence goes on along the minus strand of RCIC01000021.1, from coordinate 38,518 downwards.
CTTGTAAGTTAACCAATTTAAATAATTGATCTATTTTAATATACATTCTAATTTCATACATATTCAAAAATAATCCATATTATATTTATATATAAAATTTTATATATCTATACAAAATTATATAAAAAAAGTTTTAAAATAATTACTATCTATAAGTTTTATATTATTATTATATTATTATATTAATATTATTTATTTAAAAATTTCATTTTCTTAAATTTTTTAATTACTAATTAGTGATTATTGTATTAACTAAAATCTCATTGAGCAATACTAAAATTAGTGTTATAATTAATTCACGAATAAAAAGATTGCTTACACGTATCCAACAATAGTTATTATTATAACGGATAGATTTTTTTAATAATGGCTGTTAAGTATGTTTTACACGTAACGTAGTAATGATAATAAGCGTAGTAATAGTAGTAGTAGTAAAAAAATATAGTAATAATTAGCAAAAAATTTATGTTTAATTAGATGAAAAATTAGATGAACATACTATTTATTAGATACTATAAAACATGAATGAGAGAGTAAACTTTTAAATAAATCGAAGGAAGGATTCATTTTGAAAAAGAAGGAAATCGGCTAAAATTTATAGGGCTCTCATGTAATCGTATATTCTTAAAAATGATTGCTACTAAAAAATAATTATTTTATATATGTATACATGGGAATAATTAACTGATATTTCGAGTATAAATTAAAGTATTATAAAATTTTATCGATATTTTTATTTATCGATAATTTTACTTTGATTTCATTATAAATATTATTAAAATATTTCAGATTCATATATAATGTAATGTATTATATTAATATAAACATAACTTAAAATTATTAAAAATTATTAATAAAAAGTATAATTATTATTAGATTAAAATTATAAATAATCTATACAAAAATGTTTTTGTAAATAAATATATTACTCACCTAACTTTGATATTAGTATTAATAATATTATTATGTTTCACTTTGTATTAAAATTTATTTTCAGATTGGTATGATTACAATAGCAACTTCTTATGCAGCCAATAAACCCTCCCTATTCTAACACTATTTTTCTTACAATACATTTACATATGTATTTCTAAATTTGTCTATTTTCCGTATATTTATTTATAAAAGCTCTCTTTATATTTTATAAAAACATTTCTTAATAGTACAAATTTATACGATTTGTAATAACCCATAAATTTTAATGAATGTTATAGTTTAAATTTGATGCGTATGTAGATTAAAAATAAGAAAAATAACTATACACTAAGGGTTTGACGGAATTAGCGAATCTTTTGAATGAATGAAAATAAAGAAAATAAATAAAATAATAAATCATAAAAAGATAAAGAGACTCTTAATTTTGAGAACGCTTTGGAATGTATACACTATGTATGCACTTACGTGTGGGGAAATCTCCTCACGGGGATACCCGAGGGCCAAGAGCCAATAATTAAAATACGTATATGACGTATTATCATAAGCAAATGTGATCGCGAGATTTTCTTACCAGACACCGTGTCCTTGGAAAATGCATTTTCGCATGGAAGAAACAAGTACAAATGCGCTAATGTGAGTCAAGAGTCGGGCTGTCTTTGATATTAATTCATAGTGGTATAACGTATAAAAATATGCGCCCGACAGCAAATCGCGTGACTGTTTTTTTAGAAGGAAAAACAATGAAATATAATATATTTAAAGAATGGATGTCAACGAGTCCTATGCTCAATTTTATAGGAATAATTTAAGGTAATATTACTTTAAGTTTAGATTAAGTAAAATCTAAATTAATGTAAACCGAATGTGAGTATTTGATTGTATACTTAGCATTTGATTATGAAATAAATACATTTGAAATTGAATTCATTCCTTTGTGATTTTTCCGAACTATACTTAAATTATACGTCAATAATGGAAAACTACTTCTTGATTCAGTTTTATATTTAAGACTCTTATTATATACATTGCTATTACATGAAAATAAATATAGATCTCGTATTTATTAAAAATTAAATTCATATGGTATTTATGGTAAGTGTGAGGTATCCAAAAAAAATATTGGATTTCTTCTTACTAAGAAAAAAGATGGTTATAATGGTATGGAAAATGGAGCAATTGTTTAACATTTAGTCTTCTTTATGAATCTGAAAGAGAAAATTATTAAAAAATTTATAGGAATAAAAAAACTCTATTAAATATTTAAAATCCTCAAACTATTGATAAATATTAGATAAATAGAAAAAAACATAATTACTTTTTTTTATTAGGATTATTAATTTACTAATGAAATTTATAACTCTTCTTAATATAATGAGATGCATAATCTATTTATTTTTTTATAAGAAAGCTATATATATATAATATTTTTCAAAATAGTTGATTCAATTTATGTAAAAAATATGTATTTTGTTAACATACTTGATTTTTCGTAGTATAATATATTTGAAATTAAAGGAGACATTAGGATAGAATTATTCTTAATAAAAAGATTAAAATAAATTATAAAATTTCTAATTTTTATATCATTATCATTCGTAATTGAATTATTTATTAAGTTTTAAAATGAATGAGTTGATTAAATAATTCTTAAATGTAGTATTAAATTCTTCACTTTTCTTGAGCTTCAATCTTCTAGATTTGAATATTATATATACATTCGCCTGCGTAGATGAATAAAAGACACTGAACCATGGAGTTCGGTAATAGCATCTATGATACAGTAGTCAATAGAAAAAACGTGGCTTCCGTTTTTCTTTCTATCTTTTAATTTCTTTTTAAAAGTAAAAATACACTAGGAATCATTAAGAATGAAATAATTTTTTTTTTGAGATATAAGAAGTTATACGCGTATATAAAGAAAAAAGTATATATTTATGAAACTAATGAAAAATTAAAGCGCTACGGAAAATTTCATATGAAATAAAAGTTATTTTCTAGTAAGTAGGTTATTATTGTACAAATAATAGTTTCGAAAATGAAGTAGAATAATACTTGTTTTCTTTTATGCGTGCCTGGTTTCTTTATATTATGATACAGATTTTTTATATAGAATAAAGCAAAAGGAAAAAAAATTTAATGTTTGTATTTATAAAGTAGTTTTTTTGTTTGTATAATACTGATTTTTATCTAAATATGTAGATTTATTGATAATTTAAAATTTTTTGCAGACAAAAGATTAAATGTTATATAAAGTAATATAATAAGAATGAAAATGTTATACAAATCAGAACATTAGATTTAATAATTTTTTTTGTCTAACTCATTTAAGATTTTCAAATTAAAGAAGACGAAATAATAAATTTTAAGCAATTAAATGATGTAAATCTGATTTGGTACTAAGGTGTAGAAATTTTGATATTTATCTAAATTTAATACAGATTTACTCTTTTTCTTTATGATTTGCATAAATACGAATTATCTTTTTGTCATTTTTCAAACAACATTTTAAATTACTCTTAAGCCGAAATTTTACGAAAGAAAAGGCTTTATTCATTCAGAATTTTTAATTTATAGGCATTTTTTGAAAACCTATTACCTAAGCAATAACTGAATTTATTAATTTATAATAGGATTATTTAAATTTATTCAAATACTTTTAGATAGGTTTTTTATAAAAAATTATAATTTCTAATTCAAAAGTATAATTTCTAAATAAAACAAAAATGCTTATTTACATAAATTTTTAATATGAACTGTCTTAATATAAATATTATTTATATACTTTGATAATATTTTATGCAAACATACATAATATAGAAATTCCTTATTCTAATGAATTATATCCTAATAATGTCAGTATATATTTAATATTTTAACTCTTATTCTACATAGTTTTTATATTAGAATTCAAATGTATCATAATCAGTGTACTAATACAGTAAGTAAATAGTAAAAAGACTAAAGGATTTTTTGATATTGGGAATAAAAAATAAATAATATATAAATAATATTCACTAAAATCATATATGCATATATTTATACATTATATAAAGAAAATAAAGATTTATTAAAATCTTTATATTTCATTTTAAATTACGTTATTGAAGAAATAATATTTCAATATTACCATATATTTTCAATATATTTTATCGTAGATCATACGTATATAGTTATAAAAAAATTATAAGATTATGACTGGTTGTTAAAAGATTAAAGTTTATTTTTAAAATATATTATTTTATATAAATTAGATTTTATAATTTTTATTGGAACAATGTTACTATTATGTAATAGATGCAACATATTTAACAACACTCAAGTATTAGAAAATACGTCAAGCTTTATTTTATTATTTATAAACTAATTATTTTCTTTCGTTTTTTGTCATATATTTATTACGTATTTACATTTAATACGTTAACATTAAGTACTCATGAATTTAAAGTTCTTTTATCAATGAAAATTTCGACATATAGAGATGCAAATAGACTAAATGAATACACTCCTAAGTTTATTTATTTCTACATAATGCTTCACATAATTTTAATATACTAAATCAAAATTTTCAAAATTTTAAATAGAAAATAATTTAATTCTTAACTAATAAAAAAAAGTTCTGTTTTTCTTAATGTATCGCGTACATTAAAAGAGACATCAGTAAAAATTGTAATGTAACTATAAGCACCTAATGAATTTAATGTTTTACAAAAAATAAAATACGTTATCAAAATCTAATAAAAATGAACTCGAGTATATTTGATAATATTTCTTGTATTGTAAATAAATTTGCAAAACTATTATTTATACGTATCAACTTTTAGTGATTAAACGATAAATCTATTCTTTTAAAAAATTACCTTAATTCTTCAGAAGAAATGAATTTGAATAGTCCTAAATATTTACTTATTAGTATAATGAAAATAATAAAACAATTATATATATTAAAAATTGTAGTTTTTTTATTAGATAAGTCATTATATAATCAGAGAAAAGATTATTAGATATATTATGTATTATTTATAATTTATTTAGATATAATATATTTGCGTAGAAAAAAAAACAAAAGCATTAAAATGATTTTATAACTTAGTTTGTTACATAACTTAATTAATAATAAAATTGTAATTATTTATAGCTAAATTTTCTTGAAGAAAAATATATAAGAAAAATATCAAATTTACTATTTTTTATATATTCTTAGCATTTTACATTAATAACAATATTTAAATAAAATTGTTTGGTAAATAAGTTGTTAATAAAATTTTATTTTTGCATTCCATAGCCTTGATATGTATAAGAAAATAGCAAAAATGTATAAGAAAAAATTTTATTTCACTTTACATAGAAATATTAAAATTGTGAATAATATTGGCACTAAGTTTTTTTATAAAAATATAATATTAATACTGAAAGAGATAAAAAAATTAATTTTGCTGATATAAAAAATATGTTGCTAAAGTTTCATTTACAGTTTCAATTAAAATATTCTATTGTATGTATAAAAGTTCTTTTACAGTAATTATATTTGCATTATTTAAAAAATAATACAAAATTTATTTAATAAAGATATGAAAAGATAGTGTATATGTTAAATTTTGTCTATGAAAATATTATTCATTAGTAAAGTAATGTACGTATGTATGACATAATTTAATTTGTTGTAAAACAAAGTATTTAAAGTTGTATTTCGATAGATTTCGTTTTTCTATTATAGGATAAAAACACCAATACACATAATATGAATTTAACTATTTTATAATTTTATATAATAATTTTATATTCTAAATTATTCAACGTAATTATTAAATAACAATAAATTACTTTTCAGGAAATTTCAAAAAAGTATATTTTAATGTTAAATAATTTTTATTTTTATTTTCGAAATTCATAAAAGCTTTATAGATTTTATATGCAATATAATTTTAAAATATTATTATTTATATTTTTTTTATTATTACTAAACTTTCTAGTAGTATTAGAAATGAGATTATTAAATTAAGAAAAGAATAATTATTACATTTTTTAATAATAGTAAATTTCCGTGTAAATAATAACATTTTTATAGCAGATAAACAAAATTATTATTTTTCATATGCATTAATATAGCAAGACATTTTTTATTTAATTTAAATTTAATTATATGAATAATTATTATTATTTTAGTGATATTGTTACAAGTTTTTAAAAATTGCATAAGATATTGAAAATAAACGTGGATTTATCAATCTACTTTACAAATACTATTAAAATATTAATTTCTTTTAAAAATCAGGTTCTGATCTAATGAAATTTATAGTATAATTTTATCTTATGTAATCATCATTATAAACATTATTATATAACAACATTATAACTGTAAATTTTTCATTTTAAATAAATTAAGTAGTCACTCACCCGTGCAGTCAGCCGTTAAATCAAAGCCATTACTTTGCTTATAGTTGATTTTTTTTTAATCGTAACACAGCTGCATCTAATATTAATAATATTAATAATAATAATAATAATATAAATCATAAATGAAATAAGAAAAATTTGTACTTCCTAAAATCCTAAAATCTAACAATATTTTATACGTTGAGATCCCTAGGATAAGGTTTGTAGCATCTGGATACAATGAATTGATACCTAAATCGAAAAATGTAAAATTGTATAAAATATTTAATAAACTGCATGGATATATATATAAAGAATATTTATTTTGTATTTTGCCTTTATAGATATATATAAATACTACATTTAATAGACCTTGTTCAAAGTTTTGTGTTAGATTGTGTATCAAGTATTGAAATATCATTTATTCAATTTGTATCTATATTTATAACTTATTCATTTAGAGAATAGCGAATTTTATGATAATAATGAATTTTATTTATCATATTTTTAAATTTTATCTATAATGTTATTATATAAGAATTTTAAATTTTATTTTAAATAAACTATATATTTATTATATGATTATTTAAAAATAATGTATACCTAATAAAAAGTAAATATGTTTTAAAATAATTGTTTATTTTATAATATTAAAGAAAATTTTTGTAACAATTATTTTACGATTTTTATAATTATTTATATTTATTTTTTTATTCATGTAGATTCTACTGTAAAATAATGTATCGTTTAAATTTCTTTTAATAACTTCGTGATTTATTTATGTGAAATTATTTAAAGGATATATCGCGTACATATAATGAATACATAAGTTTTTAATTTTGTATTCTCTATGCGAATTCATAATGAATTTATTAGTTAAATCATTTGTGAATATAAAGATTCCTTCAGATTCTTTAATTTCTAAATATGAAATGTACTTTCTAATAGGAATGTACTTTTTAAAATTGTCGTAATGATTGTGTATTATTAAATTATTGTGTAAAAACTTCAAATCTGATAAAAATTTTAATATATTGGAGTTCGAGTTTGGATAAAAAAACTTTATTTATTGTTAAAGAAAGAAAATAATTTTAATATATTATTTCACTATCAAAACATTTATAATTAAAAACAATTTTTTCTTCACATCATAAATATAAGTTATTATTTATTTTGAAAACTTACAATAGTAATCCATCACTAGAAAATTCACCTTGAGTGTTGTGTAAGCTATTCCTTAAATATCTTATCAATAAAAGAAAATGAAATGAGTGAAATAGTTACGTAGTTAAAATGAAACACAATAACTTGAAAATAACGGCGCTTTAAATAGAGTAACAAAATATTCAAAAAGCTGTACTATAAATATATGCAATAATACTGTATCAGAAAACCTTCTTTATTTTTTAAGATCTATGAATAGTATGGAGATAAAAACGAAAAGTGTATATATTTATATGTTGACTAAACGATAGCGGTTGAGAAACTGAACTTTTCTGCCAGCGTCGACATACGTTTTCCTGTTCACGGAGGGGATGAAACTAGGGGCAGAGGGGTATATCGATAGCGACGTGTTGTGCGGCTACGCAAGTACCTAAGTCCTGTGAATATCGGGAGTGGCTTTACACTCGAGATAGTACGTGGCGCGCGCAGCTTTCTCCTACCCCTAGCACTACCCCTTTCGACTTCGCAACTTCAATCGTCTTTTCTCTAGAATGACGATGCCTTACACTCTAATATGCCATATTCTCACCAATCTCTTTCTTATTTATTGAGAAACTTAAACGTCTACCTCTATTTTGATCTTTCTCACTTTTTATCGGATGTTCTACATTCTATCCTTCCTTACTCCATTTTATTCGACTCTTTACTTCACAAAATGAACACTTCTTCCATTAGCTCACTCTCTCTCTCTCTCTCTCTCTCTCTCTCTCTCTTTCTCTCTCTCTCTCTCTCTCTCTATGATCTGCGTTATGGCTTTAATAAAGAAGATGTTTGAATTATCAACCATTAAGGACGAAATTAGAAATAAATTACAATAGTGTAAATGAGTCGAGTAATCATTCTCCAGATTTTGATGCTATGCTATAGTAAAAAATTCTCAGCTTTTTGGCACATTATTTTCAAAATTTATTCTTTAAAATTATTAATTAGCAGTTTCTGAGTGTTTAAATTAAATTGTTCAAATTATTTAAATATACCTAATAAAATTTATTATAATTATTGTTATAGAATACATTTAACAAATTCTCCAAGAAACGTAATATTTTTTATTATGTAACAAATTAAATTTGTTACGTTTACTAAGATTACTATTAATACTTTTCTATAAATATGCAATAAAAGATTTTTTAATAATAATATTTACATATCACTTAAATTTATTAGTAATAAGATTCAATAATTGATGAAATATTGCTTTAAAACTTGATATATGTACTAAAAAAATTTTAATATTCTAATATTCTACATAAATATTTAAATATTAAAAAATATATATAAATAATAAACGTCTGTTATTGTCATGAAAAATAAAATTCTATAAATTTAAATTAAAATAATTCAAATATTTGAATATACACAAATTTGAAGTCGTTAGATAAAAAACAAAAGTTTATTTATAAACATGATAGGCTTCTACTAGATAAGAAGCATGAACGAAACCAAGATGTGTACAGGTGAAATGAAAGAAAAGGCCTTTGCTGTAGATTGATTTTTTCAAAGTGGCAAATTTATAGACTGTATCTGCAGTTTTATTTTAAAGATATACAGACTGTTGCTAATAAAATGCATTCTAAGTAAAATCATATATTAAATATTTATTTTATATTTATACTCAATTATTTAAACCAAGTACAGATATGGAAATTAAGGTTTTTTCAGCTACAATTGCATAATAAATGTAGATGATATGATTGAACGTGATTTACTACAAAACATTTATCACAATATCTACCACAAAAATACTTAATATCGTATAAATTTTATAACAAACATTAATTAATAAAATTTGAACTTTTTAATTATATATAATTTCTGAATACATTGAATTCTTTTATTATTTAAAAACTTTAAATAAACTGTAATTTCGTATTTACTGATATTACAGAATTAAATTTTTATTATAAAGTAAATACTTTAAATAAATTTTGATTGTTTATTAATTTAGAATTTAATTTAAAAGATAATATTTTATTAAAATATAGAATCATTCGAATGTTTATAAAATATTAATTATTGAATGTTAAAATAAATGTTAAAATGTTGTGAATGTTAAAATAAAATATTAAAAAGCAGGTTTTTTGTTGAAAATCCCTTATTACCATTTGATTTTCTAGATTTTTTCAGGATAATATATAATATTTAACGAATACTAATTTATTGATTAAAAGTACTTTCTCTAATGTTACAGCCCACGAAATATAAGTAGAGTTATAAACAAATGATTCCTCCACGGGGGGTGTAGAAGTGTTAGAACAATGTCCCCTTGTTCTAACTGTGGAATAGATTACGAGAAATCGCCGCGCGTAATGTAAGACTGCGCGCGACTAGAAGAATAACAAATGACCATTATAGCAACAAACCCGAGCCGCCAGGGTCTGTAGCCTGTGCCACCGGAGCCGCCAGGGGCTATAGCCCGACCAAGTCGCCAGGGACTATAGCCTGTGCTCGCCGTCAGGGGCTATAGCCTGACCAAGCCACCAGGGGCTATAGCCTGGGAAAACGAGCGAAGGAGGCTCGGATCCAGGCTGAAGCCGCGCAAGGTGGTCAGCACGTGGCCATCGCCGATTCCTTAATGAAGAAGAATAAATAAACAACCGAGGCGAAGAATGGGGCCGGATAGGCGACGACCTAATGATCTGGAGGCGTTAAAAGGACAGCACGGAGGATCAACGAGACCATTATTGTCTCGAAACGTCCGACGCGACGACGATTGTTACAACCTCTTAATAAAGGATTAAAAAGTGAAAATTTGAATTATTAATTCCACCGCCTGAACCCGACCTACTCCTGCTCGCTTCCTATACCAAGTAACATCTAATATGAACGATATATTATGAAACCAATCACAAATGGTAATAATATAGTATTTGTTGAATATAATAAATATAATAAATATAATAAATATAATAAATATAATAAATATAATAAATATAATAAATATAATAAATATAATAAATATAATAAATATAATAAATATAATAAATATAATAAATATAATAAATATAATAAATATAATAATATAATAAATATAATAAATATAATAAAATATATAAGTTTTGAAAATGCTATGTTTTTATTTAGTTAACAATATTGATAAATATTTTTTTCTGTTTTAAATAAATTCTATTTCAAATAAATTGTTAAATTTATAAAAATAGTTTTATAAAATAGTATAAATCACAAGCAATTTTTAATCATAAATTTCGAACCCGTTATAATATTAGCTATCGAGAAGATAACTACATGCATGTGCTAAATCAGGATATAGAGTAAAATGGGAAAAGCAAAAGAAAATTAAAGGTCAAACGGTCATATACATTCAAAACTACAAGCTAAAAAGGCTCAAGTGTAAAAATAAATGTATAAAATACAGAAAGGGGTAGAGAAAATTGTCTAGGAAACGCTAACTGATACAGTCACTTTGTGATTTACTATAAAACCATTCTATAGGTTGTAATTTGTAATGAATATATCTTTAACTAACTCATCGTTCATGTATTCATCAGTCGTTCCAACTGATTGCAATAATGAAACAAAATTATTTCTTTGATACACGAGCTCTATTCTTTATTTTATTCAGAAACATTGAAAGTTTCACTCAAAATTAATTTATATCATTACAAATAAGATACACATTTTTATTTACTTTGTACATACTTTTTCTTTCTTTTTAAACATTTCTACATAAAAACATAATTTTTACTATTTTCTCAGATGTAAAAATATTAATATGTAAATATTAGCTGATCTTTATAAGTTATTATTTTTATAGAGTTAGATACTTAAGTAATAAAATCATTTCATAAACATATATCGTCATTTTTAATAAATAAAGTACGAAATTATGATATGAATATTTAGAAAATATATACTTTTTTTAACAGAAAATATATTCTATATACTTTATATTACTTTATATTGATATTATTAAAACTTGATATTATATAAATTGTATATAAATAATAGCGTAAAATACTGAAAGATAAATCAATCTTACTAATTTAACGATATAATTTAAATAATTTTATAACAAAAAAATTTATTCTAAAATATTTATTATAAAAATGATACAATCGCAAGTAAAGTTTTAAAGAAATTACTAATTTCTTTATAGTTTATACGTAAAAAACTGCGTTTACAGAACAAATTGTATATATCTCTTTTAAATTCATGAAATTCTAATTATCTGAGATTGGGATTATTTGCTTCCATAATTTGAAAAACTAAAAAATTTGAAATAAATTATAATTTCATTGAAATTAAATAAAATTACAAATTATAAGGTAATAAAACTAAAAAATATTATAATTACGTAGGTACTACGTATTTAAGCATATCATAAAATCAAATTCCTTTAAGAATACTTTAACTATTATCGAAACGATGGAATAATCTAATTAATTAAGTAATACATATTCAATTATTGGTAATAACAAAATCGAGAAACATATTAATAATTTTTTATAGTCCAATATTAATTTTAGATATTATATTTTTTATCATTAAAATAAGCTTTGAATTTGTATTGGGATATAAAACTTTTTCTAACTTCACAAAGAAAAACAAATTACATTAATGTTAAAGTTGCAAAATTCTAAAATGTATATTGCAGTGAAGTAGTTTTTATGTAGATTAACGATTAAGTACTAAATCGATGTTTATTAAAAGGGAAAGCAAGTTATTTCTATTACGATATTGACATAAGTATATAAAATTTTCTACTACAATATAATTAAATAATACATTTTCTTATAAATTATAACCAGTTGAAAATATTTTTTTCATTTTTAATCGAAAATCTACTGCATTATACAAAATAGTACAAATATAATATAAAACATGTGTAGGAATTTTGATGAATAACATTTATAATGTTATATGAAATAATTTAATATTTTTATTTACAATAATTTAATATATATATTTATGTTTTTAAAAATAAATTATTTATTTCTATATTCTATCTACGTACATATTTAGATTATATAATATTACAATGGAAGATTTATCATAACTATTTATCAAATAAATTGCCTAAATTATTCCTTGATTGAATAACAGAAGTCATTATATTATCTAAGGAGTTATTAAAACTATTAATCGTATCAATTTCCATATCTTTCCAATTTCATTAATTCTTCAAATTTCTCTAAACATTTTATTAAGTTCAACTAGACATGTATTATTCCGTTTGTTCGTGTTTCCTATTTACAATTCTTGCACGCTTCCTTGCATTTGTAAATTCAGATGTACGCGATTGTGAGTAATGGCATGTAAATGCATGCATATAAACGCGTTACTTAGGAAGTCATTTTAAATTTCCAGCTCGTCATTTACAAAATCACGAGTAAAATACACCATATTAATTGATCATATTGGCATTTAATAGCCTGGCAATGAATTACAAAATTATGAAAATCTAAGGGCTCTCAAGCACCATCAAATATACATCTAGAAGTCACTCAAAAATTATATTAGATTGGAGTGGACGCATTTTTATGCAAATCATTATACTTTTCAAATGGTTGGACCGTCTACATACACGTGTACACTAAGCTTCTCGCATTATCAAATTCTATTTGAAAAATCAATTTCAGAAGATCAATTTACTTTTTCATCACGAGTACTATTTGAAATTCTCTGATTAAGATGTTTAACTTACTACTATTGTATAATATTTATAGATTTTTCAATTTATTATTTTTCTTCTATTTATTTTCATCGATTTATTAAAATTTTTCATTCTGATGATTTTAAAATAAATTTTAAAATCGAATTTCTTAAAAACTCGTAGTTAATAAATATAAAAAATAAATTGAAATCATCAGTTATTACCACAGAAACTGTTATTATGAAATAATAAAATTCTCAATTAATTAAAAAAAATTTTATTAAGATTTCAACATCTTATATTATTTTGTAATCTGCCTATAAGTATGGAAATAATAAAATTAGATATTAATATAATTTATCATTTTAATTATATAATATTTACCTGATACTTAATCATATGTTTAAAGCTAATTTTTATGAATTAACCAAAAATAGCTAACATAAAATTAATAAAGAAGTTTAATAAATCGAGAAAATATAATTTGATTCCTCTATTGCTAATGTAAGGATTTACTATAAAGTATTTGCTTCGAAAATTCTAATTAATGGTAAATATCTCGATTTAAATCCTAAATATTTCATAATAATGAATTAAAAGATAGGAACAGTGCAATATAGAAGTATATATCCGTAGAATAGCAGTTATGCTAATGCAAACAGTATATAACGCTTAACTCGAAGTTGTTTCAAACGAATAGTGGGTGCAATTTTTATGATCAAACTAAATGTATAAGTCATGTGAAAATGAATAATTCATTAAACAATTTGTCAATAATAGTTAATTGTTAAAATACGGAACTTGCGTAATAACTATCATTTTCAACAATAACTTGAGCTTCAATAAAAATTTGTATATTTTTTATTAAGGAGCAACTTTCATCTTTTTTAATATTAGATCATGAATCATGCTGCCTGAAAAATCTAATTAATATATGTATTATGTAATATTAAGCATTTATTTTTCTAAAAAATTGTATTATATATTCTGCTATGAATAGTATTATTTCTAAAAATCATTTTTTATTTTAGAGGCAAAGTATTTTTTAAGTATTTTCATAAATATTCTATTAAATATTCCTTTAAAATTTTTATTCGTTTTATTAAAATTTCAATTAATAACTATTATAGTCAATGAAATGATTGATTTTAAAAATATACATATAATATATTATATTAATGTAAATAAAGATGTTTGAATAAATATATTAAACAAATATCTTATTTTTATTTAATTAGAAATATTTTGGTATTTGACTAATTTTAATATTATAGTATATTATAATTTTATATTTCGATATATTTATTTACTCTTATGACACTGTATATAATAAATATAAAATTGTAAAGAATATTTTAAAATTAAAAAAAGAATCTTATAAATTAGTTGATCGCGGGGTTCGGTTCTTAACTAATAAATAAGCTACTTATCACTTCCTCCTATTTCCCGATGGCATGAAAAATAACCGCTAATAGTGGTACTGAGAGAGGTGAGATATTTGCGCGGTGTGGGCGGTGTTCACCGCTTGTGGGTGCGACGCGGAGCAGTGAGGGCGCTTGTAGACGATTTGTGGACGCTGTGACGAGCGATGTGAGCAGTGGCTCTTGCCGATAGGTGATGTTCAATGTGAGGGAAACGGTTAGTGCCTACTGTATTTTGATAATCTGAAATAATTTAATTGGAATTAGGAATATACAATAAACGAAATATATTTGAAACAATGTTTAAATTAGTGTTTAAATAAGATGCCTAGTTTTAATATAATTATAATTTAAAATTTATAGTATTAAAATAATTGATTTAGTCATTTTTAAAAATTGTTAAATACGAATAAAGATGAAAATGAGATATAATATCTATATAATGAGATAAATTCCTGATCACTATTATATCCGTTTGTTTAATTATCATCTTAACTTATAATGTTCTTGAACTCAATTTTTTTGCGTAAAGATAATTAATTAAAGAAATGAGTAAAGTAAGAAGAAATTAGAAAGAGAGAGAGAGAGAGAGAGACAGAGAGAGAGAGAGAGAATTTTAAAAATAAAAGAAATAAAAAATACCTTCATATTCATTTATTATATTATAATCTTATTGCAAAAGAATTTTATGTAGCAATATTAAATGACTAGATTCGTTAAAACATACAAATCATATATATTTTACATAAGCAGATTTATCCATAATAGTATTTTATTTTTTAATACAGTAACAAAAAGATAAAAAGGATTGTTTACATTTATTTTTATACTTTTTTCCTTTTTTCCTAAATATTTTAATATTAAAAAAAAGGTAAAGTAAGGACATATGTTATAAATAAATATTTATTTAATTTCACAAATTTTTTTATTCGATATATAAAAATATTTATAAGATAAAAGATTGTTTTATATTAATCATTAGATACTAATAAAAGTATAAACTTTTATTCTATTGTAAACTATAATTGTATTGTATTTATTCTATTGTAAACTTTTATAATTCATACATGTTTATTTTATGATAAACATAATAAAATAAAACAATTATAATAATTATTATTATCGAACATTTAAGATAAAAAATTATTAAATTAATTTATTTTGTATATAAGATTACATAAAAAACAGATAAGTTGAACCATTGTCCATAATTGCTGTCAGTTCACTGGATAACGAATATAATAATGAAGATAAGGTTTCAGAACGATTACAATAAATCAATTTAACGAAGCCATATTAAAACGTAATTACATGTAAATGTACACGATTGAAAAATGTCATTCAGTAGATTGAGATCTCAGTTAATTATAACAGATTTGCTATTTAAACGGACTGATTAACAACTATTGTTAATTCATGTTTTGTCGGTAAGTATTTGTAAATATAAATGAAATATTTGTGATAGTCAGAAAAATTATTTTAAATAACACATTGAGAAAGAATACACAAAGATATATTATATACTTTATTATAACTGTTTAAGAATAAAAATAATATTTAATTTTAAGTCAAAATTTGTTTTATTTATTAAAAAAATTTGTAATATGATAAACTTAGAAGATTACAAAAAGTTTTTTTTATTATTTTTTTTTTTTAGTTAATTCATTACATAAAATATTAGTCATACAATTCAGTAAATAAATTTTTTTTTTTAAATAATAATTTTTAAGTTTTAATAAATAATGTTATATTGTGTTTATGTAAAATAGTACGTAATAAAAAAATTTGGCTACTAAAAATGTTTTACTTCTTATTTTCGTGATAAAATCTCTTAGCATTCGTAAATAATACATTAAAGCAAATGACAAAAAGAGAATAAAATTATGATACCCATTTTTCTATCTTTATTTCGTAAAGGAATATGAAAAAGAAAAAAATATAAATCATTTTAGGAAAGATAGAATACTTTACACGCACGTAAAATGATTTAAATAATATCTTTTGTTATCATGAAGAAAATAAAAATTAAAGACTCACATGAAGATTGAGCAGTCAAAAATAATTAATGCAAAAAATAAACAAAATCGCTATTGTAAACGGGAAAACTGATGAAAAAACCTCTGATAATTGTTTGCATTTCTAAATATTTACATGAGATAGCTTTCCCGGCTCTTTTTGTTTAGTATGTGTATATACATTTTAGACATATACATGCAAACGATAATATTCTTTATTCAACATCAGGCAATTATATTTGTGAATACACATGGGTACTATCGCCTAAAAACAAAGAGCTTTGTATCCTAAATTCATTTCAATATCCTAAGAAGATAAGAATTTCTGTCAAAAACATAACTATTGTGTGAGTCGGCTTCCTCTTCTCCATCTCTTTTTTCATTAAAACACACGTATAAGTAGAAGAAAATAGTAGCTGACATTTAACTAGATCAGTACTATCAACAACAAATTTTTCCAGATTTACATATAATTGGTTTAAATAGCTATTCAATTTTGTCGAACTTCTCGTAAAATTATTTTTTATTTTTTATGTCTAAATTAAAAAATGACAAATATGAATATTTCTACTTGTTACTTTGCGTATGATGTATTTTAGAAGTTCGTCTTTTGCGAACTCACCAGTATAAATTATACGTGTATTTCTACGAGTACAACTTAGATTGAATAATAAATTAATAAATAAACTAATTTCGCTGAAGATTTTTATTAGTGCTCAATTTATAATTTTGGGGATTATATCATTTTTATAGTTATATACAGTCTTATAATGTTTGAAATTGCGCATGTGTAAATATACAATTTGCTTAGAAGTGGCAATAAACAAGACACAATTCATAAATTG
The DNA here is from genome assembly GCA_018883505.1 of Ceratosolen fusciceps. NCBI lineage: Eukaryota > Metazoa > Arthropoda > Insecta > Hymenoptera > Agaonidae > Ceratosolen > Ceratosolen fusciceps. The sequence continues at coordinate 21,093 of RCIC01000021.1, read as the reverse complement.
GGAATTTTCCGTGGAATCTCCTTTTTTTTCTTTTGTTTTGCTTTGCTTCATCAAAGGCATTTAATACTTGTTCCACTAATGTATAATTTTATAGGCCTAAAAAATATCGCCCTCCTTCTCTACTTACATATCACCCTAACAGTACTAGAGAATAAATAAGCCACAGATGCAAGATTACATCACTGTATATAAACACTTAAACAAGTAGTCACACGTACATACCTGATTATATAATCAGGTTTAAATAACACGATTATATATATATATATAATCGTGCTATTTGAATCGTGTTGTTGAAACATTAATACTATTTATAATATTTTTACTACGCTTCGGTGCAGATTTAAAAACTCGTTCCTTTACGTAATGATTGTAAACAATATTAATCCGTATACAATTATTTGTCGTTTGTGTTTTTATATGAATCGTCTATACATCGGTAGCTAAAAAATTTGTATTAAAAAAAATACATAATAGATGTATGGATAAACGTTACAAGCGGTAAATAGTGAAAATGTCCGCTTACGCTGATGAATAAATTGAAGCATCAAGTTCTCTTAGTTTTCCTTTCGATTTATTTTCAAACTACTTATAATGTTCAATAAGTTGTAATATCTGACTCAGATGGACAAACGCATTAAAAACATAATCTCAAAACAAATATTTTAAATAATTATAAGTCTGAGATATCATTTCTATATCATGATTCAAGTGATTCAAATCTAAGAAAATGTAATGTATGTAATTGGCACTATGAAATTCATTAGCCAAATTAAAATTACATTTTAATAAACATAAATAATATATAATAATTTATATATTAAAAATTTATATATTTATATTTATGTACGATACAAAATATTATTGAAGTTACTATAATAAAAATAAAAAAATATTCGTTTATTACTTAAATAATATTTAAGAAATATTACATTATTATTAAAACTAAAACATTAAAATAACTCAATTTTAATGAATACTTATAAGCCTATCAATTTTTGTAATAAACTTTTTATAAAATATAAAAAAATGTTTCTACTTTCTATTCTTATATATTAAAACCTAATGAAATTCACATAAACATTTCTATTGATTATTTGTAAAAACTAGTATATTCTTAAATGTCATGATTCATCCATGGACATATATAATGGTATATCATATTTACTAGCGTATTTCGGCAATAAAAAAACCTCTTAGAAAACCAAGAAGTTCATTTCTAAATTATGGTTAAAATTATCTCTAATAACGAATTGAAGGAATATAATAATTTTAAAATAAATGATTTTTATTTAATACATCTACGATAATCAGTTTAAGTTATAACTGTGAAGAAGAAGCATATTATCGATCAAATTATATTATCAGCAAAAACAAAAACAAAATTAATGTTGTTATCTACGGAAGTAATATCTCAATAAGTGATATATAAACTAATAAACATAAGAGAAAACAGAAGGGCCTCCAAAATTCAATTAATCTTCATGTAAGACGAAAGCGACTGAAGTCTTTTGCGTTAACTTGTCGACAGAAACGATTACAAGTAGTATAGCTGAAAATCGACGGGAGTTTAATAGAAAACATTTAATTAAGGTGAGACAATGATATTGATACCATTCGTCGATTGTTCTGAGAGGTTTCTTGTATCTCGGTCAGGTTGCCAATACATCTTCTCCAGATCGCAATGGGTTGTCTGAAGATAGAACAACTCCACGGGTGATCGACTTATTGCTTCGAATAGAGCACTCTACCATTTATTTCAAACATCAAACTCATGTGTGAGAAGGATTGCGATCTCTCTTTACTATCAATAAATTAAATTTATGCTGTCAGGATCATCAGACATCGAGATCTTTTCAAACTTGTATTTAATTTATAGTTTGATTAATATACTCGAATTTATTCCATGGTCCGAGCATCTAGCCTAATTGTAAAATAATATTAATCAAATATTTTAGATGACAAAAGTTATAAGGTTATGTAAGTATTACTAATATTAAGTCATACCTATTAAAGACATTTTTTAAACGATAATAATATTATATATTATTATTATTATTATTATTATTATTATTATTATTATTTATCATGTACACCCCCACACAAAACACACACACACACACACACATATATATATATATATATATATATATATATATACACACGCGTATAATTAAATTAAGTTTTTACAAACTATATCTTAAAAATTAGTTTCCAACTTCTTCATTAAAGATAATTATTTCCTTGAAAAATTAAAATTATATATTATCATTGAGTATCATATATTATTTTTATTACAGCGTTCTTAATTTCATGAGGTTAATACATTTATCTTATTACGGATAATGTATTATATGATCTTAAAAGCCTCTTAGCAAAAGAGAAAATATTAATTATAAGAAAAAGCAGTACAATGATTCTAACGATGAATTATAATGGGCTGGATGTACAATTTGTTTCAGCATTGATTGTTGTAGCAATCGTCGGTCGCATCTTCGTTGCGAACATAGATGTGCGCTGATAATTCGATAAAAAATCTAAAATTAACGGATAAATTTCGTGGTAAGAATAAACATTGCCTTGTCAAAATAATAATTATGGTTCTTCTGTACATAGTCACGAAAAAGTATATAGTGAAGTAAACTCAAAAGAGGTGAACAAGTAGCTCATAATTTTTAATTACGTCTTAAATTTATAAGAAATAAAATATTCAATGGGAGGTCACTTTTTAAACAAATAGAAAATATCAATTTTGATAATACAACAAATTCATTTTTTTCTTTCGTCCGTACTCTCAAATGAGAACGAAAATTATTAGTCATATGTCGTTTTTGCATTTTATACTTTCTATTATTTTTTTATCTTATTATCAATTTTATAGTATTTTGACTTGCTTTTTATATATTAATAACAGGACAAAATTTTTATATTTATTTCAGAAATAATAATTAGTTATTTTATGTTTCATTGCACTTCGCGCAATTATTGTGTTATTTTCGGTATTTAAAAAATATGTCAATTGATTTTATTGATATAAGTAAATATTTGTATGTATAATTCAATAATGTTATTTATTGTATAATGTACAGTTAATCTAATGTTAATGAAAGCAAGTAACTTTATTAAAAATAATTGTACAATCATTATACAATAGTTCGGAAAATGTTATTTATCCCTGTAATAACTTACACGAATAAATTTAAGTAAAAATATGTGGAAAGCGTTTTATGTAGAATAAAATTTGATTGGTATTAATATCGATAACAATTTATTATAAATTTAAGATTGGCTCTTAAATTTAAATTTATTTAAGTTTTAACGAATTTAATTTGTTCATCTAAAATTTTTTATTTATCAAATTATATTGATCAATTATACTTTTAATTTTTAAAACTTTAAAGAAAATATTGAATACTTTTTATAGATAATCGAATAATAGATAATAATTTATATTCGTACATAAATTAATATAATTCTACGATATTAAAATACTTATTCTATTAAATAAATTAAAGAATTCTATCCATAGATCTAACTTTATCGTATTCAATATCATATTTTGTATTAAAGTAAAAGAATATTATAATATAAATTTATTTTAATACTATTTTGGGATAAAAATTCTTAACATTCAGAAAAAAAATGAGTAAAGCATCTCCTCTTAATCGGGCAGGCAAAGGTAAAAACATTTTATTTTCCATCGCTTTTTGATCCCTTTAAAGGCTCGTTGCTTATTCCGTGTACTTCACTTTTTTATTGTTTTCAACTGTTTACATAGATGAATATAAATAGTACGTATTACATTAGTATTCATGTTTAATACTTAAATTACAGTATTAGAGCTTAGATTTTTTACTTTATAATTTAGTATTTTTTTTAGCATATTTCGAGTCGCCCAAGCGAATAAATTTCTTCAATTCCTGACAAGGTTAATAATGTTTTATTATAATAATTAACTTTAATTTTAAAGCTGTTTAAATGAACGTTGAATGTATCTAGTATCTACACCTATCGCATAAGTTTCTTGACAATAAACAAAATTTAAAATTGATAATATGTCGATATGATAGTTTATATTACCGATAGAGTAACTGTGTCTGTTATATTCATATTGTCAGTAAGATGTCATTCTCATAATATTTTGTGTTCCCTATTATTTTTATTATTCATTTATTTATAATTTACTATTATTTGATTATTTATCAAAGGATAATAAAATTTAAAGTTTTATATTTTTAAAATAAATTTTATAAATAATTAAATAATTGACAATTCGAATATGAACTGAAAAATAATTCATAACAAACTGCATAATAAAAATTCGAAATTTTTTTCTTTGTTTTTAAATATATAAGTAGTATTTGCCTTTTTCTTTTTTTTATGTACAAATATAAAAATATTAATATCTATATCTATTTCTAAATTATGATTATTTAGGATAAGTGAGTTGAATCTATTGTTACGTCGCCTCACAAAATACCCACCATGCCGGTATGTACTCTGTCGGCATTTCAACAGCTGATTCTTTTCGACGCATGTTTTGCGAAACTTACGTTATCAAAGAGTCGAATCACAATACACATGACCCTCTTTAGAGTGACCGCCGTACCATTCCTCCCGAGATAAAAACTTCAAAGAATAATTCGAAGAGCAATTTCTAGCGCAATAAGATCCGATTATTAAGTAAAAATAACTATATGATTCAAATTAACCTTTGACTAACCGCCGTACACTTCCTTCGGAGATAAAAACTGCAAAGAATAATTCAAAGAACAATTCGAAGAACAATTTCTAGTGCAATAAGATCTGGTTATTAAGTTAGAATAACTATATGATTCAAATTAGCCTTTGACTAACCGCCATACACTTCCTTCAGAGATAAAAGGTCCTGTTGCGAACGCAGCTATACATGAGGGAGGGACGACGAAGGGGAGTACGAAAGAAATTGCAGAGAAGTCGATCTCCCGGGGCCAACCTCTGATTTCGTCTCGCGGGTCACCTGCGAGGCATGAACTGACTACCCAGGGCGCGCCCTGGAGACGCTGAACGACTCGATACAGGGGTTGAACAGCGCCTTTAGGGACGGGAATAGGACGAGCGTACCGATCCGGACGAACCTAGATGGGAAGCTACCCGAATTCTGGGGAGACGCGTCGGAGTGGGAGCGTTTCCGGGGGCACTACCGAGTCACCACCGCGGCATGCCATTACAACAACGAGGAGAAAGCGCTAAGGCTGTTGCAAGCGCTGAGAGGAGCAGCGCACGAGGTTGCGGAAAATAAGATACTGTCGGGGATAGGGGCCGACGAAATCATGACCATCCTCGAAAGAACTTTCATAGACAAAGAGAAGATTGCCGAGAAAGTCCTGCGAGATATAAGAAACCTACCCTTGATAGACTCAGGGAAGATCGGGATACAACAATTCGCGGCGTCCGTAAAGAGTTTGGTTGAAACTCTGAGGAGCGCCGATTGCAGAGACTATCTAAAACCGCGGGATCTGTTCCGGTCGATCGCAAGGAAGCTACCCCTAGCGCTACAAGTCGGCTACGACGGGTCCCCCATGTTCCTCCGCCAAGACCTCCCCGCAGCAGAACGGCTTGTGGAATATTTAAAGCCCGAAGGGACGTGTACGTCACCGAAGCGGAACGCTCTCGCGGGCCCAACCAACGCAGGAGTGGAGGAAACGCGAGCTGTCCCTGCGACGGCGGTTGCCACGCGTTGGGCCGATACCCCGGGTTCAGACGCCAAAACCTATTGGAGCGATGGGAGACGGCGAGGGTGATGCGTCTGTGCTTTATGTGCCTGAAGACAGGACACGGGAGACGCAACTGCCGAGCGAATACATGCCGCGAATGCGAGGGCGAGCACCACGAGATGCTACACAATCCGAAGTGGGGTAAGGAGGCGCGACGACCGGGACAAGGTGCGCAGACCCTGCGCCCGAGAAGGGACGAGTCGCCCTAGGAGAACCGGGCAGATAAAAAAGGGGAATGACTAGAGGAGTGGGGAGTCTTGCTGTAAGTAGTGCCGGTACACGTGTGGCGGGAACGCCGTTCAGTGCGGACGTTTGCGCTACTAGATGAAGGGACCACCATCACCCTAATAGACGATAACTTGGCGCGAGAGACCGGCATGACTGGGCGACCCTTATCGTTAAGCATAAGAAGAGTGAACGGGGAAACTGAGGGGAGGGGCAGCCGTAAGGTAGAATTCGAAGTAACGGACATGGCCGGAAATAAACGAAGGATAGTGGGGGTGACTGCGCGGGGGCTGAGGCTACCCGAACAAACGGTTGCACCTGAGCTTGTCGCGTTGCTAAGATTCGAAGGGCGCGTCGACCTGAAGCCCTACCGCGCGGCACAGACACGGCTACTCGTGGGTCAGGATAACTGGCGGGAGATTATTACGCGGGAGTACATAGAGGAAGCGGAGAACCGGTTCGTGGCCTCACGGTGCGCACTCGGGTGGACACTACACGGTAACGTGGGATCGGGCGACGACCGGAACGACATACCGTTCACTACGCCAGCGGGACAGCCAACGGAGACGGGACGAACGCCACGGACAACAGCGACAACGTCCTCGAAGACATGATGCGAGAATACTTCGCCCTCGAAAGTATAGGTATAACCCGGACGGGCAGACACAGAAAACGCGACGGGACAGAGGACATCCTCGAAAAAACGAGCAGATTCGTAGACGGCGCGTGCGAGACCGGACTGTTATGGAACGAGATGAATGAACCGGACGCGGACGGGGAGGTGACGGCAAGACGCAGACTGGCAACACTCGAAAGACGCTTAGACAGAGACGAGACGTACGCAGACTTGTACTACGCGGAGATGGAGCGACTCGTCAGATTCGGGTACGTGAGTAAGACCAGGAGTCGATGGGAACGGGGGAGGACGTGGTATTTGCCCCACTTTGGGGTCACCAACGCGAACAAGCCGGGAAAGATCCGCCAGGTGTACGACGCCACGGCCAAATCGAAGGGAAGGAGCCTAAACGACCAACTGTCGGCCGGATTGGATCTGTTACAATCACTCCCGGGAGTAGTACTACGTTTCAGGCGATACGCGTACGCGTGCAAAGGAGACATGTCCGACATGTTCCTGCGAGTCAACATACGGATCGAGGACCGGGCCGCCCAACGGTTCCTGTGGCGAGGGAGAGAGCGAGACCGAGAACCCGACGTGTATGTGATGAACAGATTGATATTCGGCGCGAAATCGTCACCGTGCAGCGCGATCTTCGTTAAAAATCGAAACGCGGCGAGATTCACGAACGTATTCCCTGAGGCCGCGGAGAATGTCGTACGAGACTTCTACGTCGACGACTATCTGACCAGTGCTCCGATGATAGAAGGACTACGGTCCAGGGTAACGGTGGTAATCGAGATAAAACGCCGCGGAAACTTTGACATGCACGGGTGGGCGAGCAACGTTCCGAATCTCTGGGCCGGGGGAGACGAAGACGCGCCCGTCCCACTCAGACAAATGCACCTAGGAAAACGTGAGACCGAACGCGTGCTGGGGATGGTGTGGGACACAGAGACTGACAGATTCACGTTCGACGTGAAACTTGACATAATACCGAAAAGACTGACGGAGGACGACCACACACCCACCAAACGACAAGTATTGAGGGTGATTATGTCCGTATTCGACCAGCTCGAACTACTCACGCCTTTCACCGTGACTTCCAAACTCCTCATGTAGGGAATATGGAGGAGAGGGATCGGGTGGGACGAACAAATAAGATACGACGAGACGACGATCTGGCTCGAATGGAAACGACGTCTGAGGGGCTTACACGAATACTATGTGCCGCGGACGTTAACGCCAAAGAACGTCGCGAGGAAGGGAGCGCAGCTACACGTGTTCACCGACGCGAGTAGCTCAGCCTACGCGGCCGTGGTATACTTGCGAGCCGTAGACGACGAGGGGAGAGTAAGGGTGTCTCTCGTGATGGTCAAGGCGAGGATCGCGCCGCTAAAAACCGTCACCATATCGCGACTAGAATTACAGGCAGCACTCTTAGGAGTCAAACTCGCGGAATACGTCGCCGGGGAATTGGACGTGGAGCTAACGCGTCGCTACTTCTGCACAGACTCGCCCGTCGTCCTGTGGTGGATAAAGTCCGGCCCACGAAAAAGGGAAGTCTTCGTGGAAAATCGACTGGGGCAGATAGCAGAGTACACGCGAACATAGGAATGGCGATGGGTCCCCTCTGAGCTGAACCTGGCCGACGACGGCACACGCGAATACGAGGGAACGCTGAGGGCGGACTCTAGGTTGGTGACCGGCCCGACATTTTTAAAAGACGAGGAAGGGCGCTGGCCGGCGTAAATGGAGGCGAACCGAGAACGAGAAGGACACGACAGTCGAACGGCGGAAGAGACGGCGAAGGTCTACGCGAACACCACGAAAGTTAGGGAACCACCGATCGCGCTCAGGTTGATGGGCTGGGAAGGGTGGTTCGTGTGGGCGAGGAGAACCAGGAGAGCCTTCCGAAGGTGAGCGCATCGTGAAGTGTGGACCCACCCGAACGCTGACGCGCGAGAAAACCGCGAGTACCTGTTAAGGGTAGCGCAGACAGACAGTTTTCGAGCCGAACTGCAGGCCTGCGCGGGAGAACGCGCCATACCGCGAGATAGCCGGATACAGCAACTGAACCCCACCTTAGACGGACGGGGTCTAATGCGCGCGTGCGGGAGAGTGACGGGGTTGAAGAACCGTGCCTTCAACAACGAGCCCGTGATACTCGACGGGGGACACCCGATCATCAGAGCATTGTTGACCCGGTACCACCGCAAATTTTATCACGGCAGTTTTGAAACTGTAGTGAATGAAGTGCGTCAACAATATCACGTCGTAGGCCTACGCAACGCCTTAAGGAAAATAACGAGCGTATGCATGACGTGCCGACACGAACGTGGTAAACCGCGAGAACCCCTGATGACCTCCCTACCGAAAGCGCGCGCGGTGTAGAGAGAAAGACCCTTCTCCCACTGCGGGGTGGATTATTTCGGGCCGCTGACGGTAAAGATCGGACGCCGGAGAGAAAAGAGATGGGGGGTGCTCTTCACGTGCCTAACGGTTAGAGCAGTGCACCTGGAGACAGTGAACGACCTGAGCGCAGATTCGGTCATCATGACCTTGTAAAGACTGGCCGCGAGGCGAGGCGCGCCTACCCACATGTACAGCAATAACGGCACGAACTTCAGAGGGGCGTCGAAGGAGTTACGCTTAGAGTTCGAAAGGTTGAATCGGGAGGGGGTAATCTTGGTCGCACGCGATAAGGACGTGAAATGGTAATTCAACCCACCGGACGCACCACACATGGGCGGGCGTGGGAAAGACTAATACGATCGGTCAATTCGCGCCCTTGACACGCGTGTCTCTGGACCCACACGACCCAGAAGCTAGCTCACGCAACCACTTCCTCAAAGGCACCTCGTCGGGGGCGATCATATTGAGCCACGACGTCGTCGCACCGATCAACCCACGCAAACAATGGAGGGTAGCCCAATCCTTTGCGAACGCCTTCTGGAAGAGGTGGCTGAGGGAATACCTCCCCACCCTGACAGTGCGAAAAAAGTGGTGTGACGCGACACCACCCCTCGAAAAGGGGGACGTCGTATTGATAATGGAGCTGCAGTCGACGCGTAACCTCTGGACGTCGGGAGTGATAACCGCCGAAGTTTACACCGTCCGAGACGGACACGTCAGATCCGCGAAGATACATACGAACCGGGGGGATTACGTGCGAGCCACGCAAAAACTGATCGTGCTGCGTTCGCAACTAGAGATGCGAAACTGAATTCGCATGGGGGAGGATGTTGCGGACGCAGCCATACATGAGGGAGGGACGACGAAGGGGAGTACGAAAGAAATTGCGGAAAAGTCGATCTCCCGGGGCCAACCTCTGATTTCGTCTCGCTCCGTGGAACACCCGGGAGGCGCGAACGGCTCGCGCCTTTCGGGTCGACCGCGGGGCAAGATCGAACGCCGACGTCCGCGACCAGCCAGCAGGCGTTGGCGGACGATGGCGTCTTACGCCACGAGCGGAGAGCCAGGGCCCCGGGGTTGTAGACGACCACTTCACCGCGCGAACGTAGGAAACTACGGGAAGGGACGAGACACGCGAAGAGGGGGAGACGAGAGTACGGAGATGGAAGTCGGGCGAACGGAAAGGGAAGGGACAAGTGACAAGGGTGGAGGGAAGGAGGAAAGAAGGAAACTCGAGACAACGACGGGGAGGAAAAGAGAAAGTTTCCCAAGGACTGCCGGAATAGACGAGAGGGACGGCGTGGGTGGTCAGTTTTTGAGCCGACGCTGACCGATCGACATGTAGACAACAACGATCCCTCATAACCGCGCCTGCCGATAACTAAACGACTACACCGACCCATCTGAGGAGGAGTCCAACAAGGTCGCGAAGGGAAAGAGTAGCGTCGAGGCTCACCCACAGACGGGGGAGTACACACGCGAAAACGCCGAGACGCGATCCTCGGCGAAGGAAGGTACTTTCCAACCATCGCATCAGGCTTGGCGTTGTCGAGCACACCGACGATACACCTCCGAGAGACGAGACTACGACAACGACGAGTGAAACGGGTGACGTTCCCCCACCAAGAGTGCTACGTCCGCTCCTGCCACCCCCCTCCCACCGAAAACATGTGAGAGAAGACGAGATCGAGAGGCTGCAACACTCGGGAGAGAGAGAGAGAGCGAGAGAGAGTGAGAGAGAGTGAGAGAGAGAGAGAAGGTGGACTACCGATCCCCTCCCGGCGACCAAACAAGATTCCCCCACCACCATCAGGCGAGCGCACCGGCTGAAGACGTTGAGAGACGCGCGGCTACCCCACTCTCGAGACCAACGCCGCCCGCACTCATCCCCGCCGACGTCACCATCTACGTCTGCACACCGACGAATGTAATCCACAAGTTGCGAAGACAACGACTACCGCCCGACGACACACCCACACCCGCCTGCATAGCGACGTAGTCACCACACCGCCGAGCCAACGTCGCGTACGTGAACACCGAGAGAACTACGGCGACACCCCCACCACGGAGGCCAGCGCTACTCACACCCACAGCCACCGACACAGCCGCCCGTGAATACATGCAAACGACGGTGCCACGCAGACGAAAACAACTACAGCTGATCAACTAGCCGCTACCACCCGAGGAAGGTGCCGCGTGGGCAACAATGCGAAACTACCTCAACAACGTGTGAAGTAAGACATGGACAGAGAAATAAAGATTATTTAAAAGAACATAAACCCTTTATTTAATAACCTCTCCCACTCATCCCACACGTAGACTGTCCCGTCCGACCCGGTCGAGAACAATTATTATTATATTAATTATTACTAAAATTGCTACCACGCGATATTTCACACGTAATACAATTTTTTATTTTGTTTATTGAGTTCTGTTCGTGATATTGAATCTAATTTTATAGAAAATTATAATATTAAATTCACGAATTCATTTTCTGAATAACATTAATGAATAATTATAAGGGAGAAAGTGTTTAAAAAGCATGGATATATACAGGCATAAACGATTCCACAAATTATTAGATTTAAATATGTGATCAATATTTATTGAATTGAAGATACAAAGCTTCCTTTACTCATAGGAGTCTTTGATAAGTGTCATAACTTCCTTCTGTTCAAAGGAGGAAAAGGCTTATGGCAGATGAAACGGTTGAATTTACATATAAAAACTCACGTTCGTTTAAATTCGCTATATTAGAGAATACACCATACAGTGACAATGTGCGTGTTCTTTTTTGAGAGATGCAACGAGATTGAACCAAAGAAATAAAACGTTATTTTCGATGGTATTAAAAATAGAATGTTGGCTTAAGGTCTTAAACCCTGTGATTAGATATGTCCACGCACTGCAACATACAGTCCATACGATTAGGTTTTTTTCACACTTATTCGAGTTTTCCTTCTACTATATTACTATGTTACGAAAACGAAATTCTTTTTTAAAATTTTTCTCTATTCCTTTTGCTTGATTGATTCCAACATAAATATATAAATCAGTACATGTACGTATTAATTATACTTGTCTTCAATAAATTTATCCTTATAACATCTTAATAATGATTAATTGATAGACACAATAATAATAGACACGCTATGCATCAAAGAAAATATTTCTCAAATTAATTGTGATCATATCCGATTGGATTATTGCTAATATTCAACAGTTTTATTACATTAAAAAAATATTTTTAATCAGTTTATAATTATATATAAATTTTTACTCACTTTGTAATTTTTAAATTTATATTTTAATTTATAAATAAATATTATTTTAATAATAGTGATTTATTTTTAATGGTTTTGAAATATTATATATTACAAAAATATTATTACTATTGTTGTTATTATATATAAATTTTTTATGATGTATTCATATTCTTATATAATTTGATGTGTTTCATTATAAAAAATCTGAAATATTAACGTTAATACAATACAAATAAAGAATAATGTAAATTATATACGAAGATTTCAATAAATTTTAGTTTTGCGATTATTTTTTGCATAAAAATTAAAAATTACAAATAAAATTTTAATTTATCAAAATTAAATATATTACTTTTTATAATTATATAATTAATAAATATAACGATTTTTTTCTAATAAGTTTTAGGTTATTTTGATAATAAAGCAATAAAATTTAATTTGGGGACTTTCGTTTACATAAATTCATGTCTAAATGAATGTATAAGGAAGTGTAGCATACGAGTAGTATGTTTACGATATACGTAACGTGATCGGGATTTATAACTGAAATTCGTCAACGTATACAATGAATCTCTATTTTTACTTCAGTTTTTTTTTATTAAAATACACTTTGGCATATTTTATTAACCAGTGTTGGCCAATAAAATTATTATGCATACTTTCTATAGGTTGTTGTTACATTTATTTTATTGTTTTTATATGTTTATAAAAACAGAATCAATAATTTATATTTTACCAATTTAGAAAGTATAATCATATTTTTTTACAATTATACGAATAAAAATAATAATTTATTTTTATATTGTTTTATTCATGCTCCCTTTTTATTTTTAAAAATACTATATTTTACTCATTCGAGCAATCCAGGCACAATATTTTTCTTTCTTATATTTTTCCTTACAATACTTTTCTCGTACTTGAAATGCTTTGCAGAATGAGTCTTAGGTCTTAAATTCTTAGAAATATCTTTAATATAAATATTACTACTATTATTACTACTAATACATAATATTTTATTAGTAAGATATATACAATCGAGATGAGAACTGTTTAATCCGTAACAATGATATGAACACTTAAAAATTGATTTCACTTTTTTAAAAACTCTTACAACAGCTTACCCTATTATCTCGCACAAAATTGTCGCGTTGACATGGAATTTTCGTTTACCGATTGCTTGGGAAATTTTTTCTTATTTGCCTTTTTTATATAATACCTTATAATAATTTACCTAATAATTTTTCATGGAGTAAAAATTATGAATAAAATCTGAAAAATTGCGAGGACTTCAAGATTTTCCATTGTTACAGTCATGTTAGATTTTTCTTTTTTTTATATATATATAGCGAAATGTTTGAAGATCACAATTAGGATTGGAGAATCAAGATCAGAGCGATTAAAAATATGATATGCAGACTTCATCCAAAATTACTTTCAAATATTTAAATAAATGTTTGTTATAAAATAAATTGTTGAATTAAATAAAACAAATAAGTAAATATAAATTTGCTAAATGTTTTTATTGTGAACAGAAAAAGCGGTCGTGTTCGCGAAGCCAATAAAAAAAAAGGTCCTCCTTCATTCTTATGCTGCCCTTTTATCCTCTTCGTGGCCATCGGCGGGTGGGCTCCTTTGAGAGCTTGACGGGGCCATATGTTTCCCATCTTGTCCAACCTCAGCTCTCCCGGTAGGCGCCGTTACTGGCTCTTGCAGGCTCTAGCTCCTGAGACTTGGACAGATTATGACTCCTAGCCGCTCGCACAGGCTATGACCCCTGGTGGCTTGGTTAGGTTATAGCTCCTGAGGATTGCACAGGCTATAGCCCCTGGCGGCTTGGTCAGGTCATAGCTTCTGACGCTTGCACAGATTATAGTTTCTGAGGATACTGAACGAGCATCCTCGTTAGGCGCCTGCGATTTACATGTCCTATCGAGGACCTCCACGCCCTCTTAATACAAAGGGACATTTTGGGAAAATTCTTTTCGTTATTTCACTTTTTACGATACACGCATCCTTCTATGAGAAAGAATCATTATTTATTTTCGAAAAGGTTTCATTTTTCGCCGCAGTTTCTTAATTCTAACTTAATGCTTAGTTTGCACATTGTTTATTGTACGCCATACATTTATTTTTACAACATATACCTTCTATGAGAAAGGGTTAGTATTTCCTCTTAAAATGGCTCCTTCGCTGTGTGAACCGTAGCAATATAATTATTTTAAAGATATATTTTTTCTGAAAATATTTAAAATTCTGTACAGTAAAATAATAAAATTATTATTTTATTATTCACATTAATGTGATAAAACAAATTGTAAAATAAATTATTAATTACTTTATTTTACTTTTTATAATAATAAAAAAATCTTCAAGTTAATATTTGTATATCAGAAATCTATATGAAATGCTAAATTTGTAATAAAATAATAAACTACTCATTAAAATCACCATATAGTAGAATAAAACGATAAAAGGTACGAAATTGTTATTTTTAGATATTGATATAATATACTATATTTTATTAAATAGGATTTTAATTTTAAATTACTTAAAAAAGTTCAGGGTTTATTCGACGAAGTAAATAAAATTTCAATAATATTTTTATATAACATGAAAGAAACCAGATTATTGTTATATATTACAAGCTTTATCTTCAATATTTTATTAATTTAAATATTTGAAAATTAGACCAACGTAAAATTAAGGCCTTTTCTTTATTGACTTGTACTTTCAAAGAAAATAACTGTTTTATTAACAATATCATTAAATAATTTTTTTTTATATAAATATGCTCATAATTATCAGTTCGTACTATCATATCCTGCGAAATAAAATTTGATTCCGATATGCAACTTTTGTCATGACTGGCTTCGGTATACTATGGCTTCATATACTATTTTTCGTTCTAACAGGCTTAAACAGACTTTTTATTAAATAACAAAATAATCGATAAAATAAAAAGCTTTTCAAAATGATACTTTATCTTCAATTATTAGAAATTTAATTTAGTGAGATACTAAAACTGTAGTTAAAATTTTTTTGTAATAACATTACAAATGTTAAATTGAAAACTATATTTCCTGTACAAAATGATCACATAAAAGGTTTTAATAATTAAAATAAAAATAATATTGTTAATATTGTTTATTAGATAATATTTTTATCTATAATATGATTCATTTAGATATTGGGATATGTAGATTCAATAAAGACATATTTATATAATATGTAATATATAAATAAAATATAAAATAATTGATTATAAAACAAATGTATACATATAAATGTATATTATATTTAAAAAAACGTATATCAACATAAATTATTATACTTAAGTCAAAAAATTTTCTTATATAACAAAAGGAAATTAAAAAAAAGTTATATTGTACTGTGTTAAAGCACGAGAAAGTTAACTGCGCCGGTCAGAAATTCGATCCAATTAGAGAATAACAGATATTTGATTAGTACTACTTAGCTTTGGAGTCGACAGAATCAGTAACAATCTGAACATTCACGCAGACTTGTATAAATACTGTAGAATTATTTTTAATTTACTTTAAATTTAAACCGAAATGGCTGATATCCTAGGTTAGTGTGTACTGATTAGAAGGAGATACAATATTAGATAATATAATATGATTATTTAAATTCATATCATTGTATTAATGAAATTAGATATAAAATGTAATATTAAATAAAATTAATATAATAATTTTAAAAAACAAATATAATTGATTCTCTTGATATAACAATATATTTAGTATTTAAATTATAAAGTATTACATTAATTGTAATTGAATTAGAAATAAAAAAAATAACATAGTTTTTATAAAATTATTTTATATTATAACCATTATTTAATTTATGTACTTCTGAAAATTGAAATAATTAATTATTCATTATAAAAAAATAGTTTTAATCATTATAAGAATAAAATATTTTATTATTTTTTCTTATTGAAATAATTAAGATAATAGTAGAATTTTGTTATAAGAAAATATAAATGATAAACTCACTTTGGTATTATATATGATTTGACACTTACTCTTTGTAATTGGAATATATATTAGGCAAAGTATAAAAATATGCTATGCAATTGCTGAAATAACAAATATATAAATACAAATATATTTTTATAAATATATATAATATAGTAATATTTCATTGCATAAATTATTTAAAAAATTTTCTAGTAGATTCTCGGTTATACATTATATTTTATGGTATTCTAATGATTTTAGAAGTAGAAACTATTTTTACTGTTTGTCGTAAATAATATATTTCTTAAATTTTATAGTAAAATCTATGTCATGAATATAAAAAATGTTTTTTCAAGTAACAATATATGTGTATAAATACATATGAAGAGATTTAAATATATGTTTAAATTACTATAAATAATAAAATTTTATTTTAAATTAGCGAGAAGATAATAAAAGTTAAATAATAGAAATTTGGTAATTACAATTACAATTAAAGTAAAAAAATTAATAAAAAAAAGTTGCTTATGATCAACCTAAATCAATTATTATAAAAATGACAGGTGAAGTGAAGGGTATGGCATATGGTGGTCTCAGCCAATATGTTAACTTCGATACAATACCTGATCCAGAAAATCGATTCGCTCTTGAAGAATTAATTGGCGAGGGAACATACGGAGAAGTATATTCGGCACTTAATAAAGAAACGAACGAATATGTTGCTATCAAGATTCTTGACAATGTCGCATACAATATCGAAGAGATCGAGAAAGAGTTTCTGATTCTTCGAGATCTAAATTTGCACCCTAATATCCCGCTATTTCATGGTTTGTTCTTAAAAAGAGTGAATCTGACACAACAGAACGATCAGCTGTGGTTCGTTATGGAGGTACGTAATATCGATTTTAAATAATTACGTTTGTAATATTAATTTAATATACCATTAGTATAATATTAATTTCAAAGTAATTAATTTATATATTAAATATTATAATTTATCATTCCATAAATATATCACTACATAAATTTAAAGCTATTTTGTTTATAAATATTTAGATATTAAGAGCATAAATTATTTTAATATAATTTTCTTTATAAATATGATAAAATATAATTATTATATAATGTGCGAAATAAATGTAAGATTAATTGAAACGGGTTCAATGAAAAGATTCGTTATAATTTATTTATTATATTGAGTAAAATATTTAGTTAATATTTTAATGGCAAACTGAATAAATTTTTTTAAAAAATAATAACCTTAATATAATTATTTATATATTCGTATTATTATTATATATATACACATATACTATAATGTTTTATGTGCCAATTTTTCTATTACAAATATTTTTTAATTAATAACAAACATTTTTAATGCTAAAAATATTTCGAGTAATTAGTTATCTTTTGTTCACAAGTTTTTGATTGATTTATTATTTTTTGAGGTTAATCTGGTTCTATTTTTTATAAACTATTGATGAATGAAACTATAAATAAAATAATTACATCGCAAAATATTATTTCGACTAAAACAATTCTTTTAAACACTCTAATATATTCCACAAATCAGTTTTTAAAGGTAAAATTGACGAATAATTTTATTTAAGCTCTATTGAGCAAAATACTATTTAAAAAAAATTTAAATAAAACTTTTAAGAAAGCTAATAGACTACCTAATAATCTAAAATAAATTTAACATCTTTTGGAATCAATTTCTATCCTTTACCGCTGTTATTTATTTGTTATAAGTTATTGTAAGTTGTAATATTTAAAATATATAATGAAGCTTAAAAATAACGTAAAATAATTATATATAATTGATTTATAAATTCGTCAATGATAAGAAATTTAATAATTTATTATCAAAACAAACATTTATTAAATGTACTATTTTATTTGCTTTATAAATATAATGCAATATAATTTTTTTTAATGATTATAATGCTAGCAATATTAATATTAGGTTTATTTTCTCTAAATTGCTTTAACTTAATAATAAAATTTTAATAAGTTTGTTTCTATTTATAAACGCAATAATTTATATATTTTATTTCGAAATTTAAATAATTTTTATTAGAAAACAAATATTAAAAATTAACCAGTAGTTTATTCAATAATTCTAGCTAATAAAGTTTTTTATATTTTAATTTTAAAACCGTTTTCCCACCGTTTCTGTATCCCCCCTTTTTCTTCTTAAGTACCACGAAATGTACTTCTTTGCACCCTCTGCCTTTCCACATTTTGTTTATTTTTCCCTGCACACTCTCTCCAACCCCGGTATCACTATCTCCCTAGGATTCCTTATAGGTTCCCACCCCTCTTTCTTCTCCATCGAACCGAAACTCCCATCTGGTCTTACCCGTATAAATGTGCTGGCACACAAGCGACGGGTAGCGGATGTAGACCTTACCCGAATGGGAGTTCCTCAATGAATGTACTGAGCTGAGCCCGCCGCCTCTATTCGGTGAAGGATTTTTAAGGAAGGATACCCTTAGATTATCAGCGTGTCTTTATATAGGGCTTAGTGGTCACTACAATACGATGGTTCATAGATGAAATTATCGCGGGGTTCGGCCCTAAACTAATAAATAAGCTACTTATCACTTCCTCCTATTTCCCGATGGCATGAAAAATAACCGCTAATAGTGGTACTGAGAGAGGTGAGATATTTGCGCGGTGTGGGCGGTGTTCACCGCTTGTGGGTGCGACGCGGAGCAGTGAGGGCGCTTGTAGACGATTTGTGGACGCTGTGACGAGCGATGTGAGCAGTGGCTCTTGCCGATAGGTGATGTTCAATGTGAGGGAAACGGTTAGTGTTTGAGAAGATTGCGCTAGTATAGTAATTTTATATATCACTCAGATATACTATATTAATAATATATTTACTTTTAATTATTGAATGTTATCCAATCTATTTTACTTCATCTCATAGTATTTGAAACCTTAATTTTCTTTGATTATATTAATATTAATAGATTAACTAAAAATATTTGTATCACAATCTGAAAATATAGACTTATTTTTCACCCCTACCTGTTCTTCTCCTTCGTCCCTTATCCATTTCGTTCATCTTTCTTTCCCGTCTTTTCCCCCTCCCCCTTTACTCACCGTCCCCCCCCATCACTTCCTTTCGCTTCTCCATCTCCTTCTCGCTCCTTTCCTCCCTCAAGAGGTCCCCCATCGTTCCGTGTTTTTAACCCTTCGTCGCCTCTTCGTGTTCCGGCTTCCCCGCCTACTCAGAGGCCTTCGTTCCCCCTTCTCTGCCTCCATGCCTATCTCCTTTATTTCCCTCGGTGTCTTCTCACCTTCCTGTCCTCCTCATATCCCCCTTTTCCCCCGTATGCCTTGGCCCACCAATTCCGTGCATTTTCTCTTCTTCCACCTGAATCACCCGGCGTCCGCCTCGTGCCCTATTTGCTTTCCTCTCCCGCCAGTTCTCCGCCTCCCTGACATCCCCCGCTCCCCGCCCCTTCATTGGACGCTTCTGTCTCTTTCCCTGCCAAGTCTTTTCTCCACTTCTTTTTTGTGTCTTCCCGAATCATGCACCTTGCCTTACGGTCCTGACTTCTGCCCTTTAGACGAAGGCCCCACTTCTTTTTGCTTCTTCCTCGTTCCTCTTCATCTGGCCCCGCGCCTTCCTGAGTCCCCGGTTCTCATTCCTTCCCCTTCCCACTCGCATTTCCGCCCCTGTTTGTCTCCAGTGCCTGCTCAGGGCTCCCTAAGAAGTCGTCCCACCATAACTTTATTGCGCAAACATATCACGTCCAAGATATTGATCATCATACATTCGACTCACTACACTAAAGAAATTCTGGGAAATATATTGGATTAATATATGTATTTTATCTAGAATACCGTATCGATTCTTGGTACGTTACAGGCAATAAATTTTCATCAAATCTTAATAGTTTTCAGTTTAAAAGCAGATTTATGAAATGCGGGGGTAGCAAAGCTACGCCTCTCCGTTTCCCCTTTTTTTTTCACTTTGCTTCCCTTCGCCTCCGAATATCAGTGTAGGTATTAATAATTGCATGCTAATTGCCTTGTCTGCCGTCTTAGTGCCTATGGTTACACATACTACCTCCTAATTTCCTTTCACTTTTCCCCCCCAAATACGAATGCTGTCTTCCCCGAAATAGCATTCTTATTTCCCTACTCCTCTTCCGTCATTTGTACATAAAACTGATGAAATAGTATATATTAAAAAATTTTTTTATCTCATGCGAGTTTAGCTTTGCACAGGAGGCTCTGTAACCGACCTTGTTCAGGGTCTTAAAAGACGAGGAAGTTGTTTAACTGATAACCACGTAGCTTATATCTTAAGAGAGACAGTGGAAGCATTAATTTATTTGCATAATAATCACTATATGCATAGAGACGTGAAGGGTCATAATATTCTTTTGACAGAGGATGCTCAGGTTAAGCTAGTGGATTTCGGTGTTTCTTCCCGTTTGGCATCAACCCATGTCAGAAAAAATACATCCGTTGGAACACCGTATTGGATGGCTCCAGAAGTAAAGATGAATATGAATATCCTATATTTTATTTATATCTACTATTATGAAGATTATTCAGAATATATTATTATTCATAGATATTTAATATTTATGTAATTTGAATAGTTCATAATAAATCAATTAATAGTTAATTATATATATATTTATTATTAATAACTATATAAAATAAAAAATTTAAGTATAATGAAATTTCATTGGTGCTATTACGTATGTAATGTATTACGTACGTATGCAATTGAAACTATCAATATTTGAAATAAATAATGTATAATTTCTTTGAAAATTTTCGTTTTAATAAATAACAGCCTAGCCCTA